>JAPMOR010070202.1:516-51188 GCA_026543865.1 Argiope aurantia
TTACATGCATCAATTGCTATTAAATACATTCAAATAATATTCATCATCATCTTTGCCTATGGATGTTTCAAATTATTGGTTAGAATATTATTTATATTATATTTTATGTTGGGCAGAATCAGCCTTGTAATATATAAAACTTGATATAATAAGCTGATGTTTATTCTAGATTAAATTAATTGACTGAACCGAAAAAGTTAATTGTCTTTTTATATATCCTTTTAAATAATCCTGAATATTATTTGAATGTATTTAATAGCAATTGATGCATGTAAATTAAATCCAATTCTTAACTAACATTACTGGATTACTATTTAATAAAACTATATTTAAAGATAAACCTGATTATTTTCACGAAATTTTTATTTTATGCATTTAGGCAGTTGGTGGCCCTAAGTAGTGCACATTATAAGATCTCATTTTTAATAAAGTGATCAGTTTAGTTTCACATTTCATTATATCTTAAATATAATTATTTATGTTAATAAATTAATCATTTTTTCAATAAATTTTATTTTGTGGAAAAAAATACTTTTTGTTCTGTTAATTTTTGTATTTGTTCGTACTCATGTACTCTTTAATACTCATGGCAGAGCAACATCTATGTACACAATAGTATTTCAGCAGATGTTTGGTGTTTATAAATAAATAATAATAAATTAGTGTTTATAAACAGCTAAATAAGCGCAATAAAACACGTAAAATTTTGACTAATTACTTTTAATAAATTTTTAACATTATCCTGACATTCCACGGAATTCGCATTATTTCCAAATTTATTTATTTGGCAATAAGACTGATATTTTTTAATCGACCTCATTAGGCCCCATCCCTCCCTCAGCCCTGCGGCTTAGTCGAAAATCCGTTTCTATACCTATGATCAGTAGAAACGTCACTTTTCGCAGCAGCGTTCTGTGCATTGTCAAGACAGACTGCAGACTTCTCATATCTGCTTGAGTAAATTCAAGAAACCGTCATCTCAACCGTATAATGCAACTTCATCTAATGCAATAAAGAAGCCACGAAAGAAAATAAAAGAGTCCTAATCATTTACCCCGTTTAGCATAAAAATAAACAGGTGACAGGAAAGATCAGCAATTCACACTGTTGCCGACGACGCGACAATCGTTTTGTTGTTGTTGTTGTTGTTTTGCGTTAATTATGGTAGAATCCGTTTATGCGTAACCCCTTTTCACATAAAAAATGAATAAAACAAAGCAAATGTTTACGGTATGTTGAAAGTGATTATCAAATGCTCATTTTTTTCTCTTTCTATGTGGTTACAAAAGTGGCGTCGAATTTCATTTCCCCATGTGATAAGTTCTTTGAATGTGTGGTTTGCAGTTATGGCTGGGATGTAGTCACTGATGTGGCAGGCCGCAGAAAGGATAATCATATGATCCACGTGAGAAGTCAAAGGGTAAAAGTAAGCATAATTTCAGCTGTTGTTAGTAACACGCTGAAACGATAAATGTAAAGTAAAAAATATGGTGAAATTGGTGGATTAGGTTTTAGGTGTGTGATATAAACAAAATCTGATAAAAATTTGTCTAATATCTTATCAAAAAATGACGATCTAATTTTTTTTCGGTAAATTCTATTAAACGGTCGACATCAAAAAGTCATTATAAATCCCTATTATGTCATTTATAATGAGATATCCAGTTGAAAAAGAATGTCTGAGCTTAAAGTTCTACAGAAAAAAACATTGAATGCCGAAGATAAATAACTTGCTAAAACTGAATTCTAAACATTCATCTGTATATTAAAAAAAAAATTAGAAAATATTCAGCTCCTTTTATGTGCAGTTTTTTAATATGTAAAAGATATTTTTTGGAATAACAAGCGGCCTTTCTCATGAAAAATTTCGTCATTTTTACCCAAAATAATATTGAATCAGTACCTGATTCTAAAAGACAAGAAAATGCTGTCAATTTCGACTTTTAAATGACAGCATTTTCTTGCGGACAGACAGAGAAAGAGAAATGGAAGTTTGCTTGACTTTGTTCTCAATAAACTGAAAAGAAAAGTTCGATAAACAAAACAAAAAAAAATCGAAGGCCATTTCTTCAATTCAGTTCAATACCAACACTATATTACTTAGAAAGCAAATCGATTTCAAATAATAAGTTGATAAATAAACAATAGACAATCAAATGTTACAATAGTTTCACATGAGAAATCCACTGAGTGCTGTCACTTTAAATTTTATGACACTCTATTGCAATTTAAAATCGATGCTTCCGAACTTCGTATAGATTTAAGCTATTCTCTGAAATAATCCACAGCCGGTATTCTGCGCCATGTGTGATGTCACTGAGTGGCGGTTCATTCAATGGAAACCTCATATGAAAATGAAGTGAATTTAAATGAGATGGATAATGAGGAAAATGAGGTACTCACCTATCATAAGCAGAGATACTGTTAGGTGTTCCCTTCCTGTGGCCTTCAGTGCACCAAGCACAGTACCCACAATGGCACAGCACAATCCAACAAAGGCAATCATCACTATGAACCACCTGATACTCACTGTCTGAGTGACCATTACACCACAACAGTGTTTCGGTTCATCCGATTCGGATGCTGCTGGGGGGTTGGTAGCAAATCCGGGGACCACCCCTCTCCGGCCTCGGTCCCCTCTTGAATTGAAACCCCTAAAAGCTCCACTCCGACCAGCGCCACTCCGGGACGTCCTGCGGGGGTGGTTATTGGTCAAGTGAGGACAAGCAGTTGCAGGGGGAGGTGGTGGGGGAGGATGCGAAGGGGGTGGAAGCCGCCGACCCCCCGATGTAGGGGGTAACGTGGAATAAGGCGGGGGCATGTGAGAGTTGAGTATGTCCGGCAACGTGTTGTTCTCAGGTGTTGGACTGTCCGGTGGTGGTGCAAAGGTATCCGGGGTGAGTTGCGTATGGGTGGTCAAGCGTCTCGTGCTCCGACAACTGTTGGAAGAACGCCGGGTGTGTTGGTCGTGGGGGAGGTTTAATCCCCCCTCCCCCACCACTCCCGTATTGCTGGTCATATTGTTACAGACGACTATCTGTTTATCGGCATCATTACCGGACGCATGATCGCCGGTTTCGGTCTGTTCGGCAGACGATTTCTCGCAGAGGTCGGCGTCGGAATAGAACACTCCGATATTGTACACTATCTTGGAAGGAGGTGTAGACGATGTGCCACCTTGTGAGTCAAGGTGTGCTTGACCTACTTCCCGATGCGGAAACTGGACGCTGCCAGGCAAGTGGTCTCGAGCTTCTCGAGGGAGGATCGAACCCCAGTGGCGACGTTCGAACCACAACCGACGTGGATGGAGCGGAGTTATCCCCGGCCTGTATATCCGTCTTGCAATACACAATCTAGCTGACGAATTCCGATTCTCAGAAAATGCACCACTGTCAGCCTTCGGATATCCACTGTTAATCCTGTCTTGGGAGCGATCGTCAACAAAGCAAGCGTCCACTACTTGTTCACCGTCGCTCACGAATCCATCGTTCACAACTCCTCCACTGACGATCGTCGACTGAGGAGAATCACTACTCTGCGACGCGTCTTCCGCCGCCTCATTCGATGAGAGCGACTGCAGCGCCATCTCGGGGAAATCGTTGACGTCAGACGCTTCTTCCTTCATAATTATCTTCTTAGATTCTAAATAGTGCGTAAAAAAGAAAAAAATTATTCTTGCATGAGTTGATTCGAGTAAACAGTCTCTTAAATATAAAAATAACATTTCTACCAATTTCTTGCAAGACAGAGCATAAAAAAAGTCAATATAAAATGGAACATCGCATTTAATTTCGAATTCCCTCGGAACTTTCGCGCGCCAAACGGTAATGCAGTACTTTTTTTCATTAAAAAAGTGCAATAAGCATGTTCTAAATTATATGTGGAGTAAGTTAAATTTCACGACAAGAATTGATTGAATCTATGAACAATTGTGTGTCATATCTAATGTTAATTTATTAAGTAATATGAACTGAGTTGTATAACTCTTTTTTTTTTTTTTCCTCCACCAAAGTCAGTAAAAAAAATGTGTCATCATTTTATGGGGCACTTCATACGTTATTAAGAAGTAAAATTAGAACAAATTTGTTCAGTTTGATTTGATGGTGGTCACTATTGCTCTGTTATGATTTTACTGCAAATCAAATAGTGCATGAAATAATAAAATTTGCAGTCTATCTTTAAAGCGGCAATTAGATTTGCAATGAATCATTTGGCTTTGTCGTGATTTTTATTGCTGAAAAATTATTCTAGAAATAAAATGTTCGTGGAAACATAAACAATCTACTGAAAACACACAATTACATTTTTCTTGTTTTAAAATTATAAATGTTGCACGCTACATGTGTACCATAATTTTAAAACTTGTTTGAAATGAGATTTTGGAAAGAAAGAAAAAACGGCTTCAATTATTAACATTATTAGTTTTAAAAACATTTGTATTAAAATTATTTTGAAACTAAATATTTAAAATTTAATGTGAAAAGAAATAAAATGTTGGAATCTTTGGAATTAAAAAATAATCATAAAGATTAAACTTATTTGAAAAAAGGACAGCGGACAAAAAATAATTCTTAATATTTCTTTTATAATGTAGAATCTCTTTTAATGAATTCTAAGAAGTTTTTGGTTTATTATTTAGAACTCGCGGACAAAAAGACAAAAAGAAGTATTTAAATTTCAATTATCGATGCTTTGTAGAAGCTTAAGCTCAGCTCAATTACATAATATTTTATATATGAATATCATATAATATTATATAAAAATATTTGAATATATATGCTATGAAAACTTAAGATTTATATGCTAATAATAAAGAATTAAACGTTAGTTATTTAGAACATCTAAAATAATATTAAAATATTGCTAAAGTTATTTTACTAGCTTGCTTTGTAAAATGCTTGTTGAATAAAGAAGTTATTAATGAATAGAATTTCTAATAATAATAAAGCTGAATATTTGTGTGCGTGTGTATTGGCTCTCCATAGGCCAGAACTATATATCTTACAACTGTGAAATGTGGCACTTATATACATTATAAAGAGGGAATCTGCAACTCCGAGAGATTTTTTTCGACATTTTTATTAGAATTTTATTTAATTAAAAATGAAACTGAATTTTCTAGCATATGACTTCCAAAAATACAATGGTGTAAAAATAAATTTTATGTCGTTCCGAAATTTTAAAAATTGTGTTTTTAACGATATTAATTTAATAGGAGTACAATACTTACCTGAATTTTGGTACTATTTTAAAAATATTTTTTTGCCAAATTTCCAATAATAGATCACATTGATGACTTAATATTAAAATTACTTTCAATCTTTTATTAAATATTATAATCCCGGGAGTGTTCAAAAAATATTTTAATCTTGTATAATTGAATCTATTGTTGAAAGCTAAGGACGAAGGGTTCTGTTTTATATCTGAGTACCTTATAGGACACTCTCGCAAAATTATATATACGCAAGAAAGGTACAAGTTAAGAAGATTAAAAAAAAAAAAACACCTGACAATTAAATTTGCATTATTGATGCTATGATGATTATATCATGTGACTAGTTGCTATTAGAAAAATTCATGTTCAAATTGAACAAAGCTTATGTAGAACTATTAAATGACATGATTTTAATACCTAAGACAATTTGCTGCTTAAAAATTATTTATTGATGGAATCAGATATTAAGTTATATCAAAGAGATTTAATTGAAATGAAATAGAACTGATATTGCCCGGCTAAAAAGTTGGTCGTAATAATAATTAGTAATAAAAAAAAATCACCTTAGGGATAAACTTCTTACGATCTTACCATCAAAAAGCTCTTCAAAAAAAGATTTTCAGTAAATCGGTTAGATAATAGAAAAGAGAGAAAGATAAATTATTGGCGAAGAATCAATAGGATATTATAATAAATAATTATCAGATATTTAGTTATTTTTAAATAATTGTCTCGATATTTTGGTTATATTATTCCTAAAGAATACTCCTAGAAGACTGCAGAGCATGTAAGAAAAAAATTAATATTCAAATATTTTCTATTAGAAGATATAGCTTACAATTGCATAATATTCTACTGACGGTTAAAGAGTTTCAATTTGTAAATGTTGAATTAAAAAAAAAACATGTTGTTTGAAAGACAGATAGTCTTTCACAATATTACTTAATTGACACAGTTCAGATTTTGTTGAAATTACGCTTAATTTACATTAGCAATTAATTCTTTTAATATTAATTAATATTCCGTGTTAGTTACAGCCATGAGAGCTTTTCCGAAACTTCAGCATTTATAACAAACTGATGAAGATCAATTTTATTTTAAACTAGTTGATTTTAATTTCACTTGGTTAACCAGGATTAAAAGTTATCAGAAAGTTCCAATTAAAGATTTTTTGTAAATTAATCTTAAAGATTTTCCAGTGAACTCTACTTAAAATAGGATTTACATTAAACCAATATTGTCATTCCAGTAAGATCACCCATGAGCAAAAACTGCACAGCAGCAATTAATTCCAATCCTATTGTTCATTCTTTCAATGCATGTACAATCTTGTTTGCATGTGTTGAAAGTTTACTGGATCGACAACATTGGTTTTATGTAAATTCAACTTTAAGAAAAATTTACATTAAGTTAGCACCAATCAATCCAATAAGACCACGCATGTGCAGAAATTATAGAATTGCTTGCCCCTTCGAGACAAATTGCAATTCAGCTCTTTCGGCCTGTTATTCACTTTAAGCATTGAAAAAGTATGCATCTTGGATTAGGAATAGATGCCGAAATTTCGTAAAGAAGAGGAGGCGCTTCTATTGTGGTCAGAAATTGTCACAGTATAGACAGTTTGGTGACAAATCAGTACACGAAATAGCAATAATCTTTGAACTTTACTGAATAAAAATATAAATCCAATTTTGAATCTATCACGGTTTTAATTAATTAATTATTTGAAGAAGAAAATATTTTCACTTTACTAAAATGGAAAATACATTTCTAGATTTTTCTTTCATACGAAAAATATATGAAATAAATTTTTTAAAAACGTATTTCCACTTTACTTCACTATTTTAGCTGCATGGAGAATTCAGCATTGGATTTATTTCTCGAAGAAGAAAATGCCAAAATAGTAAATAATAGATTATAAATATTTAAAATATATGCATTTCAACACACTCAAAACATGAGAAACAAGAATTTCAACAGTGATTAACAAGTAATTTTAAATTGAGAAAAAGATATAAAACTTTAATTATCTAAAATAAATATTCATATTGCACGATTATCTCCCCATTGTTGTTACAAAGAAAAAGCGTGTAGTAAAGTCTTATTCTGGAGAACAGGGTTTACGTTGGCCCCTTCAGCGAGGTTTTATTTTTGGTTCGAGGCGATAACAGAGTACCACATGTTGCAGAGCAAGGTCACTTATAAGTTGAGTGATATTTCCGGGAAATAAGGCTTCAGAACTTTAAAATTGGGAATATGTCTCATAGTTTGTTAATCGCTAATGAAAGAGAATAAACAAATAACCTATATGTGTTAAGCAATAGAAATCTGGATAAATAATACAATGAAATTTAAATCTTAAATGTTATCCTGATAATAAAGTGTCGAATTTGTCTTATAACTTTAAACGAGCAATTCTTGTATATATAAAAAAATTTATTTCGTGTATTTCGGAAACGGCTCTAAAGAGTTGGATCAAATTTTATATTTATGTAAGGTTTTGCTTTTTAAACTTATCTATATAGGTGTCTTTCCTGAAAAAATGTGTTTTTACACATACACGCGAGCACACAAAAGAAACATTTTTTTTATAACTGACTATTAGAGTCTTTTTCTAACTGCTGTCCTGCTGACAATGTCATATAGCGCCATCTCGTAAATTTTTATGGTACTTGCATTGTTGCCAAAGGATGATAACCTACTGGTACATCAAAATTTTGTGAGATGGCGTTGATGGTTGGTAAATGAGGTAAGATTGAAAAATATTCATATGTAATCACCGGAAAAACACGATTTTACACATACAGACACACATAAAAAAGAAACTGCCTAGTAAAGCTCTGTTTACTAGATACTAGAGTTTAAATATGATAAAATTCTTTGAATAATTAGATTTTTAGAATTATTAATTAGGTTTACTTTTAATTTTAAAACTTTTATAGAAAGAAGGTTTGATAAAGTAAATTAAACAGACTTTAGAGTTAAAAAGGATGATTAATTTCATAAATTGGCAAATCTCGCAATTATAATTCGATAATTTTGATATTATATAGATAGGTGCTGTTTCAATAAAAATATAATTAGCATAAAGAGCCATTTATTTTTCATTCACAAAAAAAATTAGAAATTTGAGTGCAATACTAAAATATTAAAAAAAAATCCTACTGCAAATTTCTATGATGAAGCAAACTGAATAAAGTAGATTAAATTGATTAAAACAAAACTTGAAACATTGATACAAAACCAAAGTGAAGCAAAAATGTATTGTACACTAATATGACGGTTAAATTTTAAATTTCTCGATATAAGAATTTTTTTCATTGTCAAAAAGAAACGTTTTTAATCTCAGCACGCGAGAATCTATCGAATGTTTTAAATTTCGTCATTTAAATAAAATTTATGCGATAGCCTTATAGTCACATGACAAACGTAAAAGTGCTCGCTATCTAATATTAAATAAACTTTGTCTTTCGTGGTGTTTTGATGCATTTTTTCACACACACACACAAAAATAGAATTAAAAATTTAAGTCAGCTCTGATCGTTTGATGGGAATCGTCAGCATGAATTGACTCGTTGGTTTAATCCAGTCGCCTAAGGACGACGCAGTTGAATCGCTAACGTTTTAATAAAACCTTTTTTTCCTTCAAATTTTTCGATGTTTGTGTTTAAAATTACTGAAATTCATTTTAGCGAAAAAGATTCCACAAAAAGCAGATAAATAAAATTTTTGAATTAAATATTCTTTAAATAATTAATTAATCACTCATCTTTTTAAATCCTTTTTCTAATTTTGGTGTCGCGCTTACATTTTTCTAACAAAAATTGGGTCGAGCCAAGTTTGTCCATCCGAAAATGGGTTTCTAGTGGAAAAAGTTTAAAAGACTCTGATCTATACCACTGATAGAAAAATAAACAAAAAACGTTGACCGTTAGGTTTTTTTTTTTTTTTTTTTTTTTTTTTTTGCGCTTTTGTTTTTGGGTAGCTTTTTTCCGGAATTTAGGGCATTTTTCTGTTCTGTAACTTGAATAGAAGTGGTAACAATTTGTAAAGAACTTTGATCGTGAATCCATTAAAGATGGCTGAAGTATTTTATTTTCATTTCTGCACTGTCTACATATCCTTTTTCATTCTGTTAAACGATTTAAAATAAAGATTTTTAAACTCTTTACATAACTTACAACAAACCGATTTTTTTTTATTTCTCTTTAGTTTGTTAACTACTTGAAATCTTGTTTTGGAATAATAATAACTGACTTTTTCTAGGCAAAACTAAAGCACATGGTAAATATTTTTCACCGAGCTCTGCCAAATTCTGCCAGAAAGTAGGAAACTCGCCAAATATTAACTGAAAAAAAATATTTAGGTTACTATTTTTGGCGATGAATCGCCTTTAAAAAATTACAATTTGACGCTTGTACTACATTCATTAATTTAGTCCATTTTTCTTTTTCTTATACAAAGCATTATTAGATTAATTTAAAATTTGATTAAAAATTTTGTTAAGTAAAAACATGGCAGCATTGCCTAAGCAAACAAAAAAGCCAACAGGAAGCCTTCTATGGATTATTTTGTTAAGTTCATTGAAATGTAATGCCAAATATTATCAGCGTATTTTAAAATTTTAGTAAACAAAAAGCTTAAAGAAATTTTCTAACTTATTTGTATTTATTCAATGAAAGTGACTGTATAATGAAGATTGAAATATCATTATTTAAAATGACTTTTGATCAATTCAAAAAGACCTCTAGGTAGATCTGTCGATCAACACATGACAGGTCTTCGAGGCCGCCGTTGATATACTTAAAATAATAAAATGCGAAACTTCATAACTCGGCCAATTTTGTCGAAAAAGAGCAGAGCGTTTTTTTGTTTGTTTGCTTAAAATTTAGAAAGAATTTACTTAAAATAAAAGTGTTTTATTCTGACTAATAGGACTGAAAAACTATAAAAAAAAATAAAGAATTAATATTTTTAGCATATATTTATTGATTCAAACAACATATTATTCTGTACTTCATTAGAACCCTCTTCTAGTTAAAAGTATATATCTATTTGTAACAGTTTTGAAATTATTTGCATGCCTACGATTTGACATCCTTAGAGTTTTAGAAATCGGTACACCTATGAGTTTTTGCGAATTCTTTTACATTAACAATCATGGTAAAAAGATTAATATTGTAAAAGGAATAATCTTTTATATCTTAATTTTTTTTTCTTTACCTAAGGTTCGTGCTATTTAAAAGAAAATCTCCAAAAATTGCTAACGAATATATTATTGTTAAGACGATATTTATTTCAAAATATTTTATTAAATATATCAAAGAATGTTTCAATTCTTTTTATTTATTATTAATTAGGTCGCTATTTTTCTATTTTAGATTCAGCGAAATCACTTTCGATGAAAAACAATATTATGAGTGGAAAAAGTTAAAAAAACCTTGGATGAAATAAAAAAAAAATCCGAATGTATTTTATTTATGAAAAGGACAATGAAAAAAAAAAGATACCTTATTTATGCATGCCTTTTTATTCTGTTACTAATGTTTTATTGTTTTTTGCAATTAATTTTATTGATAAGGAAAATACAATTCTTATTTGTATTTTTGATTAAACCTAAACTCAAATATTTGTGTTCGAATATTATCGTCTGATCCAAACTATGCACTTCACATAATGTGTTCCGTCGGAACAAACGATATCGACTTCTGCATTTCCAAGCAATAATTCTGTTTTGTTTCTTTTCAATTACCCGGTTGAACTATGAGTACCAGTAGTGCCGCCTGGTGATCGTTTGGTATCTATTTCAGTACTAATGACGTAAATTTGACGTATTGAGCAGAAATCGAAACTCATTACTGTCACTCAGTTTATTATTGGCTGCGCAAGTTGAAAACACGAGTGCTTTGTTCATTATGCTCAGTTTCACGGTACGATGAGTTCTTTGACAGAAATGTTACGTCAAATTATTTCGCAAATATCTATTCGGAAGTACCAGTCAGATTTACCTTGAGCCACAAGGATTGTTTCATTGGAAAAGATTAATTAGGAACAATGACAAACATTAAAAGTTATCGTTTGGTTCGTTTTTTTTTTCTTTCAAATAAAGACAGAAAATTCAATAGATAATTAATTGCAGTTTTTCCTGTGCTTAATATTTTTATTTTTTGTTTGTTTGTTCGTTTAAAAATCGCTTTAATTACTTTTTATGCATTAAAGGAAATACAGATAAAATGTATTATTGCTAAATTTAAAATGATAATCTAAATCTTGTTTAAAATGATAACAAAAGAAAAAAGAAAAGAAAAATTAAACGTCTATGATATATTTAAGGAAATTATTCTTTTATAAGATAAAATAACATTCTTCTTGAAAAAAAAGTTTTTATTTTTTATTTTTTTACTAAAATGTTTGCAAAACAACGATAAATGGAGGAAAATATTTAAAAGTTTTCTTATACTTGGATTTGCTAAATCGAGTAATCCATGCTTAAGTAATATGCATTAAATGCATTTCATTTAGTAAATTTTGGAATTGACAAACTGGCAATTTATAACAGGGACAAGAACAGTGACGTCGCAGTACAACGTATGATGCCAAATGGCATGAGCAATGCAATTCTCATGCAATCTATTAATTCTTCATGTACATGTATTAATTTTCTTGGTATACTTTCATTCTATTGTACTTAGATTTGTTGATTTATTCTAATATAAAAAACATAAAAATTGAAATCTGCTATTGCAAATTTCAAGTTATCACGCGAGAACATTATAATTTTTGAGTCATTGTTTGTCTTAATTAATTTAAGTCATTAACCAGTTTAAACTGGTTTGAAACAATCACTTGACTATCACATGCATCGATATTTTTAAAAAAAAAACAAAAAAAAACCGATTTTTTTTTTTTTTTAATTATGCGAGAACATGATGTGGTTTCAGTCAGGAGGTTTTGAAGCTGGAAATTGCGTAGGCAATGAATAAAGCATAATGGCAATTTTCATCATCATCTTTTAATCGCATATATTTTTTACTGCTTTTACCAGTATTGCATTATTATTATGCATAAAAGCAGATCCGTTTTTAAAAGGTTGACCTGCTTCTACCAGTATTACTTTATTATTACATATGCTTCTTTGACAGCAGATGCATTTTTAAAAGGTTGATATAGAACTATGATATCATAGCTGTTATTTTCATGGAATGTAATTTTTTTGGGGGGAAATTAAATAATTTAATTTTTATAATATATTCAAAAAACTTCACTCGCGTTGAATAATAGTTTTGATAAAAGTATTTTCTCCTTCCCCCAATGGGAAACTATCACTTAATTCTTAAGTGGGAAACATTGAAGGATTTGACTCCTGTTCTAAGATTAATCCATTATGAAACTGTTTTATGATCTCAGAAATTAGAAAATAACAGTTTGTGTTTACAAAAATATGGTTTTCATACAAATTCTATATAAATTAATATGTTTAAAAATTTATTGGTAAATAGTTTATCATTTGGAAATCGCATTGCGACAGAAACGCTCGTTATTCAGCTTCCAAACGTGGCATTCTTTTTTATGAGAACATGATTTTGTTTTGGTTAGGGGGTTTTGAAGCTCGAAATCGCGTGGGCAATGAATAAAACATAAATGGCAGTTTTCATTTTCAATTTTTTCTTGAATGGCAGAGAAGTTTTGGAGTCTCGTAAAACAGTTTAAACTGTTAAAAGCTTTAAATTAATTAAGACAATTAATGACTTAAAAATAATAATGTTCTCACATGATAACTTGGTAACATTAAAAAAAAAACTACTCTTATCAAAAACACGTAAAAAAAGACAGAGAAAAAAAATTATTTACATTTATTTATGAGAACTATATTAACATAAACAAATAAGTATTCTGGTAAGTGCCACATTCAAATCCCAAAGAATATGAAATTTTATAAAAATATCTAAAAGAATAAAATGGTGACTAGCTTTTACTTATCTATGCTACAGGTGTGCAAAAGCTATCTCAGGGTCATTTTGGTCAAGGAGTCAACACCATGAGGTCTTCAATAGAAGCGATATAAATGGGCAAATCTAAAGGCATTCGGCGAGAGTAATATATGACAGCACACATTACATCAAAGCCTTGACAAATGGTCCTATATGGAAGCAGGTTAAAGGGTCGAGTTAACCTCCGTTAAAACAGCTTGAATAATAAATACGCGGAGGTTAAACAGAATCCTGAGGGTTAGAAAAAAGTTGTGTTTGCTATGATCGAACCTCCTACACAATTTCAAAAACGGCTGAAATTTTATGTTTTGTTTATTATTATCATTGTTTGTAATATATTTTTTTTAAGAAACTCGTTGAACTTTGCTGAGATATGATTTTAAAACAGCAGAAACGTTTGCTAAAAATGTTGTTACTTTAGAATTTAGAATGGATTATGTATTTTTTAAAACATAACAAAAGGACTGGATAATTAAATAGGCAACTGCCGATGGACCCCGTAACTTTGAGAAGCCCCTAGGCTTTGAAAATTTGTTCGATGTGTTTAGAGAAATTTAACTTTTGCGATTGCTTTAATTTACAAATATATATTGTATTGTTGTATATTCGAACTTATTCAAATTTAAATTATGATTTAAATATCAAATCGTTGTTCAAACAAAATTCTTAATTAATTAATCTGAAAATTTTGTATTACGCTGTTTTAAAATCCGAAAAAAAAAATCTTTTTCTTTATAATTGGAAAATAATACTCAATTTCATAATTAAATAGCATTTAGATTGTGCTAAAAATTTTATAATTTCTTTTTACTATTCTGCATAAAATTACTTTTAAACTTTAATGTGGGCTTTTTTTAATGCTCGGTACACTGAATCAATATTCTTCAAAACGATTCGCAATTTCAGTTTTAAAAATTTGTTCCTTAAAAATGTTTTTATAAAGATTAAGTTAAAATTAATGGAAAATATATCTGCTTTTAGGAGTAGAAAAAGAGAAAATGGAGACACCAAGAGTTGTATCATTTAAAGGTCCCTAGAGGACTTAATATGGCTTTGCATAGTAACGGTAGCTAAACAATGTTTTATTTATCAAAGGGGAGCTAACGAACTGTCGTAATAGATTCTACTAGTATTGCAATTTCAATTGTCTGTACTTATAAAAGAAAGTTATGAATCTGTTTGTGTGCCGGCGATATCGGCGATGCAACCTTGAGTCTGAATTTTAAAATTCAGTGCAGATTTTTTTTTTTGATGTTTTGCGTTGTTTTGGATGATTTATTGCTCATATTTTTCCTTACTAAGGATTGTAATAGTTGTAAAAAAATCAATTTTTAAAGTAAATTGTCTGCCTTATAATGCACCAACGGACAGACAGACAACAGGGCCACATTCGTTTTTAATTATAATAACGAAACCAGAGTTACTCACGCTCTGATTTAGTATTCGGAATTAACCGAATGAACCACAACTAATCACAACAGCCGAAAGCAAGAAGCTGAAGTTAAGTCCAAAGAATCATCACTGGAGTTCGTAGAAGTGTGTCCCGTCATTGGAGAGGAGGTAACTCGATCCCACCAGATTATAATGCCATAAAGGTTGCAGTTCTCATTCATGTACTCGTGGTGCTCTCCGATAAGGGTTTTAATATTAGTAAGAAATAATAGATATTTTAATAAACATCGGTTCTTTCTTTTAAAAAGCATCATAAAGACATGTCACAATATATTAAAAAAAATTTTTTTAATCGTTTCGAAAATGTATGAAATTTTGATAAACATTTCAGATATTTCATTAATTATACCACCAAAAATGGTCGTAAAAAAGAAATTTAACTAATTAATTCGAAATATTAGAAAAGAGGTATTTCATCAATCTTGCACTTTCAAAATTAAAATAAACTCTGGGCTCTCTTCACTCACAAACCGCCAAGAAACATGTAATTTTTTTTTTCGCGAAGTGATCCAAGCCCTCTTCACTCTCTCGCCTTATAGTTGTACATTTCTTCTAGTACCAAGAAATTATAAATGCATTCATTACTAAAGGTGAATTTAAATCGTTTAAAATTGCCTGAAGTGCTATCAATAATTTTTCATTAATTACTGAAAATTAAATCATCAATTTCCAAAATAAATTTTTTTTTATTATAAAAGATAAGTTGACAGATGTAAATGTATACGTGTAAATGTAGAACACAGAAGTATATCGTTCTAATATTTTCTGAGTTCTTTTAATAAGTTCTAGATTTACTTTCTTTTCTTTGTTTTGATAAGTTGTATTTCATCAAAAGTTTGTAGGCATATTGTTAATAACAATGAAATAACCGTTGACTGCGGTGAGTATTAATCTGATTATTTAGTCATAGCCATTAACTTTAGTGAACTACGTCATATCACAAAAAAGATATCGTATTTTTGTATATTATCTTTAATTATACTTGGGATGGAGCATTCAGAGTAGTTAGCTATATTTCAAAGTGACCAAAATTGAGTTGCTTCTGTAATTTGGAATTTCGCACCATACACGAAAACGTTTTATATATCTATTTCGTTAACTCATTTTTTCCTATTATCCAAATCCACAGTCTTTACGCCCAAGCAAGTACATAAATAACCTAAGCTTGTGAGTTGTTGTCAAATGACTTTTTACAAATTCAACCTGATTTTGCGTCCCTATAATCGCTTAAGATATATAGATTGTATAAGAATCACTTAATGTATTGGAAAAAATGGAAATAATAATCATAAAATTATATACATTACTTTTTTATTCACAGGAACTCTAATATTGATAATTTGGGACTGATTTCCTTACGTAATTTTTCCTGATTATTTTTTTGAGAATATCTTAAGAAGCCGTTATCCAATTTCATGAATATAACATTTTATTTCAATATAAACCATGAGAAACCTGCAAAATTGATTTTAACATTGTCTTCCCTTTTCTATTAAAAAGAAATTTGAGCTTTCAATCGTCCACCCTCTCTCTCTCAAAACATAAATTTTCGAAAAGGATTTTAAAGAATATTTTCTTTCCCAATGAAATTTTTTGTCATAAATCTTCATATCATAAAATTATTTGTTATTTCATTTTGAGAAAACTTGGCTAGAGTTGGCTGTCAAGTTATAAAACTTCTGTATCCTATATATGTTCCCACTTTTTATTGAAACCATGTTAATCTTTAAAAAGCGGGAACACACATTTCGATTTGGCCGATTTCGAGTCATTAGTGACATAAAATACCATAGAAGCGATTAACGAATTGAAGTGCATGAACAGTAATTGCACACTATACATATGTTGTTCGTTATAGGATCATGAGACTAGCACTTTTTGACGCTTGCACTTCGCTAAGGGGTGGTAAGCAGAAAGAGAGCAGTTATTATGCTTCCTAAAGCAGCGTTCACAGCGTCTACCTCAAGAACACCCAACGGGACAATAAAATTGGCTGTCTCAGAAAACAACTATTTGCCATTATCCCATTGTGGTCACGTGATCTTTATGAAGTAGATGTGACCTTCAACTGCCCGCAATAGTTGGCCTCATGTGAACCCTGCTTTATTCCGCGATTAATCCGAATTCATCCTATTGCTAAACTAAATATTTCCTTCATTTTTTTCTCTACCCCTTTTTTGACCAATTAAAAGCTTCTTGATATATCCTCAAAATCGTAGAGGGTTTCCGAATTCGAAAATGAACAATACATCCTGCACTATCCTTTATTTCCATCCAGCCTGAGGAGAAAATAGTGAGCAAATGCATGGTAAATGAACTCTTCTGAACACTTTTCAATGTGGGAGATCTGTACGTAGTATCAAATACGACCAGTGCACTTCAAATCGCTAATCTTTTCTTCGGCACTTTGCTTTGCTAATGACATATCCTATATAAATCGTATGTGCATTAGGCATAAAAATTAAATCGTGATAGTGATGCTAAAGGCACTTTTTCTATCATCCTAGTTACGCCATATATTTAATTATAAAATAATACACAGGTGTTATCAACTTGAATTGTTTTTAGAGAATTCTTAACAGTGATTTTTCTTACACAATTAGTTAATAAATTTTGTAATATATTTTTAAATCATGTTAGTATGAATTGTTCTTTCTGGTATATATATGAATTCATTATTTAAACATAATAATAAAACTGTAAAAATTTAATTGTATATATGTCTAACTTTTTTTTGTTGTTGTTTCTGTTTATGTAGCTTGAAAGCAAATAACTGTTCTGTTTCAAATGAAAATGCTGAAAGACACACCAATTAAAGTAAAATTTAATTAGTGAACAACAATTAAAGGGAAAAAATATGAACTAAAGTCATGTCTTTTAAGATGTAATAACTGGAATTTAAAAATTGTCATTTAATAAAATAAATGGCAATTTGCATTGATGGAATTGCTATTTTATCATTGCACTGTCAAAAAAAACTCTTTTCGTGATCAACAGATGGCAGCACAACATATATCTGCATAGAATGAATGAGCTAACACGTTTCCAGAACACATAGGCAAATGTAAAATTCTTCAAAATAAATAAATAAATTTTAAAAATTACAGATTTAAATCCGTAGTTCAAAACAAGCAGCTTGATAGCATGCAAATGGTTTTTAAGGATTTAATCGTCGTAATAAGATATAGTTCATAAAGTTTGATATACTATCATTAAAATTTTTTATCATCTTATTTTATATCTGCGGTAATATACATTAAAAAATATATTTAATAACGTCTGCATACACGTTTCTAGAGCAATGAAAGATATTACTGTAAAATAAATGCGTTTTAAAATTTTATTAAAATTAGAAGGGGAAAAAACTGAGCTGAAATGAAGTTGATATCACTCACAAACTAATGGAATGCTATAAATATGAAATTTGTACAGTAATATGCTTGAAATATATGAATGGAAATGTTAAAATTTCGATTAATTTTTAATTAATAATCTAATTAAAATTTTAAGAACTCCTTTAAGAAATATTATTTAAGTAAAAATTATTTGTCAAAATGGTTGCTCTATATCCAACGATTTGCTTTGTAGAGCATTTTGCACGAATTTTAACCAAACATATAGCGATTCACAGAACATATGCTAGCTCATTAACATAATCATGCTTCACGAATAAGAGATTCACGAAAAAAATAGAAGATTCACGAATAAAATTAGAACTGAAAGAAACTTTAATAACAAATAAATAAATAATTTAAATATTTTATCCGATAAACATAGATGGACTGAATCAAAGAATGCAGTGCAATCACCACACTGTAATTTTTTTAAGGAGATAAATTACTAAATAAAGTAACTTTACAATATTTGGCATGATTTGGTGGAAACTGGCGGAAAAATCTATGCCTCTTTCTCTATTATATATTAGTATTAGTAGTTACTTATATATTTAAAATTTTTATAATTAAAATTTTCTTCTCTTCAAATTTTTATTTTTGGAAGAAATTAAAGATCTTCCCGTTATATTTACATGGAATTCTGAATATGAGTTTTTTTTATAATTTCATTTTTACAGATATTAAGAGTCCATAAAATAAGGAGAAAATATTTCTATCGACAACGGGCGATATATATATATATAATCTTGCTGGAACAACAAATCATCAATTAATTAGTGTGAATTAATTAATGTATTTATTCAAATAAACACAAATCTATAAATTCTGTATTACTTCATGTATTAATTACATGTACATTATCATTCAAAGCAATTTTTCAAAGTTTTAAAAATGGTCCCGTTGCATTTATTAATTTTATTCGCTCTTTCTTAAAAAAAATAAATAGTTTCAATATAATTTAGTCTATAAAATTAATTTCTTTTACTCCAAACTTAATGTAACTGAAAATATTAAATTCATTACTCATAATCAAGATGAATCTACAGGCGTTTTAACAACGGAAAAAGAATTTATTGGATTACATTTTAAAAACCTTTTTTACATTTAAATATCCTTTTTTAACATCTTTGTCTCAGTTTAGTCGAAAAGCATTGTTCGATTTCATTTAAAATTATTTTAAATTCAATGTCATTTCTATGCATTTTTTTAATCGGTGTTCGTAACAAATATATATAAAGACATGCAAATAACATATACAGAAAATTAAATTTTTATAATATTTCAATACTTAAAAATTCTAATATTGAAACCGTACCGCACATTTTTATTTAAAATTTTCAACAAAGGTTGTAAAAAAAATAATTTCCATGAAAAAAATTAATTTTAAAAGAAAATTTTAATTTTAAATTAATTTTTTTGATTAAAAATATAATTTTTAGTAATACTTTTTTATTGAAAATCTCAATTTCTAGTCATTAATGCATGTAATGATTTCATGAATACACTATAAATTTATTCAAAATAATTACAAAAGGTAGAAATGGTGACCACGCAGATATAAATAACTATCCAACGCAATACAATACAACAATACTATTATATTGTATTTACCAACTCAATACAATTACAATAATACTATTGTATTTTGTTTTCTAACGCAATACAATAATACTATTATTAATCTTATCTTTTAATGGATTTTTCAAAGAAATTTTTTACTAAATATCTAATTATTTAAGAATTATCATATTATATAGAAATAGAATAATTTTTAAATGTTTTCATGCACTTTATATTCATATAAACATGGTGAATCAATGGAAATAGGTAATAGTTTGCCACAAACTTCATAATTAAGGTTTGAAAAATCATCGTCAATTAAGACCATAGCAAATTTGACTGACTCTTTAATATATACAATCAAATTAATCTTTATAATGCATAAAAATTAATTTCATGTATTAAAAAATACCAGAAAATTCTTCAAGAAGCTATTATAGTTTCATAATAATACAAATGCGTACTTACTTTATTTTATCTTTCTTCTCAGCTATGCTAAAACAACCCTGCCAATCCTCTAAGAATAACCAAAACGACTAATGAGCACGCAGTGTTGCCAACCTTTTTTGAATAAATGGATGGAAATATCCAAAGAAAGAAAATTCATTCTCATGAAAAAGTGAACCCTGGGCAGTTCCGAGAAAAGTCTTACTATCACTCTGACAGTAATATATGATTATAATGAGTACACCTTAATAGGTGACCATAATCTACGGTAGAGATACAAAAGCCCAACTGTTACCTTCTGGCTAAACCATACCAGATCCCACTTATTTGTTGTATGCTTCATTCTAAGTAGAAATACAAGGTCCCCCCCCCCACCTCTGAAAAATCTATTATCTACGCACTGATATACAAGCTTTTAAGTAGGGAAGTGTACAGATACAGTTCCTTTGATAAGAAATTGCTGCTGAGCTTACACGATGATAGACTATTTTTATGCATGATTGATTTCACCCGATTTTTTTTTCAAATGTACAAAAATAATTTTGTACAAATTACTAATTGCTAAAAGATTTAAAAAAGGGGGGGGGGGCTTACAAATCATATAAAATCTTTCTTGATTTCATTGTAATAAAATATTTAAGCTTATTTGAAAATATGCCATTCAAAAATAAAAGCTTCCTCGTGGTCACAGCTTTATTGCTTTCATTAATAAACTTTTGTCTCTCCAATAGATGTGGTGTGAAAAATCTTTTAATGGAAATTAACCAGGGAAGGCTAGTTCAGATGTTATTTTCATCATCACGGTTCAAAAGTAGGAGATCTATCTCAAAATAACACTACTAATTATTATTATTAATACTAGACGCCTTCGGCGACAGTTTGTTCATTCATTATGTTAATAGACTTATTTTAGTAATGTCATTAAATTTTGATGAACTACATATTATCATATCAAATTCGAATAACATTTTAAATTATTAAATCTAGCCACCTTCGGCAATCACCAAATTGGATATTTGTTATATTTAATTTCAATTAAACATTTTAGTTATAATTTCACGCCCACGATTCCGTCAAATTGTCAGCAGTGTTATTTTACTTACCTTATATATCTTCAGTTCATATACATAAACCTTTCGAATGAAGACCAATCCCATTTCACTATTAAAAAACGTAAACATACGATTCATTTATCTTCTAACTTCTGTGGTTTCCGTAACTTTACTTTTTTATTCATCGTGAAAGCTGCACAGCTATTAAACCGAATCCCCCCTTTTTTTTAAAGCTTTCAACAATAGAAAAAAATTCACACGATTAAATAATTCATAAAACAAAGAAAAAAGTTAGAATTTCAGGGCAATAATGTTGTTGGAAATTTTGTAAAAAATTTAATTTAAAAATTGCTAGAACTTAGTAAAATTTTTATATTTGTTAGCACGACTAATAAACTCATACCATCAAAAAGACAATTTTTTAAAATTTTGATGCAGTGTAAAACTAATTTTTGTACAATGATATTTTCGGGTAATAGAAAAAAAAGCCAAAATTCAATTTATTTTTTATCAATTAAACAAAATTCTAATTAAAGTTTCATTAAAATCAACTAAAAGTTTTTATCTGTATTAAATTTGGTAATTGTAGGTCAAGCGATCTGTCCTTTAGAACATGAACACTCAAACAGATACATATAGTCATCTTCATTATTATTATTAAATAACAGAACATTCTGAATGATTAGCTATACATTTAAAGTGACGAAATAGCTTCAACTGTTATGTCTGGAGATCTGTCTCAAGATTTTATTTTGTGATATTTCTAGAGAATAGGTGTCGGGGAGGAATCAATGACCATTATATAAGAGCATCATATCTAAGAATCATTATCATTAGATGAAATAGAAATTTGCGATATTAGTTCAGTAGTTAGAGCTGTGGGATTCTATTTTTTTTTTTTTTTCATAGAAAATAGACAGTGAATTAGGGAGGTTTCTAGGAATTGCTCTCAAAAATTGGGATGGGAAATATAGGGTCAATGATGTAATATCTAAGGGTCATATAAAATAAAAATGGTTATTATATTTTGCTAATCATTTTAAAAACATAAATACTAGATTTTAGCGACAGTCAGCTAAAATATCTAAAAATGGCTCCATTTCTATTACATCAAATTGGCTGCTTTTGATGTTTCATATTTTATATAATCAGATTTAAATAGGTGTCATTTGTAAATCAGACGATTTACCAATGATATGAGACATGCTGGTGTGGTGTAGCAGTTTGAAAAGAGGGTATCATCGGGACCAGGTGATCATTGTTCAAAATCATGAAGTCCGTTTGGAAAACAGCAACCTTTTGATAACTTCATAAACGAGACGGTTATTATATTAAACAAGCTAATAATACAATGATTATATTTCAATACACAAGTATGCAAGCTAATATTTCAATGATAATCATAATTGCTTTTACTATTATATTTCATCTATTTAATTTTAGGATAAAAATATGTGGTAACGATTTACTAGTGGAGAGGGTCTTCCTTGGAAGATGCAGAATTAAAAAAAAAGGGGGGGGCAAGGGAGAAATCAAACATAAAAGAAAAACGAATGGAAGAACTCATGTAATATCTGCTGATGTGAAAACAGCAACAAAAAACTCCTTATCTAGTTAATATAAAAAATTAAATGCTGGATTTAAGAAACCGTAAATATATGCAAAGAATGTCAAAGATACTTTAATATTTTAATTTAAATTTCAATGAAATACTTTTCAATTCAGTTATATTAACATCCAGTTTAAAAGCAACACTGGGACTATTTTGGGATGGACCACGTAATTCTGAATCTCAGTCAAAAGACGAGGATGACACCTGAGCTAGCAGTTCTTCTAAATTTCCCCCTTACCAAATTTACGTAACAGCGTAAATTTCAACGGAAGGAGGACAGAAATAGGGAATATTTATTCCAAAATGAATACGGACATTAAATACTAATACTTTACATATAAAAATAATATTCCTCAGAATAATTATTCAAAAAGTTGAATTCATTTTTGATGGTGGCATCAGTAAGAAGTAAAATATTTCATTTTCATAGAATGATGCGTTTATTGATATAAACGTTGCCATCAGCGAATGGTGAAATTGAAGATACGGCGAAATAAATCAATAAGATTGCTTTATTCGATAGCCCGAATATGTTAATTCTTTATTAATAAATGGTTTAAATATGTAAATAGAATTTAGTTTTAAGTATTAAAAGGTGATATTTTTGCAATAAAATTAAATTTAACTCATAATATACATTTTTTTTTTTACTTTTTCGTATACGCAATCTAGAGAAAGTATAGCTATCGTCAAAAAATTCGAACTGGATATTTTGCCGAATCTCCACATTTCAGAGTTTGAAAAATACTTTTTTGGAAAATGTCCGTCTGTCTATCTGTGACAAAGATAGCTCAAAAACGCTTTGTGCTAGACTGCTAGACATTAGAAAATTAATGTATGGCCTTTACACCAAAGTTGCAGATTTCTATCAAATTGTGAGTTAAAATATGTTCAGAGGAAGTCCGTCTGTCCTTCTTTTCGATTATAAGTTAACATGATAGTTACAAAACGATGAGAGCTAGATAGATAAAATTCGGTATGCAGATTTAGCATCTGTAGCGTAGACATCTATCAAATTTTGAGCTAAATCCGACTACGAGTTGACTGTTTGACTGTCTGCGTTTTCAGAAACATGTAAACACGATAAATCAAAAATGCAATGATTTAAATCCGTCAAATTCGGTATGGGATTTTGTGATGACAAGTGCAATTTTGTGTCAAATATTTGCTTCAATCGTTTGAGTAAAACATTTCTAAAACACAAATTCGAGTTTTGGATACTATTAACGCACGCCTGGCATAATCGCCAAAACACTCGCCAAAGATGACACGATAGATTCAGTAAAAAGGCTGAATTCACACCAAAAATTAATATCTCGTAATTATTGTACGCCAATGCCATGTAAGGTTCTCTGTCATGGCAAGTCAATTAGAGATTTTAGGAGAAAAATTTGAGCCGGCTACACCAGCTGGTTTAAAATCACAATTTAACTGATAATGTGCGAAAAATAATCTAAAAATTTAGTTTTAAACAAATTTTTAATTAAACTCGTTAAATAAAAAGAACAACAATAACAAAACAGCAGAACAAAATAATCGTAATAATTCAAATTTCTTTATTAAAATTTTTCCTTTTCAAGTGACAGATGAATTGATTAAGTTATTTAATAATTAAAACATTCATAATTAGTTTTAGAAAGGAATAAATCTAAAGAACGCGTCTTATCATTAGCACGCAATATGATGTCAAAATCAAAGTTGTTTAATTTCATAGAACTCTTTTACAATTCTAGAAGCACGTACGGAAACTACTTGCAACTTTGTCCCTACAACCAGTTTGATATGTCACTTGCTGAAGTATTTTCAATTACAATCAGTGGCAACACTGACAGCGCAATCACTGTCAGACCCTCCTGGACAATTTCTCTTTCCTTCTCCTGTCGACCAAAGGGACTTTGTACTCTCCCGAAGTATTGACGACAAAGGAAAAGAGCACAAAAGCCGACAGGCCTCATCAGTGAAAGTGGAGCGGGTCTGTGACATGTGCTCACAACACTGAGAGCAAATGCGCGATGAATGGGATCGTCAGCGACCAAATGAACATGATGACGGTTATTTCCAGCTGGAAGTTATTTAGTAAATGTTGTGGAACCCGCGTAATGTTCCGTGTCGCCAATTCTATACGTCTGGATTGGATGGTGCTGAATATTGGTGCAGTATATTGCTATAAAAAGCATCGTGATGGAACTGAATTGTGTTGTAATAAGGATTTATTGACAGGAAGCTTTATTTCTCATTTTTTTTATTGAGATCCTTGGTTATACAGAAAATTCAAATTTTTATGAAAATCACAAATTTTAAGGCATATTTCAAAATTTCTAATTCAGTCATCATATTCAATGTTTTTATTATCACTGTGAAGAGTGACTGATTTAGTTACGAAGAAATACTTTTCTTGGATATAACGATCACTTATTGTAATTAGTTGAAAAATTAGTTTGTTTTTGAAATATTCAACAGTCTCTTTTTAATTCTTCAGTGGGTGGGAAAAGCATTAAAGAGGTTAATTAAGCATTCAGAGATGTTACAATTAACTGTTTATTATATATTCACACACTTGGAAACACACACACAAAGTTGCGGAACTTTTTTTTCTTCAGCATTTTAAAATTATTTAAAAGTAGATAGTTTTACATTCAGAAATAAATGCTTTTTAATCCTTCCTGGTTGAAGTTATTGCTGGTTAGCAAATAAATAAATAAAATAAAATAAAAAGGAACAACATATAAATAATTTATGTTTAAAATTCATTTATCGCAACTTAATCAATTCATTATATTTAGATTAACTAATTACGTCCAGATTAATTACTGTACTCATTCTTATGCATATCATGTTGTCATCTAGACCCCAACACACCTTCTACAATCGTAAATAAAAACAGAATCGTATATAAAAGTAGATTATTCCATTGATATTGTATAGCATCACAGGCCGTGAAATGCTTAATATGGGTATTAGACAAGGAAAAGATATACAGACAAATTAATTACATCCGAACTAATTAATTAAGAATATTCATTCTTATACAGATCATGTTATTATGTAGACCCCAATGTACCCTCTGCAATCAAAAACAAAAATAAATTCATTTATAAAAACAGACTATTCCGTTGACGATGAATGATATCATAAGCCCTGAAAGATTTTACAGATGTGTATTAAGCTAGGAAGAAATCGAGATTAATTAATTAAAGACACTCAATCTTTACAGATCACGTTGTGATCTAGACATCATCGTACCCTCTGAAAGTCAAAAATAAAACTGGATCGATCTTTCCATTGATGCTGAATGACATTACAGACCCTGAAAGGCTTAATGGATGGGAATCTAGGTTTACGGTATGCAGCTGATTCATCAAGAGCTTTGAACCAATACATCAAAATCAAATGAATATAAATGGCTTTTGATTTTACTTAGAAAATGAAATAAAAGTAATTTGATTTCTGATAAGTGGGACATTTCCTCCTAAGTAAATGTTTTCAATCAGTGAAAGGAAAAGATCGAAGCCACGGTGTGAAAAGAAAGTGTCCTTTAACTGAGAAAAAGTATACAAAATAACTTTTGGGTTCTGTTAATAATCTTAGAAAATGTTTTTAAAAGAAAATATTTTTTTTAAATTTTTTTTAATTCAAAAATATTTACTAAATTAGAGCTAATTGGATTATTGGATTCTCTTTGATTTCCACAATAGTTTTTTTTCCCAAAAAGATTAATTTTAGTTACAACCATGGTATTTTTGATATAAATGAATGTATTTAAAATTTTCACAGACCAAAGTGGCATTAAACATTGAAATAAAGATAATAACTAAAAATGTATATTAACTTTTTCTTAGAAGTTAATGACACTGAATAAAGTAAATAAATAAAACTGGACTTTTTGATCAGTCAGCGACCACTCTTCAGAATATTTCTAGTAATATTTTTCAATTCTATTCGAAGCACTGGATTCAGTGTAGCTATAGAAACCTTTAATGAAGCAGATTGAAATTTGTATGATGGTTTGCTTAATTTTGACTGTTGTCATACGATGTTAAGTAATAAGATCGATTTCTGTGCCACGTACGTTAGCGTTTACAAATACATAGAGAGAAATTGTTTTTAAAGAGTCTCAAATACTTTTACTCAAAATGAATAATAAAGCGCATGCTTGAAAACATCTTTATAATTTTAGCCATTTCCTTATTTGTGTTGACTTCTTTATACAATGAAGAAAAGAAAAGAAAAAGTACCTCTTACTATTATCGAATTTTAATTTAATTTTTTTTCTTGACTAATGGCGATCAAAACGTCGATATTCATCAAAATTTCGAGGATAAATGTTCAAATGTTTATAATATATTTTCTTCTTTTTTTTTTGGAGGGGGGGATAAATTATCGTCATAACAAAATCAATGAGAATACCAATTTTAAAAGATATAAGGTAAACAGGCCGAAGTAACTAATGAACATATTATTTTATTTATGTTATTGTTTGGCTGCATTTTTATCTGTAATCGTTTATATTTACTTTTGTTATTTTATTCATGTGTAAAGATAGAATTTTCTAATAATTTTTCAATCATTTTTTGATGCATTAGAAATATAAAATTATACCCCTGAACGTATTTTGAATTCAAATACACTATTTTAATAATATTTTTAGAAAATAATTATCATCTAATATATCTATTTAATTAAATTTTCATATCATTCAAGTCAGATCACCTGGAAGTGAATTTGAAAAATAAATTAATTCGGAAATTCTGTAATATTCATAATAATGAGTTAAAAATTATGTGATGGGAAAGATATTTAAATAAAAGAATTCTATTTTTTAGTAGAATAGTAAAAATATGTTTAAAAATTATTTTTTTTATGAAAATCAATTATTTTTCCAACAAAGGATCTTTTTCAATTTTTTCGAAAAAAACTGAAAGAACCACAACAGTTCCGATCACAGACCAGATCAAAGCTTAATAGATCCAATTAAACCCATAACTATTACATGGTTCAGTTTATTCTGATCTGATTCAAATTGATATTTGAAAATTACATTAATAAGAAACAAATGATTAATAACTAATTTTGAATAATTATGCTAAATCATTTACTCCCACCGGGGGAGCATCTCAGATACGGGGATGAGAAGTTTCCAGTATGGTGATTGATTCTCGCTAACCTGGTGGATACAGAAATGGTGCGAAATCAACTACTTCCTACCAATGACTGAACGTGCCTCTTACGGCAGGGACTGTATTGTGGCCGGCGATGATCCTTAGGACTCAACCTTAATTCCCACACTGTCGCGGCTTCCGGTCATTCAGATTTTTCGGTGTGTCGGGTTGGAGTAGTTGTCTATGTTAAGTCAATTATAAAATCCTGGTGAAACATATAGTGTTTGCTTAATGAAAATTTTTATTTTAAGTTAAGCAAATTTTACGTTTTTTTAACTTACATTACAATAAACATATCTATACTTATAAAAGTTGTGCATGTGCGCATCGGCGTATTATAAAACTAAAACATTAGATTTATAGTTATCAATTACATGTGCACTTTAGAAGGTGAAATTTTTATTTCAAAATTTTAATGAATTAAAAATTAAACAAAATTTCCCCGCTGTATATTTTGAAAATATTAAAGCCAAATTCGATTTGATCAGAATTTAAAATTTAAAAATAACGAATTAATTTAGTAAACATAAAATCTAAAAAAATTCTTTTTTAATTTTGATATTTTAATTGCCAAGCAATTTTTTTCCTGAATTTTTAGAAAATTTAAATTATACTTTCCTATGTTGAAATGAAATTCAAATCGTTTTCATTGTTTCATCATATGTTTAATCATTTGATTTTTTTTCCATTATTGAAAGAATGAATGATTCTATTTATTATCTTCGCTGTTTACATAAGGAATCAAAAAGTGGCAAATCAACATGCAATTTGAAATAAATTACTTCAGTATTTAATATTTTCATGGAGTTAGGATTCCGTAGGATTTGAATTCATTAAGTAAACTCTTCCTTTTCTGAGAGACTCAACAGCATCAAATTATAAATAAGAAATTTAACTTCAAATAAAGCACAACCAATATTCCTGGTAAATCAGATAGACATCAAAAATATTTAGTAGTTGTACATTCAGAACTAACGAGAGAAAATAATTAACTCTGAAAATGGGAAAAATTTAACTTAAGCAAATTATATTGAACTCAACAAAAAATAGTAACATAAATTTTATTCATACTTGCAATTCTAGAAAATAGTTGCTTTGATATTTCTGCACTTTTTATTTATTTCTATATCTTGAAATGCTTAATTTTAATACTTAAAACGAATCATTGAAATGTTCAACTACAGATAATCAGGTAACATTCAAAACATTAATGCTGGGTGGAAGTGGGAGTTTGGATAATCAAAATTATTTAACTCAGGAGAGATTTGATAATGTATAAAGACACAAAATCCAATCGATTGAGTTAGATCAAGTATATGATGTAGTCTCAAATCAAGTTTTAAAACTTTAGAGATTCAGTTACACGTCTGTGATTTATCAATTAATATATGTGTAAGAAAAAATAAGTGTCTTAAAAGCAAGTTTGAAAACACACTACAATTAGTAAAAAATGATGAGTTTTAAGAAAATGGAAAGAAAGGGCAGCTAAAATGAAGCAGTCTGTAAGACAGGCACAAGAAGACCGGTATTTAGTTTAGGTATATTAATATTGCAGCAGTTGCATTACACTTATCTTCTCTTTTGGATACTAGATGGCGATGCCTGTTTAGGCCATCCCATATGTCATCCCATAATGCATTGCGATTGTAATAAGAAGATGTGACGCTGAACTGTGAAGCGCGCGCGTAAATGTCTTGTCTTTGTGTTTGTAATTTTGTAATTGTTTAGTGTGTGAATGTGATTATTAAAGAAATGTTTCCTACAACATTCGTCCTGTTGCTTCCTGCGCAGATCATAATAATCCACATACCACCACAATATTCATTTTGAAACAAAACAATGTCTGTTTCATGACGAACTTTGTAATTTTGAATCGTGGTCAGATGAGAATGCCTGAATACCACTTTCTTTCCAAACTTCCACATCACACAGGGGGAAGATGTACAATAGGGGGGAACGAAAATGGCCTTAAAAAATTTTTTTTTAGATTTTAGTTTGGTAATAATGTGGAAAAGCTGTCTTTTAATTTCAAAAACAATTTTTTAAAATTTGGTTGCAATATTACATTATTTTGAGATGCCGCAAAGAGCTTGAAATTTGTAAAAAAATTGAAAAAATGGAAGTTTTTAAAAAGGGCCTTTATTTTTATTTATTTATTTATTTAGATTTTATTTTGATAATAGTGGAGAAAAATTAGCTTTTAGGTTCAAAAATAATGTCAAAAATCTGGTTGCAATATAACAATATCTCATGGTGCCGCAAAGAGCTTAAAGTTTGTAAAAAAAATTATAAACTTTGATAAAATATATTTATGAGTTTTTCATTCATATAATGTTACAAAAGATGATTTTAATTACATATATAATCATTGCAATGGGAAAAAATTATTAATTACAAAGTATAATAATATAAAAAAATATTTTTATGTCAAATTTTTGCGTTTCTTACTTTTGTATCCTTAATGATTATAAATGTTACAGTTGCAAAATGCTGGTTTCTACTTCACTGCCACATTAAATTGTTTTTTAAATTAAATTTTGGCATATTCACACATGAGTTATGTATCCTTCTCTTGCGATTGAACCACAGATATTTTGAGCCGATTCGGCCACTCGTTTCACAGCTCTTTCCACTGCTTGCATGTGACAAGGAAGCCGGGGAAAGTCGATAGCCGAGTCCCCTATACTATTGGATGCAGCTTCAGATGCCTTCTGTATAAAGTCTTTGAGGGAGTCTCTGGAAATATGTTTAAACATTCTAAAGGAGAGGGGAGTTAAGTTACGTCATTTTCAAGCCATGAGATCATGTCGATTTAATCCTTTGCATCGAAGCTTATCTTTGGAACTTTAAATTTCCTGACTCTGTCTTTACTTTCTGTTCTTGCTTTTAAAACACGTCGTAAACTAAGTTCTCTTTGAATTTTACGTTCATCATTTAACATGAACAAAAGAATATTTTCTGAAGCAGCAAAGTATCCATCTCTTTGAACGTTCTATAACGTTCTTGAGATTGTCAGAGAGATAATGTGAATGTGAGATAAGGTTAAAAAGATGTTTGGAACCATAAGTACATGAAAGGTAACTTAACATTAACTTAATATTAAATTACACAGGCACCTAGAAATTTTATCTCTTCTTATCTATTTGATGTATCTGGTTGGTTTGCCACTTTTTGTAAAGACCACTATTTTTCTTCAGCGTAGTTGTCATTGTCGTCAGTAATCGTTTCGGATGCATTAGTATTTTTTTTTTGTCCGTTCTTGATTAAACTTAACTATTCAGCAGTTCTTTACTCTTTCTTGCTTCTTTCTTCCTCAAAGCGCTTGTGGTAGCAATATCAATATTACCTATAAAGATTTTCCTGTTAGTGCGTTGATCGTTTAGAAACTTTTATTTCATAGCTGGTACTTTTTTTTCCTTTATACAAGTCAGCAATATAAAATAAACGTCTAGTTTCTTCTCTAAATTCTGTGTGGATAGAATCAAACTTATCTGAATATTGTCTGCTTTTAGACTTTAACAAATTCCTGTATTTAGCATCATAAGCTTTGATAATATGTGAAATTCTTTTGCTAGAAGCAACGGGAATAGAAGCTCTTGACCATATTTATTCTGTTATGGGAACTAAAGTGTCACATATTTCGCTTGCAGAAGGATCATTCTCTGAAGCAATTGTGAGGTTATGTCCAATATAACAGTAGCACTAGATTCACCAGAAGTGTGTTCAACTTCAAGCAAATCACTAAATTTCCCAAAAATAGAACACTTCGATATTTGTCTTTCTTCACTTTCTTTTTGCTCACAGCAAAGCACACATGCGCACAAACTAACAAATCAGTTACGTTAATCAATTGCACAATAGACGGAGCGGAGACGCCAACTCAACTGAACTCGGCAAATGTACTGATTTGAAAGCAACTCTATCCTTGTCACCGGAAGCAGACAAATCTTACCTCAATAACAACCTCTCCGGCGACGACTCAGTGCCATACGAGTGCAATAGTTAAACTGATTTTATACTTTTATCCATATGGTAAAGCCTATTTAAAGCTTTTTATTTCATAATAGAGGCACGCAAAAATACTTTATGCAAAAAATGGGTTTTTATGAAACTTTAACGTCCTTGGGACACATCAAGATGTAATCTGATAATTTTATATCATTTTTATTTATTTTATCTATACCAAAAAGCAACTTTTCAGCGCTATTACAAATTAAAAATCAAAAGCTGATTATTTCGTAAAAAAAACTTTAAAATGTGACAAAAGTTTTAATTTTATGAAACTTTAACGTCCTTGCGGCACCTCAAGACTTACTCCAATATTTTTCATATTTATAATTTATTTTATCTACACCAAAAGGCAACTTTTCCACGCTATTACAAATTAAAAATCAAAAATTGATTTTTTCGTTCCACTCTAATGTACACGAAGACAGAAAGCAGCATATATTGAAAAGATTGAATATTGAGATTCTAGCAGAGTGTAAAAACAGACATTGGGATTGGCAAGCGAGGCATCGAGGAACGGATTTGCCAAACAACAAATGCTTAAACATACTCTCAGAAAGCATACAAAGAAATGCAAACGGCACTTTTTGCCTGAATAATGAAAGTTTGATGTTGAACTGAGGATAAAGATAACTATTTAGCTTGACAAAAGATATAACACAAAACACTATGGTAACAGTGCGGAGGAGCTATTAATAAATACTCAAAGAGAATTTTTTTTTTTTTAATTTCAACTAAAATAAATCAAACTGATTTTTTTCTCCTTTTAAATGTTTTGAAAAAAAATTTCAATTATTAAAATAATTTGCTTTTTATAATTGACAACTTTTGTCAAGTATTTGGATGAAAAAACGACATCAACAACAAAAAAAAAATGTTTTCACTTCAACAAACTGCTTTATGCAAGTTCATTGCGAAATAAATATGCATTTATTTTTCCAAGTAGCTCTATTTCAATGAATTTAAAAGTTTGAAAATAATATTTCTGTTTAGAAGTTAACCAATAATAAAAATTAGGACAAAAAAAAAAAGGAAGCATTGATGACAGAAAAATAAAATGTTAAATCTTGAGGAGAATATCGATTTATTCTTAGAAATCACACATGCTTTTATCAACTGCTTAGATCCAAAAAATAGCATTTACATAAAAAGTCATCCGCTACAAATAATCCTTAACTAAGTCAAACTGAATAATGCAAACATAAAACTGTTCTTAACAGTTCTATTCAAACAAAGTCTGCAGACGATTTGGCAAACAGAACCCAATCAACCAACCAGAAAAAGATCAGGTAATCATTCTACATTTTTATTTTTCTAATCAAGATTGACCTTTAAAGACCTTTTAGCTATTTATTTTTTCTTTCCAAATCAAAGGAAGGGAGGGAAAAAAAAAAAAACAGTAATTGTCTGAAAATAGTGAATCGTTTGCATTTGACTTCATTTTCTTTGCAAAAGTCGGTCCAAACGTGATCACGGGCTAAAATATCTTTTCTGTGCGGGATCACGTTTTCTTGGATTCGCTGGATACTTACAGAGTCACTTAGCATTTCAGACATTTTAAGGTCCGCCATACTGGAGGCACGTAGTCCTGTGATTTGGATAAAAGGCGAATGTCGTTAAGTGCTCTGATTCAGGACGGGGGACAGATAAATAAAGCAGATCGTGATGTGGCTAGTGAAATTCTCTAATGATACTTAAATAGTTAGGAACTTTTGGTACTTTAAAACATTGAAGCTATTTTCTTTCAATTTGGTATTTATTTAAAACATTAAGTACTAGATTTCTGCAAATTATTAAATGATTTTATATTTTTTTAATAAAAAAAACCTTGAGGAAAAAGAAATTGCGTTTAAAAATAATTGGCACATAATTTGATTAAATGTGTTCAAAAACATTTAAGCAAATGTAAGCGATTTCGTGAGAATTGTTACACGTATAAAAAGCTTACAGTAAACATCCTGCTTAGTATTAAAGCACGGCTCTAAAATCATGAGAACTTTTCATTCAAAAAAAGAACATTTTTAATTAATCAAAAAATTCTTTTATATTAGTATAAGAATTAATCTTAAAAATTTGATAGCTGTTAATTTTTAATAATATAAAAATCATAAATATCAAAATTATGTTAATATTTATTGTTATAATAAGTTATAATTTAATTCGAAACTATAATATTATGATTACAGATAGTAAAATCGAAAATTAAAAGGCAGACATTTTTATTAACGAATTTTCTTGCACTTTGAAGATTTATTAAAATTTAACCAATTTTTGTAGTTTTACTTATAATAATCAACTAATAATTAATTCTTTTATTCTTTGTAGAGCAATTTAATTTTTAAATGTTGCATTTTTGAGTAGAGTTTTTAGTTTAATCACAATTTCAAAATAACTGAAAAAAATTTCAAAAGCAAATCTAAAAATTTGCTTTTTATTAACATTTTTTAAAATCATTATGCATCTTTACAGCAACAACAGAAGTTAACTCTTTGAAAAAGGAACTTTTTAGAGTCTTACCTCAAGCAAAAGAACAATTCCAAGACGAATCTAAATCATTCGCATTCAAGCACTGTTATCTAAACATACTATCCTCATAGGTGTGCCTTAACATCAACAGTACAAGAAGGAAAGAGCTTTAACTCTCATCTGTAATCACACCCATAAACAAGAGTATTTCTTCCCTGTGCGCACACACCCACCCAGGCACAAAGCTTCTGAGCCATAAAACTCTTCGTCATCCCGAGAGCAACATCTTCCGTTAACTGAGGGTGAGGATAACAAACTTTCTCCTCTGCGATCCCCCTTTCTTCTCTCTCCCCCTTTTACAACGGATTCGTGAAACCCCCATGGTCTCCCCCTTTCTGTGAGAAGCGTGTGCGAAGGTCCTTCCTCATACAGAAACTATTGACTTTCGATTGTCGCCAAAAGTCGCCACGTTTTTCATATGCAGATGTTAAGAGTTGAGTTTCACTTAAAATGCACCAGATTTGTATGCCAATACACAATCAGGAGAATAAGGTTGGCGATTCATTGTTGAGACTGCTTTTCGTATGCAGATGTTCAATAACTTGGTTTTTCTCAGAGTATTCTGCAAGTTAAAATAAAGAATGCTTTTCTTTTTTGAAAAAGAGTGCTGCTGATATAACCATTAGCAAAATTATTCCTATAGAATTAAATGGATTTAATTTATTATTTGCCCTATTTGATACATTTACAAATCAATATAAATTACATGAATAATATAAAAATATCAAAAATCTTTCTTCTACATAAATATTCCAAACATAATATAGCTTTATGTCATCCATAAGTAGCTAAAGATGGCTGATACAGGACCATGATTTCTTTTACAGTTTTACAGATAGTTCGTTTTTGAATTATATCAAAGACCAACTATCTTCAGTCTTCATCACATTATAGCATCAACAGTAAAGTCAAATCTAAAATATTTAGCTCTGCTATTTCTATGTTGTCTTTAATGCTCAATATATAATCGTCAGGAACAGTCTGCTTCATTTGTGACACAAGACTATATAAGAAATTGCTCTGGAACATGAAGAAGAATGGCACTGTGAACATTCACAATACGTTGAATGTTCAAATCAAATGCTTCATGCATCGATATTTCTGTATGTTATATTCATCGTCGAATTTTTAGAACAAGAAATATTTTTCTATAAATTACAATTTGTAGTCTTATATTAAAATTAATAATTTGCTCTGTCAGAAAAAGAATATGATCCAACGAATTCTTTTATACATTTTGCAATGGTATCTAATCCCGATGTTGATTTTTGTTGCAACAGCTTTATATCTTGTAAGAAATACATATCTTTAGATGTTTTGCAGTATTTTCGTTTCAGCTTCAACCCTCATGGGCACCCTTCTGCAAAGTTTCCGTCAATCTTAATTACCACCCTCGTCAATCATCTGTCTGACACAGGGTGGTTACCCCCGAATTTCTTTTGAGTATCTGATAGCATGTGAATACGCCCAGTACACGCAATGCCTGAACTTGGAGCATTCTGTAATCAAAGCTCATATCTTTTTGCCTTTCTATCTTTATATCTTTAAACTCAGTATCTACTTAGGATAAACATTTTCAAAAAGGATGATAATAAATGACTGATTAGAAGTCTCTAAGATTACAATGTATGCAATGGATTAAGAGAGTGTACATAATTATTTCTGAAACGACATCGCTCTAGTATGAAATTGTGTAAAATCTGCAAAAATAATAATAATAATAATAATAATTAAAAAATCGGGATTTCAAGTTTGAATTGTTCAAACATTTTTAGAGCATTTCCAGATCTGGATTACCAATAAGTAAATAAACCAAAATTGAGGATCTCATTTCTTTAAGATAATTTTCTTCTATATTTTTTAGGATAATTTGATTTTGTACTTTCATTTGATTTGCAAGAATGTTGCATTAAATCTTATTTAAATAAAAATCAATAATTATTACATTTTAGAAGTTTATTCTTACGAATTGTTTCATGTTATTAAGATTCGCTTAAAGAACAGCATTGGGCAAGCTTTTTCGCAATTGATTCACCAAACAACAAGTTAACAATTTTGGACAACTTTAATTCAGAGAGGTTAAAAAAAATTAAATATTTCTTTTAATTATATTGTCTATAATTACTTTTAAATTTAAAATTTGAATTTTTTAATACAAAATTTCTGAAATCAGATATCTTGAAGGTGATCATTAATTAAAAGGTTTTGTTATTTCTGTCTGTCATGATGCTTGTTTCAAAAATTTTTTTTATATAGAGATTAAATTAAAATCGATAAAATAAAAAAATCCTGGTTTTGGAGACTGATGGAAAAAGTGCAAGGGGGGGGGGCGTCCTGAAACTTGCATTGTCCCTTAAGGAACTTAACCTGGGCCTCGGCATTTCATATATATTTATCTCTTTATCGACAAATGAAATACATTACTAGTCACTTTTTAAATTTATTGCTTTGAAGCCCTATTTTGAAGCAATATTAGAATTAACAAGAAGCACATCTCGTAACTTTGAATTGTGACTTGATGACGAAAATGATACTTGAATCGAATATTCCCTTTCCAAATTTTGAATGCCTCACCAATGAAATTTGCGCTTAGACGCCATGTTTGACATACACCAAGTCCTGATATTCGGCAGGAATTTTGACGAAATCAGGTTTCAGACCTGAAATCTAACCCCAGATCTCATTATCAGTCCACTACAGATCTTCGAAGTTCGTTGAGGAAAAAAAATTATTTCTATTCTTATGAAGTAAAATTTGATGAAAGGCTTCGAAACGATTTGAAATTGCTTATTAATGATTTCGTAAAGATTGCTTATTATTGTTATTATTATTTGTTTTGATTCTACGCCGATGAAATCAATTCATGTTCGTTAATACAAGTCCAATTTGCCATGTTAATTTAATTTTGAAAATCATCGCGTATTTTGTGATAATCCAATGCAACAAAAGAAAAATCAAGAGCAATTAATTCGCAGTTGCATTTGTTTCACGATGAGGCCACCCTGAACACTATTTCGACTGTATACGGCCTAATTAAATAGACACAGTGGGCAAAGAGAAAGAGCCGTTCCCTCCCATTATTTTTTAAGTGGAGGGGGGGGGGGATGCTTCAAATTTTTGAGATAGTTTTTTTGCATTATTATTGGAATAATTTAATTTAGTACTTTCATTTAATTTACAAAAGTCGAACGTACGAACCTATTCAAATTAAAATCTATTTAACGTTTAAAATTTGGTATCTTATTCTATAATAATGTTCCTATTAACTATCTTTTGAAAATTAAATTATGTTTTTATTATATTCATTTTAGTAATTCTCAAGTTTTATATAATTTTTATAATTCTAAAAGTATATACTGCTATATAATTTAAAAAAAAATATTCGCTCCCTTACTGTAATAATGTTTCAATAAGGTTAAAAAGCTTTGTTACTTTTTGCTATTTTGTACAGAATTACTTTTTAATTTTAATTTTGTATTTTTTTTTTTTTTTTTTTAATATAGACTAAAGACAATTCTCTTGAAAGAATTCTATTTCACTTTATCATATTTTTCTTTTTAAATCAGCATACCTAGAAAATTATTTAAATCATTGAAAAAAAAACCCTACCAGGTTTTGAAAATAGAAAACAGATATTTACGTCATCTAAGGACCTTTAGAAAGCTTAATTTGATTTTCACCACATATTTAAATAAATACGCAATGCATGGAAGAAAAAAATATTAGTAATCGTTTTGCATTTTCAGATTTTTTTTTAAATCTGAATTTATGAATTCTGTGCGTTCAAAACAACAAGTATCACAAAACGGCCTCGTTTTAAAATATTTTCGTGAATTGCTAACTTCAAGAGATGTTTTAAACCTATAATTCTACAGCTCGGGAAAATCTTCCATGGTGATATAATAAGGGTTATATTTGTTTTTGAGAAGTCTAAAAAAAAAGGTTTTACAATCGAAAATGGACAAAATTTCTTAAACAACAAACAAATCATAAGTTTCACTGAATTGATTTTTAGGACTTAAGGACCAAAGGAATTGACTTTTAGGATTTAAAACAATGGCCTCTCGGTATATCATGCGCCAAGTGATTTTCATATTATTGTAACATAAGAAATGAATTCATCTTTACGACTTTTAAAAGTCCCGCACCATCTGCGAACAGACACCATCTCCATTCACTAAAATCTGATTACCAAAATAGACTTTTTGAGAGAGACCTTATGTCGGATTTCCTCACAAACTTTATTAAATTACTATTCCACCTCTCCATTTCCATCTGCCGTTTAAAGACAGAATATTCATGGTCTTTGATGCACACATATTCGGAGGCATTTCGACAGACGATACTGAAAATTTCACCTGGCCCGGAGGGATGTTACTGCAGTTCTACGAGGCGGTATGTCCCCTGCTCACAGCTGTGGAGGTGCTAGACGCGTGCTCGACAGCTGGGATAGCGGAGACAAAGGGGGAAGTGGGGATTGATAAATAACGGTCTGCCTCTTACCTCTTGACGCCCCCCCCCCTGTTTTTTCCTATCCCTCTGCCTCAAATTTTTCACAAAAGGAGAACACACGACAAATACTGTAGCAGGCCGTTTTCTGGCACCCATGGCAGAGGTGAGATCCCCCATCAAGAGTTCACAATAATTCCTCCCCTCTATGTCGAATGCATTTGCGGGGTGCTAAAAAAATGAGGAAATGTTCTACAGTACAGGATAGGTGCGCAGCGTAGCGTTTACTTGAAAATGGAAATGCCTTCATATTTTTCGGCCAAATCATTAAGGTATAAATTGAAAAATATGAATTACTGTTGCTTTTATCCCTTGTAAGCTTTTTTCTTTCTTTCTTTTCTGTCAAACTTATAAAGAAAAACTATCACAATCACAAAAAAAAAAAGAAGAAAAAAAAATTAGACTTCAAAATTTTTATGTATCTACTTTTTTCAAACCTCTCGGAATTAAAAGAAAAAGAAATGAAGTTGTGTCTTCTCGTTCTATCTATGTAATGGAAAAAAAAAATTTAATAATAATTTAAAAATAGAGCCAGCTTATATATAGAAAGAGCTGGCTAACATGCAATATGAATAATTTGGGGGTGGGGGTATCAGGATAATAAAACTGAACGACGTTTTGGTCTAAACTCTTTGAGTGCTTGTCGGTTATTGAATGGCATGTACATGTAAAGTTTATAACTCAAAAATCAGATCATCTAAACAAATAAATCTGATCATGTGATTACTGCACTAAAATAATAGATTTTAGTTCAATAATAAATCAAATTTACAGCCAAATCAATTACAAATAATCTCATTGTAAGTTCGTACGATGTGTATTTCGGCGAAAATAATAAATATTTAAAGATTTGTTGAACGTTTTTAGTAAAAAATACCGCAATTTATTTTTTTTAAAAAAGCTGAGGTTAAAATAATTATGGCATGCTCTTTTAATAAATTCATAACTTCATTTATTGTTTAGCATCTTTTATTTTCGAGAAAACACTTTTTGAGGTGATTTCTGTATAAAATAGTTGTAGAAATTGATGAAATAAATTTTATTATATTTTAAGCGTCATATACTCTGCTAACATATTAAAACAATATTACAATCATAATTTTAATTGAATAATTATATGAACTTTTTTATTTTGCTTAAAAAGAAAACTTATATTTTTTTTACCATTTTCATTAAATTTAGGTGCTAATTCCTTTCTGTAATATGACACGGTTATTTCATATCGCATTGTTGGGTTTAAATCATAAAATTATAAATAATTATCAATTTTGTACAAACGGAGACAGATTACGTATTTTGTATTTCACATTAGGAAGTACTTTTTTTTTTTATTTCTAGACAATTTAGTTTCAAAATCCAATTTTTTTTAAAAAATTAATCAAAATGTTTATGATTTATTTTAGTTTATTTCAATTGCTTTAAATAATTTTATTTAATATTATTGGAAAAATGACTGAAGTAATAAAATTCTTCAAAAATAAATCAAAATACCTAGTCAATGATTTCTTATAAACAAAAGCATTTAATTAACGCAAATTTTAAAAAATTCCAGTGAGTCTAACTGTAAAAATTACGATGTTTGAAGATTTACAAGTGGGATGCAATATAAGCAAATCTCGGAATTACTTTCAGCCTCCAAATTTTCAAAATCACATTTTTTTATGGATTTTAATTAAATTTATAGCAGTTTTAAGTAGTACACTAAGTAGCTTAGCAAACTGCAATGGCAAAAAGTTTATCTGCTAATTACTTTCTAAGAACCTGATACGGCATATCGCGTATAAAAAAAAATGCACAACTAAAATTTTTAAAAAATTTAAAAAGGACAAAACTTTTCTTGTCTTAATCTAAATAATATTTTATAATATTATAGGATGCTTTTTTAATTATAAAATACTACATTTTTTAAAATTATAAAATAACATAACATAAAACTAAAATACCATAATGTCAAATACCATATCATAGCAAATGGTAATTAATTATAAATGTTACGTCAATAATGTTTAAAAATTAATTTAAATAAATCTTGATTTTAATCTTAAGAAGCTCTATTGCACGACATTTATAATCAAATGAAATCACACAACTAAATAACTTTCAAGATAGCACCAAAAAAATTCGAGGCTTGGGGCCCTCGGAAATTGTGTGATTTCCAGGTAAATGTGAGCTTGGCGTATTTAATAATCCTGCCCCAACCATAAAGCAAAATAATCAACTTTTGCAACATTTTTCTATCTTATCAAACAAAAGGTCAGATAGTTTTTAAAAAGTGCATTTTGCTTCTTATCCAAAGATGCTTGCTTCTCGAATTTTAGGAAGCCGAACAGAGCTCGGTGGTATCTTCCGCAATCTTCTAGGAAGCAATTTTCCCGCTCAAACACTACTGCAGAGGATGACAAATCCTCCGAACAAAAGAGTTCTTTCTAAACGAAAAAAAGAGAGCGCTAACACTCCTGCTTGGGGGAGTGGAAAATCTGGACGCAGATGGCGAATGAAAAAGCAAAATATTGTGCATTAAAAAAAAGTGACGACGGAGGAGAAAAAAAAAGTTTTTTTTCTTTGTTATAATTTTTTTTTCCTTCCATACTTCTGGCATTTTTGTCTTCTAAAAAACAAAACAAAAAGATAAAATTCTGTTTACACAAGATGGATATTGGACAAAGTCCATATTGTTCTAAAAGATTTCGGCAACGCAAAGAGATCCTTCGAAACGTGAAACATGGGAAGATCTGTGGATTTACAACTAAGCCGCTCGTTTTTGCAGGAGATTTTTTTGTTTAGTTTTGTTTTGTTTTTATCGGATTTTAATGCTAGAAGCACCATTATTATTTTTATTATTACTACTCTTTCTTCAAGAAAATTTCGATTTGAAAAAAAAAATGTATGCTTATAAGAAAAAAGGAATCTTTCTTCAAATAACAATGACCGCATGCACTGTATTAATGACTGTTATTAGTCAATATTTTATAAAAGATGTTCCAAAATTAACGCAAGATTTGAATTTGCTATCATTTGTGCTATAAAGTATTTGCAACACTTTTAAAAAACCTTTTAACAGCTAGGGTTAAGGGTTTAGGTTTAGGGTTAGGGTTAGGGTTTAGGGTTTGTAAAAATAGAGCGTTACATGATAGAACAACGTGTTTTTATTGTTGAACAATATTTCAGAAATAATGTAAGTCTGCCTGAAAGTCTAAAAATACAGACCGACAGATGGTCAATCACTTGTTGGATTTGGCTCAAAAATTTATGGATGTCTACATTATAGATGTCAAAACGGTGCATCAAATTTTATTCACATCGCTTTCTTCTTTCGGTAGTTATCGCGTAAATTTATTTTCAAACAGCGAGACAGATAGACATTTGAATAGATATAGTCTAAAATTCGATAGAAAGCTATAATTTTGGAGGGATCATATACTACATTTGTTCCATCTACTTCAAAGTGTTTTTGAGTTAGCTTTGTTATGACAAACAGACATAATACCAAAAATGTGTTTTTCAAATTCAGAGAAGTTTCAAATTCACGAATTAATTCAATTATACATTGAAAAAAATTCTAAATACACTCTAATGCATGGCGAATCTGAAATGTGTACAAATATTCCTGAGTGCAGATATTTCCTAAAGATTTCGTCCGTAACATGGGATTTTAATCGCCAAATGCCATTGAGCGTCGAGAGGGAAAAAAAGGAATCCATGTTCGAAACCATCTTCTGAATCCCTTTGAGAATTCGGATACTGTACCATATTCTTTGTTTCGATCGCGTTACTCACAGGAGAATCTACAACGTGATCTAATAACTGTATGTATTTGTGTGGTACCCGAATATTATTGCTTTTCAAATATTCCCGTACAAATCTGTAATATGGTTAATGTACACTTTTTCTTCGTGGTGCATTTGCAGATTGCAAAAATACATGTCGATGGAAAAATGGTTAGAAGTTGAAGAACAATAATTAAGAAAATATCATAGTAGAGAATAGAATTCAGTATTGTACATGTGCAATACAAGATCTGATAATCCTTTCGTGCATTCAGCCATTTTAAAAAAAAGGAAGCTGATTAAAAAAAAAACTTAATAAACTGATGAAACGTTTAATAGAATAAGATGTTTATATATATATATTCTCACATACATAGTATAGAGGAAATATACTAATCGTCAAAAAATTCGAGCTCGAGATTTTGACGAATCTCCACGTTTTACACTTCCCAGAGTTTAAAAACACATTTTTGAAAATGTCCGTTCGTCTGTATGTCTGACCCTGAGAAAGATAACACCAAAACGATTTGGGCTTCACAGATGAAGTTTGAAATACGCTTTTTACACCAAATTAGCAGATTTCTGTCAAATTTTGAGCAAATTACGTTCAGAGGATGTCCGGCAGTTTGAATATAAATTAAATGATAACTGCAAAACAAAGAGCGCTTGATCGATAAAATCAGGTATAAAGATTTAACATCTAAAATGTGGACACTTTTCAAATTTTCAGCAGATCCAATGAGAGGTTGAACGTCTGTCGGTCTATACCTTCAGAAACATATCAACACAATACCTAAAAAAAAAAAGACTTAAATATATTAAATTTTGTATGGGATTTTGTGACGATACGCAGTTCTATGTCAAATTTTTGTTTCAATCAGCTGGGAAAAATGTATTTAAAACAGAAATTCGATTTTCGGAAAATATAAATCGCATGCCAGGTATTAATTGCCAAATTACCCACCAAGGATGGCGCTATAGATTCAATAAAAATGCTAAGCTCATACTAAAGGTTAATATTTTCCAACTATTGCCATGCCAACATTGCCAACTTCATGCAAGGGACTTTTTTGGAATGACACTTTTATTAAAAAGTATGCGAGAAAGTTTTGAGGAGACCATTCCAGCTGGTTTTAATTGCATTAATTGTTATCCTTAACTTTAGACTGCAGTTCCCCAATTTCATATCAGCGAAGTTAATATATATATGAAAAAAACTTCATTGTTTGAATAAAAATTTGCAGATGCCGCTAATTAGAATCAGTTTTTCTTTTGAAACAAAGCTTTGAAAGATGAAACTTATTAAGACTAGAATTAAGTTAAAAGATGTGCGGTATAAAACACCTCAAATATTTAGCAGACATGCCAGTTTAAATCAGAGGGGGTAATCTCTCCGAAGCTTTCTCGCTTATTCTCTAATAAAAGTGTTATTTCCCCTTTCCTTGCTTAAAGTTACGGATCTTAGACAAAGTTGTGAATGCCGCAAGTACTCAAATTTTTATTTTCAAGCATGTGAAATATGGGATTTGTAGTATATAATAGAAAACTGATACTTATATCTATGCCGTTATTGAACAATATTACGAAAAATTGACGTTTGGCGTGAATCTAGGCAGCAATCATTGCAGACTTATCACTGACATACAATTAATATACAAGTAGGGATTGCAATACCGGGATACCGAATACCGGTATTTTGAGCCATTTGTACAATTTTGTAATACCGGTATTCACAAGTTTAAATACTGTTTTTTCGGTATTTACTAGAATTTTTTAAAATTGTCTCCACTTTATGTTCAGGGATGGCCAACATAGCAAAATAGTATACGTTTTTGTTTTTATGTCTCCCGAACGGGGGAAATTAATTAGCTAATTAATGGATTAATTAATTGCTTAAATATAAATTAGCGAAAAATGGATTATCCTGAAAGAGGATATTGTATCCATAACGACTGATGGAGCAACAGTTATGAAAAAAGTTGGAAAGTTGATTAGTGCAAATCAGCAATTGTGCTATGCTCATGGAAAATTTTAAAAAAAAATTTTAGGTAGATTTTAACAAAAATTATTAATTATTTTGCAAAAGAAACTCATGGAGTTAGTTTTATGAAGAGCATCTTGAAAAAATCAAAATTCGGCAATAAAGCCGAAAGTCAAAAAAAAAAAAAAAAAAATCAAGGAGCACTGATATAGATTTTTTTCATATTAGACTATTTGTTCTTGAATTTATTTGTGAAAATAAACAACAAACCAGAAGAAAATTCAGTAAAAGTTTTCATGCCTTCGTGAAACCCCTTTGTTACTTGTCGAGAATCAAAACGCTAAAAAACGAAATGATTTTTTAAAAAAATATTTTTTTTTTTCGTATTACACCACAAGACCATCAACAATTCCTTCCTACCTTCTAGCATTCCTACCGATTACTGTTAAGTACATAGAGCAATTTAGAGTGAGGCAAAAACAGTTTTTTAGGAAAATTAAAACCCTATCTTAATCTCTTGACTTGCTCTTCTATTAATAGATACCTAGTTATTAATAGTTATCTATTAATAGATGCCTAGTTATTAATAGTTATAGATTAATAGATGCCTATTCCATCAATGGAAAGCTAAACATAAAATTTTTGCTGACTTCACGCGAACCTCGCTAATTCTCTTTCTGGATGTAAAAATACAGAACTTGCATCGCTTCGTGCAGCCCCTGGCTGTGTTTACAAAATGTCCGACGAGAGTAAAACAACTTTTTAAAGTCATCTTTTGAGCATGAAAAAGTTTATAACTCGGTTAACTAAATGAAACAGTCAAGGGAAAATTGGGTGGAAGCTTATTACACGTTTTAAATCTGAATATTTCTGATTGACTAATTCTGATGCTTGTGTCAATAAAATTCGATATATTTGCTTAATTCCTATATGACGGCGACATTGAATGGTGGTCAAATTCCAATCGGATTCTTCAGAATTCTCGCATTCATGAAAATTTTGCAAATTATCATTGTCACGTACACGATTTTATTTAAATCGTTCTACTTAAAATTCCTTGTAAAAACGCAAACGATAATTTAAGAAAATTCTTGTAGAACTTTTTTTTTTTGTAAATATTAGTTTTATTAAAATTCTTTTCTTGCACCTGCGAGCGTTATTTTGCCACATAAACAAATTTGCCTGGTTTCATATCAATTTTACGAATTAAAAAGTCTGATGTTCCAGCATTTTGGTAATTAGAGAAATTTTATTTATAATACTTTATTGATACTAATGCTGATGCAACAATCATCATGATTAAAAGCTTGTTATGCTTATATGAGAGTCTTTAAGTCGAAAAATGTGAGATGAAATCATTCATAAATACTGTTGGTAAAGGCAGATTAATAAAAAAAAGTAACATTATAATTAAACTGCTAAATAAGAAAATGTACAAATAGCTACTCCAAGATATACATTTAATTTAATTAACACGTTTTTAGTAACTCGATTTCTTCTCTGCCTGTTTGTCTGTTCGGGGCAATAGATTTTAAATTGCAATTGAAAATATTTACAATCAATTTTAAATTCGCTTCCCGATGAGTTAGAGATCCGAAACTTTAAACATAGTTCAAAACTGCATGCCAATGCCATATTAACTCGTTTTTTTGTTTATTTGTTCGGTACAAATATTGCAATCGATTAAAAACTTTCATTACCGATAAATGACGCCATGCGAAGTCATGAGCTCATTGCGAAGTCATTAGCTCATTGCAAAGCTAAAAAATATAAAATAATTTATCTTGGCCCCCTATGAATTTCTAAACCCATATAGATTGTTTTAAAAATTTGTTATTATAAATTTTTTTAAAATTACATTTTAAAAATTTGTGATTATAAATTTTTAAAATGTTTACATTTTTTTTACAATTTGTATTTTTATCATTTAAATAACTATTAAAAGCTTATTTTTTGTTCTTGTTTCAAGATAAATATATTTTTTTTGTCGTTGTTGTTATCGTCTATTTCGTACTCATCTCAAATTCTATTTACTTATTCAAAACTTTTTGTTATCTCATAACATGCTAACAGAAAGTGGTGCTTATAAACATATGACAACAACTCTTATAAACACCAAACAAGGTTTAAAATTTTTGTAAGTCCTAAACAAAAATCTTAAGGTTTCTACAATCAATTAAATAATTTTTTATACTAAAAAATTACAATTATTAAATTAAGATCAACATAAAGCTGCTGTAAGTTGGCAAATTTATGAAGTGCCAAGTTAATTTAGATTGGAATCGCGTATTTCATTTAATGATCAGCCTTAAAACAATGAATTACAATGAATGTAATTTTTCTTCCCAACTCCGAAACTTGATAGCCCCAAATCCAAAAGACGTTTAAGATTACGTAAGCAAACATACCAGGAAGCTATTTCATGCTTATAAAAAGAACGAAAGAACAAGCTGACCTATTGTACCAGGAAATTGCAGCTTCCTGGTACCGATTCCTATCTTATTTTGAAACTGGATACACCCTCATGTTTTGGAGGGGTTTTATGCCCTCTTGATGCTCAAAGAAAAGAAAGATGACGAGAAAAATCTTCCTCTTCAGTGTTTACTAAGCAAAAAATGTGAGTTAATGGCATTTTTTGGAGGGGGAGGTAGCTTAATACTCAAGACTTACAAAAATACACAATTCAAACCTAGTTGAAGCGTAAAGCGTTTCAAGTTTGTTCATACAGCAATTGATTCTGGCCCCGAGGGCAGTTTCAGTCTGGTGAACAGAAAGAAAATGGACCCACGATTTGGGGGATCATACGAAAGATCTAACTTTCGCTGCTTTGCTTATATTTGCTTGATTAACATTGCATACTTGGAAACCACATTTGAATATAAATTTCTTTGAAGATTTCTGGGGATTTCTTACGAAATATATAGACTTCGATCTTTTCAATGAACACAGATATTCTGGATACATTCCATTTCTTATACTTTTAAATATCCTATTTGGGTTATGTCATAAATTGAATTATTTTGGTACTCATATAACTTCTTTCTCAGCAAGAAATTAATAATGAAAATATACATCAATATTAAAGTTTTCTTATCTTTTTGTAATTAAAAACACAATCTTAAAAGATTTTTTTTCCATGCAGGTAACATGCCGATTTGATAATCCAGATGATCCAGGGGATAAATTACTGAAAACGAAAAAGTAGTTTTTGGAACCTTATATTCAAAAATATTTTTTTAAAAATCGCTTGTTTATCAGACGTTTTTGAATACAGTGGAATTTTTTTATAATTTCCAATAATTCTCTGGCATTCTATATTTTTGCGATTTTTACCTACTAAAAGTCGTTTGGGACCCTATATTGTATGATAATTTTTTTTATCCTCTTGATGCCTACTCTCACCTTTCTGAATTTTTCGGTCGAATTCGGCAACATCCTGTATATATATTGAAACTACTGATTTTTCTAATGAGCAAGCTTGAAAAGTTTTGCATTTTAGTGATTCCAGTAGTTAAATCTATTCTATTATACTATATTTGGGATTAATACTATAAAAGTAGTTATGGAATTCTTGAGCAAGCGCAAAACATATTCATCAGTTATTTATTATATAAAATGAATTATATAATTATTTTCAGGTAACTATTTTACTTATCTGCCTAAAAATTATATTTTTCATGGTTTGAAATTTCGAAAAGGTATTTCTTGTGTGTTGTTTTGATATAAGCATTAATAATATAATTGAATGCCTTGAAATTGTGTGTCAATTACAGAGTTTTGATAGATCGAAGAATATTACTAATTTTTAAAAATTAACTTTAATGAGCTTGACAGTACTCTTGTAAAAAAATTTATAAATATTTTAGTCAATATTTTAAAGGTTTTGCTTTATCTCTCTCTATATATATTTAAGTTTAAGGTTAAGTGTCAACTACTTTGAAGCTCTTGATTAAAATGTTGTTTAATTTGTTGACTAATTGATACCTGGCTTAGCTCGGATATAAAATACATTCATGTACAATAATTTTAACATAAAAACAACTTTTGTATAAAATATTATAATGCACAAATCCTTTTATTTTCATAATAGTTTTGTTTATTGTTAATTTGTTTATTGAATATCAATCGAATTAGAGGATTTTCAAAAAATGACTATAGTTAATTTACTTCATGATTTCTTACATTAATCAAATTTTGTTCACAATTACTAAAAAATGAAAAAAAAACCGAAACGTTTTAATTAGTGTTTTGAAACAATTAATTAGATAATTACTTATTCAAAAAATTTTTGTTTCGCAGGTTGCGAAGGCAGGTTTTTTTAGGCATCATTAAATCGCAATTGTAAATTCCTCATTACTAAGTATTCTATAATCTTCTTAATTATTATTATATTATATTATTTATTACTCCGTAAAAGATAAAAAGGTAAAAATGATAATAAATTTTGACCGCAATAATTGTTTAATCTTATCTGATAACTTTAGAATTCTTTTCAAACCTATCAAAAAGTTGCCAAAACTATTTAAAAAATAAAATAAAAAATATATATAAAAACATTAATAAAGATAAAGTAAATTAAAAACCTCGCCGTTACTTAATAACTGATATCTACAAAATTCCTTATTTCAAAAATTTTCTGCATTTATTCAATTATGACACAATAGATTCAATAAAAAGGCTAAACTCACACCAATGGTTAATATTTCGTAACTAATGTACGCAGGTACTATATGTATAACTATTGTACGTGTCATGCAAGGCGTTCTCTAACATGATAAATTTATTAGAGAGTATGCGGGAAAGTTTTAAGGAGATTATTTCTGCTAGTTTGTGTTTATTTTGTAACATGTGGTGCGTTATATATAATTGAATTTCAGTAGTATAACAGAATTTTTAAATGAATAAATAAATAGAACTAGAAACCTCATCTATTTACTTCCCTTGAGTACTGTACTCAACCGAGAAAACTGTACTAAACCACTTCTTGTGAAGTTTCAGTGAGACAGTTGATCCTTTTACTAGCACCCCATTATCTAATAAGGCTTCCCGAGTGCGATGAAACAACACAGCTGTACAACAAATGATATGAAAGACAGGTGTAGTGTTACTCCGGGTGTCAAAAAAGGGAGGAGCGAAAGTGACAGTTCTACGCATATGGTTCGCAGGTGGAGGGCGCAATTAGGTGCTCTTAGTTGGCATGTCTTTTTAGAAGGCACCCCGGTGGCACCGCTGGAGGATGGTTAATTTAAGGAATTCCAAAATATTTGGTTCTTGCAAAAAAAAACAAACAAACAAAAAAAGAAGTAATTGGATGATTAGGACTGATTTTGAATCTTTAAGATCAATAATAGGCTAATAAGTGATAATAAATTGTAAAATTATTCCGAAATTTATTTCTTTTTATAACGATTTACGTTGACAGCCAAAAATGGTAATTTTTTTTTTCCCCTTTGAAACTTAATTTCGAGCGCAAGGATATTCTGTGCCCTTTAATAATTAAAAAATTGTCAATATCAAAGCTGTTTCGCATCCAAGGAAACCAAATAATGGGAGATGAAGCACTGATTAATAATAATAATAATAAACATTTCGGTTTTTACAATCATATTAGCTTGGTACTTGGTATTAGAACTCAAATCAAGCTTAATCTTTGAAAAAAGTGCATAAATAATATTTTATAATTAATTTGCATTCTAAAAGTAATTTTCTAATAACTCGAATACGACTTCATTGTAACTTTAACTTCTAAGTTTCACTCTTTATTATTTTCTTACAAAACCAAAATCTGTATCGGCAAATTCCGTTCTGAAACTTATATAAGTTTAAAATATTTTCTCAAGGTCTCTTTTTTTCCCCTGCCTTTCTTTTCTGTTCTCTGTGATGTACTAGTCATGATTTAAAAGAAAAAAATTTCATAACATAAAAATTTGACTGTTTCGTTAAATCATGAAGAATAAAATTTATTAAAGAACACCACACCCATTTCTCACACCTAATT
>JAPMOR010070207.1:15767-27816 GCA_026543865.1 Argiope aurantia
GCGATTCTATTCTATGATTCACGTTTTTCTCCCTTTTTATAAATAAAAAACACACATTAGGGTTATATTGGGATGGATCTCGTTATTTTGAACCAGCTCAAATAATGATGACAACACTTGAGCTAGTTCTGTACACCTTTTCAACCTTTTGCACTATACCAAGGCAGGACGTCTTCAGTGGAATCGGGTTTCGAACCTGAATCCTCCAAGGGGCCGAATCCCCCACTTTTCTATTAAAATTGATTTATTAAATGAATTTTTTCTATTTCAAATTCAATATCGAAATATGCAATATTTTGAAGTAAGCACTATTTTAATGACCAATTACAAAGGCAAAAAAGATAAAAAACAATTATCCACGATGAGTTTGGGGTCTGGAATAAGTATTGTCATTTTAATCTACATAACTTTACGCTAAATCATACAAGGACGTTCAAATAACGTGTAAAAATATTTAATAATAATTCAAAACTGTGAGAAAATAATAAAAAAACGATGGATTTATTAAAATAAAAATTTTAGAAGTACTTCTCATTGATCATTTTTGCAGTAGCTTTATTTCTCAGAGTAATTTCTGATTTTAAAATATATATTTAATTATAATAATTTTTTTTGACGTCCAATTACTTTGCAACTTTTATTTCAAGACAATCCAGTATCCCATACTATTGACAATGAATTAATCACTGCTTAAATGTTGGAGAGAAAATACCTAAATCTACGAAGATTTATTTGAAATATCAAGAATGATTATCTATATAGCTGATAATCTGCTTCGCTGAAACTCTCTAGAGATATTACTATATCTATTCTTATTTATGTCATCATATAGCAATACATCCGTGTTATTAATCATATTGTCAAATATAAAGAAAATCAGACAATTTCTGAGAAAACAGATGCCTCTTTGTTTCTACTCAGTTTAAGAATACTTCAAATCATTGTTTAGTCAGTGAAAATAATTTATGTATCTATGAGTCCCATTTAAATATTTATGAATCCTATTAAGTTTTTTTATTATGGATAGTAAGAATCCTTTCCCTTCTACTGCTAGGAATCTTGTTTTATATTTACATTCTATTACTTTATAGAAATAACCATAAGATCCAAATTACATTTCAATGGTCATTTTAAAACAATTGAATTCTTCAATTAATTAAAAGCTGGAATCGACAAGTTAAGTTTTCGTTTTTGAAATGTAAATATAATACGTAAATTAGTTTAATCACTTAATTATTTACATAATATAATGTATAATTATAAATGATGAAATTCAGTGCAGGATTATGTCAACAGAGAAACAAAAAACCTTTATCTCATATTCAAATATGGATATCGCAACTTAAGTTTTGTTATTGGGCATTTCTCTAGATTTATCAGTGTTTGGCTAAAAATTATCACTTAAGTAAACATATAATCAAGATAGGATTAACATTTATTATTAAATGACATGCGATTGAATTAACTAATTAAATAAATTGTTGTATGAAGAAATTTTTTAAAAAGAATTGCTATAATATTTGATTAAAATTTGTCTGGTATTAAATATCAATTTCCTTAATCATGATTAAAGATAGAATTTAAGAAATTTTACAAAATTTTTAAATTAATATCAAAATAGATATATTGGTGAAATTTTTATAAATAACAAGCCTCTTGTATTTTTCGTAAATATGGCGAATAGTTTATCTTTGTGTGGAATTTGTGAGTAGCCGATTTTATTTAAATCCCTATTTTCAGCAACCGATGATATAATTAAATATGAAAAATAAGCAAAGAAATTAATGCTATTTAAAAATGCAGGACATGAAAATTGTTCACATATTAGCATTTTAACGTAATGATATTTTTAAACTAGTACTCTTTCCTTAAATTAAGACATGATATTGAACACATTATGAACGGGATGAAAACTTTTACAAGACCGTTGGACCTAAAGAAAAGAAGTACATATTTTCTTGACGCACTATTTATTCTCTGGTTTTGCTACGCCGAAACGTTAACGGACGTAAAACAGAACTCAGTTTATGCAAAGAAATGATATTAAATTTTTAAAAAGCAAATGTTTACAGAAAATGTGAAATATTTAACTCGCATTTTAAGGTTTTTTTTTTTCAAAAATAAAACGAGTCTTTCTTTATATAAATGAAAAGATTATAAATAATTATAAAAATAGATTATGCAATTATATGAATTGTAGTTCGAATTGTTCAAGATATTTTTCACTAATTTTAATAAATTTTTAAATTTTCTTAAAACTTTTTAACACTGCTTTTTATTGTTCTAATGGATTTCAGATCAATTTTATTATTTCATTGAATCTTTCATTCATCTGATTTTAACATTATTAATTTTATGATAAGGGATTATTTTCTATCAAATAAAATTTTTGCTTTCTCTCTTACAAACATGCTATTGTTTTTATGTTGCCATTATTTGTATAAATTGTGCGATATAAGAACCGTAATTCACCGAAAACAAAAGCTGATGCAATGAAGCCAAGTGAAGATGAAGCCGAAAAGCAATCTTTATAAATAAGTTTCTCAAGGTTCCAAATATTTGAAAATTAAAGGAAAAGGAACCTATCTTGTTCTTTTATTTGGAAAATCTGATGACAAATGATTATAACCCAGAGGGTAATAGGTTCGAGATCCGATTCCTCCTTAGAATTGCAATGTAAGCGGGTCTGTTGATCATTAAATCCGTCGGGACAAAACGCTCTCCCGCTGCCGTGGTGTGGAAGTTTGGAGAGAGGGATGCCAGCTCAAGTGTCAACTTCGTCACCTTATCTGGGTTCAAAATTATGAGATCCGTCCCTCCATTTTTGCGTTCGTTCATTTTTGCTTATTTCAAAGTTAACTGTCCTCTTAAAAGTAGTTACTCAATTTGGTAATTGAAAGCTACAAGTCGCTTTTTTTTATATAACCAGCTCGAATTAATTTTAATAGTGAAATAAAAAACATTTAGATAATGGTAATGGTTATAGGACTAAGCCTAAGTATTATTTTCACAGGGAATATATTTAAGCTCACTTATTTGCCACAAAAGCAAGTTTAGAAAAAGTAGTGCAGTTTTAATGGCAGTTTTATAAACTTAAACAATATAAAAAAAAAGAAAGCAGTGTTGGTCATATTTATGCAAACTGGACCTTTAAGAAACAAATGTACCCTTTTATTTTACCCAATCTTTTATCACAAGAAACTTTTAAAAGACAAAAAGTTAGCAAGCAAAATAAACAATAGCCTCATTTCCTGCTTTTTCATAAATTTCAGTTTCACAAACCTCTTCTTAAATTTCCTTCCGCCTTGTTATCCGGCTTGAGTAATGTGGCCCTTAGTTTTACCATCGATACGGTTATTTCTTAACTTTACTATAAAACCGCGACGGATAAATTAAAAAGGGACACAAGAAAGTTCCCCCTTTCCGAGAGAATTCGAAATTTTAATTGAATCGTTAAGACCGCTTGTTAAAGAATTTCGAATGGAACAAATTTCCATTATAACGAGCTGTTCTTTCTCGCCCAATCAAGGGCTTAACAGCTTCCTAATCGCGATGAATTGTTACCGTGGCTTCGCCTTGCGCAGCTAACAATCGCGTCAAAGTAGATTTCCTCCTTCATTGTCTCAGATCGAGCTCAGACAATTGCTTTGGAATAATCTGCAGCTCGAGCTGTTGACATCAATTTGATCGAAAACAAGACGCGGGGGAATTATTACTGCTAATAACAGACCGGAGCTAGAAAGAAGGCTTGAGTCAGATGCGCCATTTTCTAAAAGAATAATATCCATTGCATTTCGAGCGAAATTGCATTCTAAAATTAATCCCCATTCAGATTTGATTGGTGGAGATTCGCTTCCGAGGGATAAATGCGAAGTAGTTTAAAGGGGATTATTTAGCGTTCCTTGTAAACAATTCGGATTCGTTGCATTTTCTGGCAACGGATTCCTTAATAACTAGTTACGGAAATTAATTCGTGTAGACATTTCATTCCGAAATAAAATCTGCAACTGATGTAATCATAATTTTGAGGTTTGCGTTTATTTATTATGAGGGAGATGAGTGTAAGTTAGGGTAATACTAATTAAGAGTAATTGAATGTTTGAAATGGTTTATTTCATTTAGCACAGTTTTGAAGTTGAAAAAGGAATGGATTACAATAAGAGGAGATGAGGCGATTATTGTATTTCAGTATGAAAGGAATAATAATTAGGAAACGGATTTAATTTCTTTCTTCACTGGAGCTAAAATTATTTTAATAACTATCAGACATTTAGAAATAGAGTGAATTATCTAAAGATTTACCAACATATTGTTAAAGTTTTACATTATAAAAAAATGAGTTAATAGAAAATTCTATATTGTGCGTTAGATTGATTAAAGTAAAGATGTAGAGCGGTATTTGCTTTTTATAAAGTTTCAGAAAATAATACTTTATAAAATATGAGATAATGGATATTGTTACGAATTTTCTTTACCGGGGTTCGTTTGGATAGTGGAAGTTATATGGTGTGGAGAACGCTCAATAATCAGGCGGCAATGGAAAAAGAAAACAAAGACGGATATTTATACGAAGACACAAAGGACAGCACAAAAGCGACAACTATATACAGCACAGAAGACGATTATCTTCACCCGAGACGTGTAGCATACAGCAGAACACAACCAGAACCTACTGCAGACAGTAGCGCACAGCTCAGTTCAGCACGAGATTGACTCAGTCGCTTCCGACTCCTCCGTCTTCTACTTCTACTCCTCCTCGGACTCCTACTGACTCTACCTTCGGACTTGACTTCGCTCCGTCGATTCCGCTTACTCTTCTACGACCACTCCGTCCACTATGACTACTGACTTGGACTCCTCTGACTGGCAGCTGCAGCCTCTTTTATAGGTCTCAGGAGGCGGGGCTAGAAGCCTCTCAACCGATCAGGAACGTTCGAGGCGTATCTCGGTTCCTACTGGACGGATCGGGAAAATTCTCGAAGTTTCAGGTATAATCTATTTTGGCGCCAAAGTCGCCAAATTCGTCGCCAAGTCGCCAAATGGTCTCCAAGTTTGTCGCCAAGCTCTGGTACTCCCAACGCGCCACCTGGACTCCGTTCCATTCAGATGACTGTAAAACTTTCTTTCTGTTGATGGAACAAACTATGCTGGGAAGCCGAATTGCAGGTTTGTAACAATATAATCGAAAATTATACTGTCGAGTGGTTTGCTTTTTATAAAGCAAGCATCACTCAACATCTCGACAATGATTGCTTCAATGCTTTTTTATTTCCTCATAAGCGAAGTTTATTGAAATAAAAATATCAGAATTGTCTAAAAACTTCAAATTTGAACAATTTATGAAATTTCCCTAATTAAAAAAACTTAGAATCAAGACTGCTTACCGATCCATAAACACAATATTCAGAACCAAACTAGCTCCAAATTTGTGATACTTGTACCAAAACGGCAGGCTACTTATAAAAAAAATCGATCAGTAAGAATTCTTTTTCCCATTATTTACCATGTAATTCAAAAACTGTTGTAGCTAATTAAATGGTTGAAGTTTATCATATAGTATTATCATTATCATAATCGTAAAGCTACTTAAAATCTTGAACCAAATTCATCAACGGGCTGATCGCCAGTCGGCTTATTACTTTGGATTGCTTTCGTTTTGCTCTTCCTCTCATTCTCAGAAAATGTAAAATTTCTCAAAATATATTAAAGAAATATTTCATCGCTTAAAATAAGTGCATGGCGAGTAAGTTTTGAAAAACGAAATGAAAAATTGAGAATTTATATCGAAATTTTATCCGCGTTTAGTCACAGCTATTCGATACGAACTTTAGTCGTGTCTAATTTCCACTAAATTTCATCAACTAAATATATTTAAACATTAAGCTGCAACAGACATTAAAGCAGCATTATTTTAAAACCTTTTGCCTGATCCCTTATTGCATACAGGAAACTTTCTAGTGAAAGAGATTCTCGTGATTTGGGGCTCACCTGAGAGGGCTCTAGAATGCTTTCTATTGATCCAAATCAGATAAAATTTATATTACAGATTATTGAGATGACGCGCTTTATACTTAATAGATAAAAAATTTATACAAAAATTCACCGTTAGTGGCGTTTTAAAGCACATAAAATCATTTAATATGGTTCATCATTGTTAAATAAAGTAAAATTAAAATTGCTCAATATATCCTCCTTCATTTTTAACAATATGCTCTAATCGGCGAGTGAGTCTGCCGGTATATTAAGAATATGGCGCCGAATATTGTCCTTGAGGTCTGGTAGAGATGATGGCCTTTGACGGCAGATATTATCCTTCAAATAACCCCACACCCAAAAATCGCAAGAGGTAATGTTCGGCGAGTGAGGAGGCCATATTATTGGGAAATGACGGCTGATGACTCGTGCTTCTGTGAATTGCTGTTAATGTGAAGCGCTGTATTAAAAATTGCTTTACGCGACGATCAATATGAAATGGTACACAATACTGCATGAAAATGATGTCTTGAAGGCATCCAAGCTATAGAAGAGTTGGGATTACAAAATCTCTCAGCATATCATGATACCGTTGTCCTATGTCGGAACAGGTTTGGATTCCATTTGAAGTTATCTCTTCAAAGAAATACGATCCAATGATAAAGGTAACTGTAAAACCACACCATACTGTCACTTTTTCAGGATGCAAGGGTTGTTCCTGGATAAAGTGAGGGTTTTCCTCTGCCCAAATTCGACAGTTGTGGGTGTTAACTTGCCCATTTAGGCAAAAGTGGATTTAACCACTCCACAGAAGGTTCCATACCCAAGTTGTACCAACCACCATTCGAGCAACGAACTGAAGTGCAAAAGTTTTACTGACCTCTATGTCCCCGTCCTGCAACAGGTGCACATATTTGATTTTGTATGGATAAAAATGCAAAATCTGCCACACGATTTTTCGTACAGTTGAATACGGCATATTCAGAACACGGAAAGCAACTAGCAAACACACTATTATGAGGCGACTGACTGCGAGCTTCAACGAGAGCAGTCGCAACATTTTCGACACTGGAAGACGGGATTTTTTTTTTTCGTCCTCTACCTGAAAGAATGCAAAGTTGGCCAGTTTTTTTTTTCTTCAAATTTCTGCATCATCTTGCGTAGGGCACCTGGAGACATTGGACTTCGTGTCTGCTTTATACGACGAAATTCCTTTATAGCTGCAGCGGAGTTTTGTTGGTTCTGGTAGAACAATTTCACCATTAGCACTTTTTCTTGCAATGTTGACATGACGAAAGAAAAGAAACTAATGTTCGAGCAGAATCCGCCTTTTTTTTTTATCCAAAGAAAAATGGTAATAGGCATGCGCTGTAAAGCAAATTATGTTTCACATTTTCAGTATACGAAAATAAATGCCATTTGTGTTACAGCGCCATCTATTGGTGAATTTTTATACTATTTTTTTAATTAATAAATGTAAAGCGCATCATTTGATTAATCTGCAGTTCAAATTTTATCTTATTTGCACCAATAGAACACATTTTAGAGCCCTCAAAATGGGCAACTTATTTTTTGCTTACCCTGTATTTATAACTATGCTTTGCCTTTAGTAGCAATATAATTTCACTTCCTGATTCCCAGGTAAACTGCGCAAATAATGAACAGAGCCTTTCATCTTTAGTATTCAACAATGGAAGACAACCAGGCAATTAAATATTTGATGAAGTAACAAAAATGGTTTCAATTCAAAGTAACAATGAAACAAGTATCTATTGAAATAACAAGTATCTATTGAAATTTATTCAAAAATATTTTTTAATTTGTCAAAATTCAGAAAAAAAAACTACTCTGTAATTACTCTGGCTGCGTTAAAAGGACAATTTTTTTAAATTTTAAAATGGTTTAAAAATTATTCTTCTGCATTAAGTTATTCAGTAGTTATGTAAATATATAGTTATGTAGTAATCATATTCAGTAATAAGTAAAAGGCCCCTAAATTTTAAATAATTAAAATTCTAATTAAAAAGCTTTTTAGAGAATATAAGATATGAATTTCTAATCTTCAGTGTAAAGCTGTGCTAAATTCGTAACATTTGAACAAACAATCTGATGCACACCAATATACATAAGCAAGCACGCATGCATGCTCGAGTGTATAAAGATATGAGACATACATTCTCCCTTATTATTAACTACCGGTTTTGGCAATTAGCTGGGAATTTCGGATGTGTTTATTTTCAATTAAATCTCTTATGCATAATTTACTATTCATGATTCCCTTAAGAAAGTACTTTAAACATCAAATTGTGACGGAAATTAAAGCTGTGTTAGTTTAGTATACTAACACCTGTCCTGTTCATCTTAATATAAGTAAAAGTCAATGTCGCTGTATGTGTATTTTGTATATATGTATGTTCGACATCTCTTCCTAAGCTATTGAGGCAATTTCAACCACTCTTTGCACATTTATTCTTTTAGACGTGAGAAAGTATGCAGTTAATTTTTGAAAGTACAAAATTTAACAAGATATTCAATTAATCAGAGTTTTGTCGTTTTTCTGCAGTAACTTAAAAGCAAATAATCTTACGAAAAATATTTTATTAACCTCTTAAAATCTATATTTCGCCATTTCAATGGTATCAATTCCATTTTTGTAGAATATTTCTTTAACTTCAATTAATTAAAAAAACATTTTGAACTGATATTCATTTTTTTTAAAGAATTCTGAAATAAAGAAATGTACATGTATTCTTTTGCTAAGAAACGTGAATTACTCTTCCATAATTTTTGAAAATTTCTCTTTTAACTGTCAACATATCTATAGACATAGTTCTTTTATTTGTTTTAAACTTGTGACCTAACGGCGACTAAAAGAAAAGACCATCACTCAAATTGAAAGAACAGTTCTGATAAAAAAAAATCCATCGTGGGTAAATAAAATATTTTATATTGTTGATGAACGCGAACTCCAGAACACAAGAACAAAACTCAATGAAAAGAAGTTGGAAGCAAACACGATTGATTTAATTCACGAAGTCAGGAAAACTATTGATTTAATTCATATTTAAATTTTATTCATGGAAATTTTACTATACAATTCTTTGTTTCTCAAAATGTTCTTCAAACCTTTCTTATACTTCAGTATAGGGCCGCGGGGGCCTGGTGGTAAGGTCTCGGCTTGTGAGCCGTAGGGTTTCAAGTTTGTGACCTGATTCCACTGATTACCCGTCGTGTAAGGGGATCTGTTACACGTTAAATCCGTCAGACCAAACGTCCTCCCGCTGGTGTGGTACGGCGTGGAGAGGGGGTGCCAGCTCAGGTGTCGTCCTCGTCATCTGATCGAGGTTCAAAATTACGAGGTCCATCCCAAAATAGCCCTAGTGTTGCTTCATAACGGGACGTTAATATAACTAAACCAAACTATACTTCAGTATTTGTTATTTGTGAACACTATTTGCAGTACTAATATGACAAATATTTTAAACATAAGGAGAAAATCAGCTCCCGCCGGCTTTTGAAGTTTTATTCGTTAATGAAATTAATGATATTTTAATTCTGGCTAGTATTTTAACTTTATTTAAAAAAACCCATTTCAGATAAAGAAAGATTTTATTACATTAGAACTGAAAAAAAAAACATATGGTTTATATTAGCTTTTGAACTTTTTTTATGGTCTTTGAATTTTTTATAATCTTCTAATACTTTACTAAGTTTTCTAAAAATTTGTTCAGCCATATTAGACAAATACAGTTCTGCAAAAAAGATACGACGGCTAACGATAAAAGGAGTGCAAGTGTATACAGAAATATATATATATATATATATATATTATGTCAAAAGAATGAAATATGAAAAGGTTTTAATTCCGATCAATGTCTGGTATAACATCTAATTGGATATATGAACCAGCCTACCTGATTCATGTTCCTTCGATTCACATCTTTCTTAAAGTCTTAGCTTTCCATTTCATATATCTTTTAACTTTCACAGTACTGCTCCTTCTTAATTGCCTTGTAAACTACATAAATATTTAAGAAACTGTTTCATCTTCAGCATTCAATAATAGAAGAAAATGACGCAATTAAATATTTGCTGAAAAAATAAAAATTATTTGAATTTCAAAACACCAGTATAATTTATTATAAAAAATGAAACAAAATATATTATAAAAAATTTCAAATGAAGAAAAATTTGTCCGATTATTAAATTGATATCATTCAAAGGATGATACTTTTTAATTTCACGATAATGTAAAAATTCTTTCCTTGTTATAATATTGTCGGGTGTTATCATGGAAAATGAAAAATTTCCCTTAATTCTTAGTTAGTAATCATTCTAATTGAAAATTTGACGAAAAATGGCTCCGAGGTGTACATTCCTATCCTCCTAATTATATCTCTGCCAAATTTGACAGCTTTGTAGATTTGCCTGTCTGTAATGTAGAGATGTTGGTAGATAATTTTCGGGTTCCACCATTTCACCAACGATGTGCTTCGTGCACGGTATTGAGGTGGAAACACCGTACTTTGATGTCCTGTAGAGAGCCAGTACAACGCACGCACGCACGCATCCACACCCACACACACACACACACACACAAGTAAACGATTCACATGTTTTATATATATATATATATATATATATATATAAACCCTCAAACCACCAATGCTATTACATATAGCAAGTAATATTTTTGATAATATTTATTAAATAAGTGATTTAGCTACTGCTTATAGAAAAACTGTTTAATTTCCATAATCCTGGAAAAACATTATGAAAAAAACTATTAGAATAACCCTCTTTGTTAAAAGTGCAATGCAATTAATACAAATGTAACCATTTTTGATTTATACTAATCTTTATTAGTGGAATTCTTTATCTTTGTACACTCCAAAAAAAAAAGATTTTTTAGCTCCAAAAGTTATCTAAATTTAAATATATTCTAAGGAAAGGCTTATATTTTTCGTGATTCAAAATAAGAGAATTTATTTAGCAAAAATTTGAAACTTACCGGACGGAGAAAGTGCCTTTAGACACAACAACGTATAAAAAAAAACACAGTAAAATTCTTTCCGAGATTTAATAACAGAGAAACAATAAAGAGAAAGGATAAAAGGAAAAAAACACTGCATTTTCCGTCCTTGTTTTCTTGGAACGCCTTTCACACAGACTCAAGAAGAAAAGGAAAACCTTGTCAAGTTTACACCCAGGAATAAAAAGAAGAAAGCCCCCTCCCCCTCTATTCCTCTAAAATAAAGCAAGCTTCGAAGAAATGTTGTTTTTACTTAAATAGAAAAGAACTTAGTACTTGGAGTTTTACTTTACGTTCTGGCTGTTGGTTCAACAAGGCAAATACTCCCTTTTTACTCCGGTAGGGAAGAGAATCAACAAAGTTTAAGAAAGGAGTCGGATGCTCTGCTGACCGAACTCATAAAAGAAGGAGAACCCCTGTAGGACGTGTCTGTCAGATCAGATCTCGTGTTGTTACGGAAAATAAATTGAAGCAAAATGAAATAAAGAAAGAAAGGCAGGGGAGGAGTTTTTATTGTCTTGCTTTTCAGAAAGTGGGATGCTTTGGCCGTGGAGGGGAGTTTAATAGCATATGCGAAGCTTTCATCTTGGTGTTTGTCCAAGAAGAATGCAGGGCTTATTTCTTAGTTTGATTTTGGGGGAGGGGAAGAGGACTTGAAGAATCCAGCGAAATACTTAACAATTTGTTTATAACAAATGGGAGATTTCTGAAAAAGGAATGTGAGAAAAGTCATGAGGGGAAAGAAAACAAATATTTGAAACATTCGCAATTTAGAAAGAAGTTTAGAGTTAAATACGAAATTCTCACAAAAGTTCGAATTTCTGACCTTAATAACATTTGCTATTTTTGAGTTAAGTCTTTGGTTTCTGTTATGAAATCATACTGGTTTGAAGCGAAAAGTTTTGGACAGTGGGCATGTCGTTCACCACTCCAATTTATGACGTACAATTCTGTAATGATAAAAATGAGAAGAATAGATCTCTAAACCCATGCATGCATGATGAAAAATTCTTTTAATCATGAGCATGATAATGTTTTTAAGTT
>JAPMOR010070207.1:27826-44538 GCA_026543865.1 Argiope aurantia
TATGCAGACATAGAATTTATTATAGTATTTGAAATTTTTGTTTTAGTTATATAATGAAGTATCATGTCATGGCTGACAGCTTTAACAAATATTAGCTAAAAGGAGAATGAGAGGAATTAAGTTATAAACTTTTGAAAATTCATTAACAGTGCTCTTTTGAAAGGATTTTAAGATTAGATTTTCCGTTTATCTAAAATAAGAAAACTTTACCATTATTTACTCTTAATTAACATTTAAATACAAAAAAAATTAAGATAATGCTCAACTATTATAAGATGACATATAATGCAAAACAATGAAAAATAATACGGTAAAGTAAAACTCCATATGCCAGACATTTAGAATTTCTAAATGAAATTTCACTTTTCTAATTGGTTTAAGCTTAGAACGCGTAATGGCTTTAGGTCTAGACACTCTGCATTATCATAAAGATAATCTTTTTGTTTATTCCTGGCTAAATCCTTAATTACAAGTTATTTATAGATAATTAAATATACTTCTTGTTGTTTACTGCGTTTGCTAAATAACTGATGAGTATTAGCGTAGAAATGATTTTTTTTTCGGCCTGGGTTTAAAAGTACTGGAATTTTCCTTTATAACGCTTTTTCTGCATAAAATCTTTATTGAATTTTTAAAGTTCCAGTTTAATCCGCCAACATTAAATAGAATTCAAGAAAATATTATTAAGTATATTTTTAAATAGAGAAAAAAATATAAAAATTCAGCATATTTCTTAAATAGAGTACTTAATATATTTAAAAAAAATTTATACTTTTTTGATTCTCAGTCCTAAAATACAATTTTAAAAGTTAGAGGATTCAGATTCAAAGGACATAAAAAAGAAACAATGTGCTGCAGCAGCAACAAAAACAATTTTTGATGCTGTATGTAATGTAAATAAAATATTCATTAATTTAATCACTTCAAGCAATCAATTACCATATTAAATTTTTTAATGAAATGGATTTTTAAGCAATTCATCAAGCAAAATAAATTACTTATAAAATTCTGCCTCCAAATAAATTGGGTTATTTCTACGATTATTGGGTAATTTGAAAATAAATATATAAGATAATATTTTTTTTATAATTTTGATTTTAAATCCATTTAAGTGAGCCTAAATTTATCCATTTAAAGCATCAAATTAATGAATGAAAAATACTGATGACACGTCTTATCTAAACAGAAATTTCACAAGTATGTAAGTATTAAAATTTTGTACATAATTTTTGAAAACTATTTAAAAATTTAATTCGTATTCCTAATTTTTCTTCGACTTAATGCTAAATTTTTTTTCTTTCGTTCCTTGTTGTTAAATAACAAGTAAAAATCATTCTGCAAGATGATTTTTTAATGATATGTTAATTTAAAAGAATTAAAAATTTGTCTGAATTTTGAGAGCTCTTCACGATAACTTTCGAACACATTGCACAAAAATGATTTCTATATCGTTTTAAATAAATGTCTTTAAATCATTTTCGTTTAGCTAAAATCATCGTTTAAATGAATGTCTTTTTTAAATGATACCAGTCGATAGTTTTGGAAAATATCTCCTAAATTTTAGCAATTTAAAAAAAATGTTTTGATTAATTTCTAAGAATGGATTGATTACATTACTGCTCTGAAATTCCCATCGTCTTTTTGTTTCATCATATGTTGAATCGCATGATTTTCTTTCATTCTTGAAAGCTAAAGAAGAAGGATTCTGTCTCCATGAAATATAAGAAAAGAAAAATTACAGTATCTCAAAAGTTAGAAAGCAGTGGGAACCATGCAATTACATTTCTTATAGTTCAAAGTCATGGGATTGGTCTTCATGAAGAAGGATCGTACACGTATTGAACAGAACATATGCAATAATATTAACAAGGATGAGTATTTGACAATGTGATACTTAAAAATATTGTTTGATAGTGTTATAGACTCGAAATTTGATCTAAAACATTCAATTTAATTTAAATATAATCAATATCCCTGTCAAACTAGTTCGTTACCAACGGCAGCTAATGTTCAATATTTATAGAATCCAAAAAGTTAGACCAAACATTTTTTTCATCTACCATTATTTATTTTGCATTTGCAAAAAAAAAAAAAAAAAAAAAAAAAAAAAAACATCATTATAGTGGTGACATCGAATAATTATCCGTGTCATAGAATACATGATGAATGAATTTATTAAAGCTATATCTGACTGACATTTAAACACCTGTATAAATTGAAAATATATATACAGTAAATATAACTCTGGGAAACTATCCCATTTATTATGAATTATATTATCTAAATATTATCTTTTAGAAATGTTCATCATTTTTTTATTTTTACTTTCGCTGTTTTCAAATATTTGAAATATTTTCAAGAAATTAATTGCTTATTCATTTGTAAATCAAAAGTAGAATAGGTATAATTTTTTTTCTATATAAAAATATCCCAAAATATAAATTGCCGAGATAATTCATACCACAAATATATAGCGGGAAAACCCTTCTTCCATATACTTTTTAAGAATTTCTTCCAAAAATACGCTAAAAGTTGATATCAGATTACAATTAGGGATGAAATGTCAATTAAAACTGCAAAAGCGAATTCCAGCTTGATCTTTTCACGACCAAAGTTCTCAGAAATTATCTATCTACTCTACTTCAAAGTGTTTATCATTAAGAGAAATTGAGCTCTCATGATAATGAATTTTGCTCTTGGAAATTTGACCGTCTCTCTAGTAACTTGCGGTAAACTAAACTATCAGTTTGCATTTATATGACACTGCATTATATAAAAAAATTGAACGAACCAAAATTTTTTGTAAAAAAATTAATCATGAAAGAACTAAATATGCTCTTCTTTTTCCTTGATTTAGTTAATTAAAGGCTTTATTACGAAAAATTTAGCAATTTTAAGCGATGGAGAATTATAGTTGGATAAAAACAATTAATTTTCTGTTATGGGTTTTCTTTTTTGGATATACTCTTTGTTCCCCATGATGGCCAAAAATATCAATATTATTGATTAAATATCAGAAGTAATGAAATATTTACTTTTTTTAAAAAAAGAGTTTATTTGAATTTCCTTTTTCTACAATGAGATTATTTACCCCTTTACAAAAATAATCCTAAAACAAAATTTAAAAAAAATTGTGGAAAAAAGTCTGTAGTAGCTTTAAATGAAGTGAAATGCAGAGACTGAAAGCTATAATTTAAAAGAAATAAAAAATATTTCGTCGCTTTTTTTTTCTGTGCATATAACTTTGGAATTATAATTAATTTTCCTTTGCATTTTTTTTACATTAGTACAAGGAGACGATTTTTTGAATTGACATAAAATTACACAACTGCAGCAGAAATAAAAATCATTCAAAAGATTCAGCAAAAATTTCAACTTTGTTCTCTCTCTCACACACACACATACAAAAAAAAACCCTTCACATTTAATTATGAACATCAACCTTTATTAAGGCATCTAAATACTTCCCAATACGTGAAGTTCTTAACGGGACTTGGGCAACAAAAACGGTTCGGACGTTTAAATAGCGTGATTAAATACGTCACGTGCGTTCTGTACTTTCGTCATTGTGTACAAGAAACTAGGCCTAATCCCTGTCAGTTAAAAAAAAGCCTCCTAGAAGTTGCTTTCAACTTTTCCACACTCCCGTAATCACTCTAGCAGTAAAGATAAAAAAAGTAGAGAACAAAATAAAAGAAAATGGCACACACATAAAATCAGTTGAGGCCAGAAATTAATACCCACCCAACCGATAAATGAGCACATTAGGAACTTAGGTTCCCTAGCTAAGCCTCTAGTTCGAACCGGACCTAAATCGCTCCTAAAAGAACGTGGGTGGGTCTGGAAGGAAATAGGCTACTATTTCCTGAAGACTCGTGTTCGATCCGGGTAGTTCTACTCAGCAAATTAATCGACGTGGAACACTCCCCCACCCAACAGCAATCGCAGACAGAGTTCTGTGTGAGGGGAGTTGATTGTGGATTGTCTACCACTCCATGGGAGAAAATTGCTGCGTTGATAATCTCATAAGTAGTGAGAATACAGAGCCCACTCCGCAGTTCAGTCAATGCTCTTTAATTAACGATAAATCCAATGTCTCAACATGGAAGGCGTTTTGGAAAAAGAGAATATTTTCTCCCACCCAAAGATTAAGCGATGAATTGATCAGGCAGCTGCCTTACAGATTAGTGCAAGAGTGTTGCAAAGTATTGCAATAAGTAAGAGTGTTGCAAAGTATTGCAATAAGTAAGAGTGTTGCAAAATAAGCTTATTAAAAATGTAAACAAGACTTTACGTGCAGGGACTACTTAAAAGTGCTTCTAATAAATTTAATGATAACATCTTTTAAAAACAAACTTTTATTTATATTGCGATATTTCTAAGTAAAATAAACTGTTACATAATTTATATCTATTATAACCGATGCCTATTCCTTATGAATATTGATAACAAAACTAATATATTTTATGTAAATTTTTTCAGTAATATTAGAGAAAAATAAAGATTTTAAAAAATTTAAATTTTAAAGTTTTGTCAAGAATAAATGCTTATTTTTTAAGAAGGGGTTATTTTATTTAAATGGTTTTAATGCACAGATCATGATTTTTATTTACCATACTCAAAATTTTAAATAGAATAATTAATATTTTAAACTATCGAATACTTTTAATGAATTGTTAAAATAATTCTTTTTATTAAATTCCAAATATGTGGATAATACTCGAATTTTTACTTTTATATAATATATAATTTTATCTATAACCATCTGACATTTTAGTAATATCTTATCAATTTAATGACTTTCAAGACGATGAAGTTGGAACATCTCCGCATTACATTTTTCCAGTGATTAAAGTTTCTCATAACAATCTGGTTTTCTGTTGTTTATATTCCTACTGTCTTTTAAAAAGAAACTTTTACTTATATTGTGATATTTCAAAATAATTATGGTATTTCTTTCACATAAATCGATTATAAATCCTGCTTATTCGTATGAATATCGATTTTAAAAGATATTTATTTCATGTAATTTTTTTAATGATTCTCCAGAAAAAAAAAGTTAAAAAAAAAAAAGTGTAGTTTTGAAGTTTTGTCAAGAATAAATGTTTATTTTTTTAAGAAAGGATTATTTTATTTAAACTGTTTTGATTAAATAATTTTTAAAAAATATATATTTTTTCATATTAATATTTTTTTATTTTTTTAGTCTTTAATTTATAGTTTATTATTAAAAAATTATTTTTTCTTAGTTAATTTCCATGTAGATTCCCAAATTTAGATAAAAACATAATTACATTATATTTATATAATTACTATTATATAAATAAAATCCAAAAATATCAAAATAGTATTTTGACATCGAGATTAAATATCTGTATAAAATTTCAAATCAATTATGAAATGCTATTTTTACATATATGAAACAAATAAAGTTAAATAGAATTGCTTAAAAAATTAAAAAGAATGGGAAATTGTATTTTACAAAACCAAATTTATGCAGAGTTTGGAAAAATTACCTTTTATTCTAGAACATTCATTTATTTTTATTGGATAATATCTATATTCGAAAGCATGTCTAGTAAATAAAATATGATACTTTTTATTGGAAACGAATATGAACTTTGAAAATGGAAAGCTAATTTTTTAATGCCCCATTTGCTAAAAGTTTTCAAGAGCTAATATATTTAGCAAGACATTTAAAATTTTTATTCTGGCATGATACTATATCGCAGACATAATATGAGTTGACACATTCATGATTTATGCTTTAATTTAATAAACGATAAACTTCAAACTATCAGAGAAATTGTTTCACATTTTTAGATTGCAAGTTTTTAAAGAATCGCATAAGTAATTACTTTTTGTGTGGTCATTTTCTCACATGAGTGGTTTTTTTTTAAAGATAAAAAACCTTATTTCTTGAGTAAAATTTTTAACTAAGTTTTGTAACAAGTAAATTATTTTTATGTTTTAAGCCTTAGTTACGTCCCTTTAAATGGAAGTTTATGACCTGGCTAGAAAGTTTTCTTTAAAGCCTTAAAAACATCGGTGAATAGAACGTACTTAACTTTAATTCTTCAAAAATAGCTTTTATGTTCTTTCTGGTAATTCAGTTTCTTGCTCTTTTTTTCTCATTCTACTGTGTTAAGAAGGTAATTACTTCTTGAACAGAATTTCTATGAAACGCTTTTGCAAATTAATTTCTCACAGCATTGTATTAAATCTTTTCGAATTATTTTTAAGAGAAGAATAATTAAACTAATACATTTAAGAAATTTAATAAAACAGTAAAGAATTATTGTTTTTTTTTTGTTTTTTTAATTGTTTTTTTTTCTGAAAAACTAAAAACTTCGATAACCATTGTTTTAATTCGCTCACAAAAATGTACTTAGCCATTCTTATTAAAACGAACTAATTTGGTTAAATTTGAAGTGTTACTCAAACTTTTGCAATCTTGGTCATCACTGATTCTTTAAACTACACTTGAAAACTGTTTTATTAATCAGTTGTTACAGAAACAACAATGCACTCGTTATCCCCTCACAATTGAAAAAATGCACAATTTAAAAACAAGTTCTTAATTATCATTATTACATTTTTTAAGATAAAAGAGAAACAGATTCATACATTCTTTAAAATCCGTTTCTTAAAAAAATGAAATAGGTTTTCCTATTATGATCTACGATTTTTTTAATGTCATTTCTTTTGAAAATTTATAAATTATATATTCCAATTTACAGATCAAAACATTTCATTGTTTGGCTTTCCTGTTCTGGTTCAGAACAAGTCCACGAAATATTTAATTCTACGAACATCACCGGAACATGATTTCTATATAATTTGGAATCGAATTATAACTTACATAAATAATTTATTCTTAATTTATGTAATAATCATTAGATTAATTATATTCATGAGTAATAGAAAGACAAAGCTCTTTACTGCTAAAAAGTAATTCCTGTTTTGAATTCCTAATATGACTATAGATATGAATTAAGATTTTTTGGCTCGTTTTTTTTTTTTCAGAGCACGCGTGTTGTTATGGACATATTTAAAGTTCATTATTTCGTACATTTGTCGATTTTATGCCTCATATTTCACATTTTCTAGATTCTTGAAAATTTAAAAGGAGTGGTAAGAATTAAATGACTTCTAGGTAAACAGTATTATTTTTAACTCTGAACAGTGTTCCGCTGCAAACAGTATCCAAAGATATTGCAGCATCTCTTCTGCAATATGAGTTTCTAATTATAACTACTTTGATTATTAGAAATGTGAAAGATTTACTGGCATACGTTACTTATTTAAATCTGCGGATATCAGTGACTTTTCTTGCAAATAATTTAACAATTTAATTTAGTATATGCTCTGAAATAAAATAAATTCTTGCTCCAGCTCATATTTAAAATAAGTCGTTTACATTTGCCGTGTTTAAAATTCGTTGGAGCCCTTCACTTTTTTCGGCATTTTTTCAGAATTTGTAATAGCATAGCATAAGATAAAATATATTTAGATGATTTACCCAGATTACCAAGTGAGTGTGACATCACCTGAGTAGATTGCATTTTAAAAAAAAATGTAACCCGATTTAAAAATTAAGTTTTTAACAGATTTGCTTCGCTACTTTTAAACTCTCGGGAAGCCATTCTACATAACTAAAATTACTAATTCAATTTGCATTTCTTTTATTTGAATGGATTCAGTATTTCATTTGTTTGAAATTTATTTTTAGTATTCTACAGAGTTATTGAAGGAATATTTTATCATAAATCTATTTCACTCGTTCTTTTGAGAATAGTGAGGAGATGCCAAATAGTTCAGTTTGAAAAATTACCATTTAGTCTTTCTGATTGATTAATATTTGAAAAATTAATGAACGTAATAAAAGGCAAATATTTATCAAAAAAGAAAATTAATTTATTTATGAAAAACTCGTTTAAATTAATCAATTTTTATTGATAATATTTACTGAAACTTTTGAGGAAATTATTTAATGAGTATAATTGAATATTTTTCATGAAAATATTTAACTTACAAACGAGAAACCCCCCCCTCTTAAATTTGATATCTGTTATTTAAGCACATCTTAAAGTATTTATCCCCCTACCCCTGAAAGAAAACAGTAAAAATGCATAATTATCGTAAACATTAGAACAAAAATATTATCTGGATTATATATTTTTTAAAAAGCACCATTTTCCTGTAGAATATTATTACGTCATAGAAAATGTCTCTTTCTTTAAAATACTATTACATCACAAACTTAAAATACTAATTGTCATTATAAATTAAGTCTATCAGAAACGTTAAAGTTATATTTTAATCAGTTTAAATATAAAAAGACTCATGAAATTGTTTCAAAGAAATGTATTTGATTCAGATACCATTAAAAATGATTATGGTGCATTTTATGCCTGAATTATTCGAAAATTTAAGCTTTTCTACATTGGAGAATCAGATAAAAAAGTTTTAAACCAAACCATTAATGATCTATGAAATTTAACTTACTTAAATGATTAATAAAGAAAATTCAGCTATTCCAACAGGGAAAGTACAGTATAATTATATATGGTAATTAATGAATATAGTATAATTATATATGGTAATTAATGAAATATAAGAACTGTCATTTACTAATACATATGTCTTCTGAAACGCTATATTAATAAGATTAAACTGAAATCTGTGGTTATTGCTTCGCCGCAGAATATTTAACGCACAGTTATTCTATTCGGTTACTAGTGGTAATCATTTCCTTGTATTTATACAGCCATTTATACATACCATATAAAGTTTCAATAACTTATTGGGTTGGTTTAAAGTACTGGAGAAAATGAATCTTAAAATTGTTCAGTCTCTTAATAAAATGCCATCAAAAGATATTTATTTCAAGAGTCATGATATCATTTGCTAGAATGATTTTCGACATTCGGTCATTTATTTAAGGATTCATTATCAACTCACTAATTTTTTTTTCTCGTTTGATAATAATTCTTATTTATAAGATATACTGAAATCATATATAAAACTGATTCTATTTTACTACTATGTTTTTCTTTTCATACTTGAGGCGATTTAAGAAGTTCAAATTATATACTATTTTAAGTTTACAGTTTGAAATAAAATGAGCAAATTCTTTTAACAAAATTTAACAAGAAAACTAAACGTAGATATTCGTAGACATTGTAGAGAGGGATAAAAAGCGGAATCTAAACAAACAGCAGCCTTAAATTGAAAATGTTATCTATATTTACTTAATCTATAGAAATGCTATCCCATTTTTATTTAATTCTTGGACCTGAAGTTTTATAGTAGTTTTTGAAATATCAATGTATTTTTATATACATAATCAACAAATTTCATATATATAATCAATGTGCAATCATTTCATATAATCAATGTACTTCTTATCAGTAAATGGTTATTAGTAAAAATTAGGAAATAGAAAAGAAAATAATGTATAAATGTTGGATATTTATGTTTTTTTCTTCTACAAAAAAATTTAAAGTAAAAAAAAAATATGTGAAATTATTTTAAATTTTCAAACTGAAAAAAGACTGTTGGATTTATAAAAACACTATACTCATTCAGTTCTATAGAATTTTTTGAAACATTATTGTAGCTTATTCTAGTTATCTAGTTATACCCAATGCACTTCTTATCAGTAAATGGCTGTAAACACAAGATTTTACAAGATAAATTTCAATTTTCTAAATACCGGACAATATTATAAAGATATCGTAACTATAAATTTGGGTATTTTGTTGTGCTAATAGGGTAGAACACCTGATGTTTTTTTTTCCAATTGATAAATTCCATAAATAGTAAATATAAAGTTTGTACTATAAAGAAAAATTGCTGCCAAAACTTTTTTTTACCTATTTAATGTAGAAACACAGAATGAAAAATGAAACTGTAATTGATAAATCATTATGATGCAAATACTTCTCTTTACTTCCTTCAATCACTAGATCACAATCTACCTATTGGATTGTTCGGAAAGTAATTTCGTTTTTTTTTTTTTTTGTGGAAATGAAAGACAGTTTTCGTAAGATAAACAAATATTTTATTAAATTATATATTGGCCGTTCTGGTCCAACACCTTTTGCCATCTTTCTGGTAGTAGCATCATTCCACGCTCATAAAATTTTTGGTCTTTACTGCCAAAAAATGGATCGAGGTGGTTTTTGACCTCCTCATTTGAGGTGAAGGTTTTACCGTCTAAACAATTGAGTGAACCACTTCTGGCACTGGCGTACTGTCAACACACCTTCTCCATACACATCGGTCCGTTTCTTTCTGGCCTGAACAGCATTTTCACCCTTTCTGTAGTAAAACAGTAAGATATGTCGAAAATGCTGCTTATAGCTCTCCATATTTAAAAGGGCACCAACCAAAAACTACTGCGTAGAATCAATTGGAATTCTTCACACACAAGCCTTCCTATATGAGCTCTCAAAGCATATAAAAATGATACGGCTTAAATGTGAAGTTGGGTGCAAAACAATACAATTAAATCCTCTTTCGGGAAAAAACGAAATTACTTTCCGAACAACCCAATACGCTATGAGTTCTTTGCTCTCGATTCACGACGTTTCCAAAATTAAGGTTGAAATATTTATCGTATTTTGTAGATCATTACTTTAATAATAGCAAAAAAAAGAGGGTCAATTAATGAAGATAGATTTCCTTAACAATAATATGTTAATAATTTATTATATATTTCGATATATCGTTTTTTATGAAAAGACAAGAAATATGAAAGTAAATGAAGGCCAATTCTTAATTTAAGCAGTTGTGTTCAAACCCTGCTTTAAGTGTATATCTACAGAAATTTTGTAGAGATATTCTCAGAAAATCTAAAGCACAAAATGACTTCAGGATATTGAAGAAAACTTTGTATTTTCAACAACAAAGTTTGAAATTTTCTCGATTCCATTTATAGAACTTTTTCTGATAACCATTCTTCAAGAAATGTAACCTTATTTCTCCACCTACGAAGACCCCCTACTAGTATCTGTTATTTTTATTATTATTTCGTTATAAATCACCCATTCATGATTCGCGTTATATATGCGTTTTTTTCAAGCACTGTTTTCTTTATTAAGATTTTTACTGCCCTTTTTTTCCTTTACTCTTAGAGGCATTCCATCACTGCGATCGATTTTGTAATCACATTTGCATTATTGATTCCGAGGGCGTTATGAAGGTGAACTTCCTGAAAAAAAAGTTCATTTTCTCATCTTCCGCTGAAGACGACGGAGGCAATTTTGTCTGTTTTCGATTTTATTTATCCGCTTGTTTCTTCACTTTGTACTTTTGTACGACTTCCGTGTTTGAGATCTGTATTACTATGTCATAGAGTGTTCCTTTTGTTATCGAAGTTAATTTATTTCCTTCTTCTGTTGGCATTTGATAAATCGTCTTTCATTAAAAGGTCATTATATGAATATTGGAAAATCTACAGCATTTCGTATAGAATCTGTTTCGGTGACAAAGTAACAGAAATGTATTATAGAAAAATATATCTCAAGAAATTAATTCGAAAAGCAGCTGAGTTCGATAAGTTTCATTTAATAATAAGATCATTTATCATGATTGTGTTTAAAAATGACAGCTTTATTTCGATAGGTTTTTTTCAATTTATTTCGATCAAAAATTGCTTTATGTTTCTGTCGTCAGAAGTAGATTTCTTTATTTTATAATCAGCAGTTATATAGATATCAGATCTTAAAAAATCTTGCTGAATTTTCACAGAAAGAAAAACGAATTAAAAATTGTGATATATATTTATTTATGTGATTACCGTAAATTAGTAGGGCATCTTATTGCCTACTTTACAATACAATATTATCTCGCTGATAAATATCCTCTGTTTCATATCAAAATATTTTAATATTTTATTTAAAGGTCCGATGTATGAAGATACACTGAGTGGCCTAATTATCATGACCACCCCCTCAATGCAGTGTTGGACCACCTTTAGCCCGTAATACTGCTCGCATTCTTCTTGGCATAATTCTGTGAGATGTTGGTAGGTGGTAGGAGCAATTTGACCCCAAATCCAATAAACTGCACTTTCAGTTCCTTCAGATAGGATGGCACTGGATCCAGCTGTCTGATACTCCATTCGATCTCATCCCAGAAATTCTCTGTTGGATTTAGATATGGTGATTGTGCGGGTCAGTGAAGGCAGGTAAAGTCAGCGTCATGTTCTTCGAACCATCTGACGACAATACCAGTTGTATGACAAGGAGCACTGTCTTGCTGAAAGTATCCATCATCGGCAGGGTACACCATTAACATATCAGGATGTACTTGATATGCTAGGACACTTAAATACACTTTGTCATTCAGACCTTGTTCCACAGTAATCAAAGAACCCATGCAATGCCAACAAAACATCCCCCAAGCCATAATATTACCTCCACCAGCTTGAAGTGTTGTGGCAATGCAGTTGGGGTCCATGCTTTCGTGCTGTTTTCGCCATATTCGAACCATGTAATCTGCATGGTGTAATTGAAAACGCGATTCATCAGACCACATGATCCTTTTCCAGCCAACTACTATCCAATCCTTATGCGCCTTTGCAAACTGGAGACATTTGCTCTTGTTCAAGGCTGACAGCAGAAGCTTTCGAACAGGTCTTTGGCTCCCATGGCCTATAAGGTGTAATGTGCACCGCACAGTTCGTTCAGAGACGTTCGCTATTGCGCTCCTTTATTGAGATTCCCCGCTATTTGGCGTACTGTTGCTCTTCTGTTGGGGTGACAACTCTGGCAAGTCTCCTTTCAGCTCGAGCATTCAGTAGCCTGTGACGTCCACAAGCCTGAAGTTGAAACCCGGTTTCCTGCTTGGTAGTCCACTCTCTGCACATATTAATAACTGCTGAGCAAGAGCAGTCGTTTTGCTGATACTGGTTCCGACGCTTCGTGCGCCTGCCGTCATCCCGCGTTCAAATTCAGTTAAGTCACGTTTTTTGCTCATATCTCCTTTCGTAAAACAGTGCACTTGATTGTTCACTTGCCTTGAAATCCCATTTTGTAGCTTTCTCTCCCTCTAGCGGCAACACTGTGATGCAATAGCTCATTTTGCATAAAACTGGCAGGTGGTCATAATAGATTAGCCCGAATGATACCGTAGGAATGATAGTCCGTAGGAACATAATTTGATGAATACACTAGTTGAGGTAATACTTTACTGAAGATTCAAATTTTCTTTGTGTTTTTTCGATATGAATTCGGATGTTATTGCATTGAAGCCTTTGCGATTAACTATTGATGGTCACTGTCATCACAGTTTTTGCCTCACTTTCTTTAGCTAAATAAAATTAATGGTTTCATTATGCGGCAGTAACTTAAGGCATCATTTGCCTTCATAACCTATTATGCATTAAAAATTATCAAACTTCATTTGATGTATGTAGCAAGTTGTAGATGTAATCCTTCGTTTGAGGTGGATGGGTCAAGTTCATCTACTCGATACTATGTCTTTCAATGTTTGATATAAGTCTTCATTTCTCAATACCTGCGTTAGAAAATTGGAATATTTGAAATTTTCTTCTAAGAATGAAGAAACGCTTTTTTCGATATTTTTTTTCTATAACTAATCCAGAATGAAATGTGACAGATATTATGATCCTTAAATAACAAAGTCTGCTTAATTTCTTTTAGTTAAAATATGTTAAATTATGTTTTTTTATGAATTTCATATCCCAAGCATCGCATCACAGAACTTACAAGGTAATTGATGGCAAAAAATTTACATCAAGGAATAAAATTTTCAGTAAGATACCACAAAACTGAAAGTATTCCAAGCCATACAAATACGTAATTATGAAGAAGGTATTAATCAAAGCTCTGTGTGTATTAACTACTGCAGACTTTAGCATTAAGCATAAAAACTAGTTTCTTTGTTTTTTTCGAGATAATTTCTTTCAAATAATATTCATGTTTAGCTTTTATTATAGTAACTATAGACTTATGTCCTTTCTGAAAGAACCATCCCGAATTTGCAGCAAATAGTAGGACAACCTACTATTACAGATTGTTTCTCCCCAGCGCTGACGAATTTTTGGAAGAAAATGCATTTATTAAAGGCAAATTATAATAATAAAGATATGCAGATTTGGAGAACATCTTTTATGCGATAAATGATGTTCATTGAAATCTGTCTGACTTGAATATTTACTGTACAGGATAGTTTTGCAGTATATTTTAGTTCTATAGTTGGAAAACATTCAATAAGACGGAAACTTGAAATTCTGTATCGAATTATTAAATACATTTGGAGGAAATTTCTTAAGAATTTGGAAGGAAGGACAGATCTAGATGGTTTTATATTGTGAAATAATATTTGTACAAATCTTGTTATTACAACAGCTTTGATATTTGCAAAAGGCTTGATATTTGAACAAGACTGAAATTAGATAGATATATAACAAGATTTGTTGATAAAAGTATCTAACCTATATTGTTTTGATTTCAATTTTATAGACTATTAGAAAACTTCGATGTAAGTGTTTTTTTTATTTTCGTTGTATGTTACTGACTAATGTTTGTAAGCCTTATGGTATAATTGTGGGCCAACAATTATACCATAAGGCTCACAAACATTAGTCAGTAACAATTGATAGTGGAAGAATTTTCAATATAAAAGAAAGGACGCAGGCACAAATGAAAAGAAAAATGGGGGAAACAAGAAAATACACAAATGCAAACAAAAAGTAAAACAAAATTGCTCACATACTAATGGAAACATGCAATAAATGATATAATACAATTGGAGAAGCATGATTAAATAAAAATAAAATATTCAAAATACAAATACAAAAGCATAAAAGTATATATACAAATATGTGTAGGGAAACTCACAGAAATAAAGTCTAAATAATACGGTGAAAAATACTATTAACACCTTTACAAAAGGAAATGAAAGATGATTTGTTTTGTACAAAGGCAGATAAATGAGAAGGCCAAGCTATATTGTTCTTCAGAAAGCAATTCCTGAGTTTAAGTCTTTCGGGATGTAAGATATTGACATGGAAATTATCTATATTTACGAAAATACTAATGTCAATTATTTTAATAGATAAAATTTGCCAAAACGTTCATATTTCCAAGATTTACTGATATCAAATATGCATTAACTCCCAGGATAAAAATTTGGCCATTTTCTGTTGTTATTAAAAGCATGAAACAGCGGATGCTGCAATGTAGTCCAAGAAAATGAAACATTCATTTTTGCAAATAAGAAATAAAAAAAAATATCTGTTTGAATGGATCGAATGGACCATGTACCCCGTCTATAAATTGTAATATCTTAAGAGATGAGTTTGGTTACCTTCCTACCTAAACTGAGCAGACAGCCCTAATAATATTGACAAGAACTGAGCTTTAATCTCAATTATGAAATAATTCCATTTTTTTATTCTCTTTATTATTAAAATTGCATGTTAACTGAACACTGAACGCACATTTGGCAATAGTGGCCTTTGTCCATTTCGAATTTTATGAATGTTTCTATCAATAAAACACATGTTTCCTTCCTCCCTTCTTTGTGATGATTTTATTCCAGTTTCAGTGTATGATGCTAAATCATTTTTTAAAAACCTACCTATTAAAGAAAATTAAATTGTCAATATTGAAGTAACAATAATAATGCCTTGTAAAAAGTAGTAATAATTGTGACCTTTCCTTCAGATTCTTGATATGACACATTTTGCAACTGGAGCGCATTCCAGTCGCTATTGCATTGCTTGGGGGTTCGGGCCTACCTAATCTAAAAGAAGAACACATATAAAAACTCTCGAAACTAAAAACATATAAATAATAAAAAAGTAAACAATGATTATGGAAAATAAAATGAAAGATTTATCATAGAAAATGACCTCATTACTCACATTATCTACATTTCTCCCTATTTTTACTAACAGCAACAATTAATCCATTCCATATACATCTGATTCATCTTCAACAATATAAAGAATTGTCCGTTCATTGCATACATTAAAAAAATTATATATATATACACCTAGAAAAAATTATTTGCTGTCCATACGCCATCTCTGCAAGAGAAGGAGAAAAGAAACCCATAATAGTCTCTCTTTTTACTCACTCCTTTCCTCTTTATAGATATGAATTATCTATAAAATACTACTAATTTAGCTGATTAAAAATATCATAATTTTGTTGTTTGAAGTGTATATAATGGGAATTTAAATTCCTATCATAGAAAACAAACTACCAAGAAAACAGACAAAGGACTTAATCGATAGCATGTGTAGGATTAAATTTTTTAAGAAAACTAATTAACTTTATTGGCTCATAAAAAATAGCATTTGTACGCTGCCGGTGACAGTATTTCCCGCTATATTATTAAATTCTTTTGGAGTCGTTGTTCTATTAGTTGCGTTTTGAACACAAAAAAATGTATATATAACACAAGGAGAAAACAGTGTGTGTGGCTAAGAAAATAATAAAATGTAAAGTTCCAGGAAGAAATGCATAGCTTTTATTAGGGACCAGTTTAACCCAGATTGTAAACTAATTAACTACTTATTTTTATTCTACTACATATAAACTTATTTACTTCTATGTAAAATAAAAAAAAGTGAGTAATTAATAATATCTTCTCTAAATAAGCTTATCCCCGATCTAAATGTATAATAAATTTTAGATTTCGAGTGTCACTATGATGTATTTATCGACACA
>JAPMOR010070207.1:46019-84613 GCA_026543865.1 Argiope aurantia
ATATATATACTCAAGAATAGAATTTTCTCCATTTTTTCAACATGTTTGGTTACCAAATTATTTTTTTAAGTTCCTTTTTCTTGAATGATTGTATGATTGTTTATTTGAAACAACAAAACTATGTTATCAAATATGACGCCGCAAAAACTACGTATTTTTCAAAGAAAAAATCAGTAAAAATTGAAATTATTAGATGAATTGCGTAAGAATTGTAGCAAAATCTGTCATAAATTCATTAAATATTCTCTTTTTATTCAGTTAAAACTGACTTTTTTAAAATTTTAAATCAATTTAATTTAAGCCATATCTTACGCAGGAGATTTTTCTTAATTTAAAAATATCGTGAAGTTAGCGCATATGTATTTGGAACGTTTTTAATATACTTGTAAAACTTGCACAAAAAAGTGTGGAAAATTTCAACATAAACAAATTATTCTATCAAAATTAATATTTTATTTTATACAATCTACTTTTTTAAAAATTTATCATGTGAAATCCTTTTGAAGCTTTTTTTTCTTAACATTGGTGGCGTTTTAAACAGGAAAATTACGTACATAGAATCGACTGAAAGCAGTGAAATAATTGAAAAGGAAGGGAAAAAATAAGGGTAAAGCAAACTTATAAGAGAATAGGCTAAGTATTTTAGAGGAGTCAATGTTAAACTAATTAAATACCTTATTTTTTATTCTATATAAATAGAAGATTGCCTTTTACAATATAAGTAAATTTAAATAATACTATCTTTTCCTAAGAAAATTTTAGCTTCAAAGGTCATATGAGTTGATCATTTATAAATGTTTTCATTTATAAATGTTTTTATTTTTTTTAATTATATTTTGTCTATATAATTTGAATCAATATCTGAAAAGAACAAACAACCTTTTAATAATGCCACTCTTCAAATATGTTGTTATTTTTTAATTTGCTTTATTGAATTTTGAGTTTGCTTTTTTGAATTTTATTATTTTTTGTAAGAAATAATTGAATGCATTTTAATATAAAATTAAAAATTGATATGAAGCAATTTGCTTTTTAAATAAGAAAAAGTATATTCATTCGCTTAAAAAAATTTAAGATTATAGAATGAAATAGCATGTAATAAAAAGCTGATAAATTTTTCGAAAAATAATAATACCTCCTTGAAGTATCATAAAGAAATAAAAATTCATTATTCACTTAAATCACTATAGTTTCATTTACTTTCCTTCGATGATTTGACCAATCAAAAAATACTTTGAACGAAAGAAATTTTTCACATGACAAATAGCAAACGAAATATGGCAATTTATTTTTAGAAATAATTTTGAAATTTGGAGGTTAAAATCTGCGTCACATTCCAACACAATCTGGAATAAAGTGCAGTTTGAATTCAGATAGCAGACTAGTTATATTTGTCATATAATTGTGTCGTCTCACGAGTCCCTTCCATTATCTCATAAAAGTTTTCTGGTTAATCAATCTTCATACCTAAAATAAAATTTTATGATTATCGTCTACATTTTTCATGAAGCACGCGATAATGGGGCGAAGAATACATTTCTGAAGATTTTGGATCAGTTATATTCATTCAATTACATTAACAAAGTAACTTTCTAACTTATCCTTTCTATTTCTTTTAGTTTCTTTCTTTCTTTCTTTTTTTTTTTTTTTTTTGCTTAAAAAATAAACATCCCCCTAAAACAAAAGTGTGGTGGTGTGTGGATTTTTATGATCTGTGCAGGAAGCAACAGGACGAATTTTGTAGGAAACATTTCTTTAATAATCACATTCACACACTAAACAATTACAAACACAAAGACAAGACATTTACGCGCGCGCTTCACAGTTCAGCGTCACATCTCCTTCTCATTACAATCGCAATGCATTATGGGATTACATATGGGATGGCTTTATCAGTTATCGCCATTTGGTATCCAAAAGAGAAGATAAGTGTAATGCAATTGCTACAAAAGTTATTAGTGGTTTCCTATGCTTTCCTTAGAGCTATTTTCACCATTTTTATAGGATTTATGAGGTATATTTAATGTTATTTATACTCTATTTGATCTATTCTATTCTTCAACGTCGCGTTCTTACCTTCATTTGACTCAGATTTGACCTTTTGAGATTTTTCAAATAATTTTCCTCTTGAAAATAATTTATCAGCAATGTAAATTGATTGATTTGATGGTTTACTGGCACAAAAATAATGTTTGATTATATTGCACGAAACATGGGCAGAGGATTCAAGTCTTACTTTAAAAGCTTATTACCTTATTTTAAAGAGACAGCCTTTATAAAACAAATTTTTAGAAACGAATTATTAAAATTATGTTGTAATTATTTAAATATGATAAGTACAATGGTTTAAGATGATTTTTATTGAAAAAGGAATGAGAACAATATATTCATAAAACACACACACACAAAATATAAAGTGACCAAAGAATTAATTGAATTACAAGAAAAAATAAATAATTGAAATTATCAATATTCCAACTGAAATATTTACATTTGTAACGCAAAACTCTAGAAATAAATTAAACAATAGTTTCATTAATTTCTATGTCGTTTAATTTATTTTATTAAGTTTAGTTAAACTTAATAAAATAAAGCGGAAGAAAGCGGTTTCATATTAACTTCTTTGCATTGTGAAATATGTTAAAATTATATCAAATATTAACTTGTGTGCAAATATGTCAGAAATTCTCCAAATGTATAAATCAATACTTTTAATTTTAGCTTGCTTTGTGAAAAAGTGAGTCTTCGCTCGATATATTCTTTCAAAAGAACTTTTGAAGATTGTTGGGACATTTCTTTTTAAATAACTTTTCTTTATTGCTTCACGAATGAATTAAATAACTCTGAATTTCGATTGAATTATTTTCAAATCAAGTAATTTTTAAGAAACGTGTAAGAAAAGATACAACAAAAACTTATCTCAACAGTTGCTTTTATCTTCAAAATTCAAATCGCAGATTTGCAAAACTCTATGAACACCAGGGATTACAAAATTCAATTAACTTTAGTAATATTAACGTCCCGTTTTAAAGCAACACTACGGATATTTTAGGATGGACTTCGTAATTTTGAACCGCGATCAGTGGACGAGAACGATACTCTACTGGCATGCCCCCTCTCCAAGCTTCCACACCACATCATCAGTAGGACGTTCTGCCCTGACTTATTAAACGTGCACCATACCCACTTACATGACGACTCTTCGATGGAATCTGGTCTCGAACCTGAAGCCCGCCGGTTCTGAAGCCGAGATCGTACTACAAGGCCACCGCACCCCTCGAAGATCAACTAACAGTTCACCGAAAGGGGCGGCAAAAATAACCGAAGTGAAACATTCGTGGTGCCCTCAAATAAAAAAATATATATATAAAATGCAATTCTTTTCTAATATATCTCTGACATACTCTCGATCATTGAAAGCTTAATAACTTTGAAACCATACAGTTTGCATTTTGTATACCTACATGCCGTATTAAGATGTTATTATTTGAATATATATATATCAAAATCAATTATTTAACTTCCTTTACTCGTATTACTTCGAGAAGATTCTGCTTGCGAGTTCCTTTCGTTTTTCCTTTCAAAGTAATCCTGGTAATTGGAGTTCAGATAATTGTGGAACCACAGTAGATATAAACAACCGAGGGTTTGGGATTCTAAAGAGTATGATCGGGAATGTGTAGAAATAGGTTGTATTTTCTATAAAAAAATGTACCTAAAATGCATTGGTGAAAGAAAAAGAATTAAAATGCAAAGTCGATATAGTTTTCGAGAAAATTATTTCTTAAAGTTTTTTATATACAAGTGTAGGAAAGTTTCTAAATATTCAGTAGCATTTTCAGATATGTAAAATATTTAAAGCCTCTTCTTTTATGCATTAGAAGATGCCGAAAAGTATTCGTTGTTATTTAATTTTATTTCTAATCTCATGCAGATACTGACTTGACACATTTTTCCTCCTTCTGCGTGCGATTTAATATCAAACATTGCAACACAATTCTATAATACACACGACGGAAAATAGCTGATTTCGGTCTTTTACATTATTCCATAGATTGATTAAACTCTTCTGCCATATTGCGATATCACTTATATAGTAATTAGATTGATAGTTAAAGTAATGCTATATTTTATCTATATTAACGTCTCGGTTTAAAGCAATATTAGGGCTATTTTTAGGTGGACCCTCTCCAAGCTTCCACACCACACGACACCAGTGGGAGGGCGTTTGGCCCGACGGATTTAACGTGTACCACGTCCGCTTACACGGCGATTTCTTGGGAGAACCGGGTCTCGAACCTAAAATCCTCCAATTCCGAAGTAGGGACCTTATCCCTAGGCCACCGCGGCCCTAAAATAATGCAAGAATTTCAATACACAAGAAATCTAAAGAAACAGAAAAGCTTTACCTTTAATAATTATGAAAGGGGAAAGATAATTTTCTGCTTTTTCATCGAAATCTTAGTGTTGAGAGGTTATTGGAAATTCCATTTAGCAATAATTTAGAGATAAACTTAGTTTTTCTAAACCTAATACATATGAAAACTGATGAACAGTATATAATCGCACAAAACTATCATCTGAAAATTCTACTTAAAGTATTTATACTTTGAGAGGTTGAGACTGTTTATAAACACATTCTAGAGAAAATTCGACAACATCAATAAGAATAAAAGAATAGTATGCTTTGTGAAACAAATAGCAACGGCTTGAGAACGACGTAAAATATCAAACTTCCAGGAATTTAGAGAACAAATTGAGAATTCAATAAAAACATTTGCCCATTGAAAACTTCTCTTTCTGGAACAATATCCCATTAGAATATCAGATCCAAATCTTCTCCTGTGTACGTAACAAAGACAGTGAAAGAAAAGAAGACGTTTGAATGGAACGTTTTCTTTTTTTAATTTTTCGAAGAAATTTTAATTCTTCCTAAGACAATTGAACGAATAAAAAAGAAGAAAATGTTACAAGGAATTTGTGAGGAACAATGGAGAAAGCGTGGGACAGTTATGCTCATTTACTTGCTGAAAATAAAAAGAAAAAAAAAAGCCGAGACCAGTCACAAAGGAATCAAATTATCCAGACGACCATTAACAAAGAACTCTTCTCTGTTGCCAAACCAGAAAAAAAGTTCCGTGAATTTAAATTCATTGTTTGAATAAAGGTTTCGAATGTTTGTCATTAGTTATATCATTTTAAGGAAATAAAAGAAGCTACCGAAAAGGAAAACAAAATGATTTCTTGAGAATGGGAATATTTTTTTCTTCTTCTTTTCGGATCTGGAGCAAGACGAACATTTTTAAATTCGAGTACTGTTGCCGTTAATAAATATTCATTAGTCTTTTTGGTCGAAAACTATTAATTTTAATGAACTTCATTACGATTTTCTAATTAAAATGGTAACATCTCGCGAAGGATTGGAATTACCCTTTTCTACGAAGGAGTGTTTTCTAATTAGAGGCTTTTAAAAGTAATACAATCTGCAACAGTCCATGCGATCTTTGCAAAAAGGACGAGGCTTGGAAACATTAGAATAATTGTTTTTGATTTTCTCTTTTCTCCGGTGACGAGCTATTTAGCAAAATGGTAATATTTCCAACGAGTTTTCAACGGAAAGTTAATTTTCGAACATCAACGAGAAAGTTGAATTTCCTTCGTTGATTGAAATGATTTGGCATAATAATACCAAACGATATTCTAATTTGAATATTCATTTTCGTGAATTGGCATCGCGTGATAACTGTAAGATTTCTTGCTTTGAGGAGAAGGCGAGAGACTAAAAATGCATTATCTCCGAGTCATTAGAGGTTCGCCTATTTCTCTTTTTTAGAGATCGTTTGGCTTTATCGAACGTCTGATTAAATCAACACGCCATACGGCTATTCAATCAACATTAAGCCCTGAAAAACTTTTGTTTACCGTTCTCCATTTTAACCTTTTATGCTAATGCCCATTAACAGACGGCGATTCCTAAAGCGAAAAGCAAAAGCATCTGATTTCCATATTTTTTGAGTTTATTATTCAGACTTTTCTGAAAAAAGAATAGATTATTTCATCTTATCATCATCAGTTCACTAGTTGAAGTTGGTTCAAACATTGGCAACTCGGGAGATTTTGGAATCTCATTTTCTGAATCATACATCTCATCCTTTTCGTTCTTTTTCTCAAATCTTCTTTTAGTAAATCATTTTGTAAAATCAAATTTCAGAAAGAATTTATGAAATTCACTGAAGATTAAAAAGTATCAGAATTCTTGATTTCTACATACTTGAAGTTTGATGCTAAACTTTTCTGAAAGAACTGTATTATTTTCCATACTTTTAGTATTGAAAAAACTTCAATGCTCAAACTCTGAATGCTGAATTTGTTTCCTGCATATCTAAATTTTAGAACTTCTTTCAAAAATAGTCGCAGTTAAAAATTTCAGAAAATTATCATGGATTAGAAATCTGGATTATTTTTATTTATTCAGGCATTATTAATAAAGTGAAAAGTTTAAGTTTTTAAATTGAAAATTGATTTATCTCACCACAGTACTATGCAGAGTGACCAAACTTTTTCATTTTTCAATAAGTAAAAAAATATTTGATAACTTTTGTGGATTCTGGAAAATGTATGTTATTAGACACTTTCTTCAAAGCTTTTCTCTTGGAAAAAAATTGTTTGATATGATCAATAAGATATCTTGATGTAGAAAAATGTCTCTTCTTTCAAGTACGAATTCCGTTCACGAACTAAATTAAAACTTTGAAACGGAGAACCATAGGCAAAAATAGAATAGATCATGAATTTTTATAAACTGTTTAAACAATTATCCCTAAACTCCTTGTCAATGGAATCATAAAAGATTTCCTGAATCAAAATTTTTACATATATTCTGCTTAGTGAGTATAAATAATATATATATATATATATATATATATTTAGTTCTACTCAATATCAATGCTCAAAGACGTTTTGCATTTTGTTACAATATCCTTTATATTCACTGGTACAAGAAAGATAATCAGTTTACATTTCGTTCGGAAATTTTGGATTTCAGGTATCAAAATTTTTTAATTCCGCTTTTATGTGATTTATATATAAGTGGAATTAAAATCGCTTGTAAAAAATAAGATGTAAAAAAACTATAAATTGAATGAAGACTATATAATTAAAGACACTTAAAATAATTTCTTAAAATAAGTAATTAAAATAGACGAAAGATTTTAAATGAAATGTAGTTTAGATTGAGTTCCTAGAAATCTGAATATCAAATATGAACATTACTTTTTCAATGATAAAACTGCTTTGATCTGAAAATTATATTTATCAAATTTGTATTTTAAAAATGTATCTAATTTCCCAAATAAGTGTTTACCTACAATTTCAGTAAAAGTTTTTTTTTTGTTCCTTTTCTGTAATAAAATAATAATCAATAAAATATGTTAGTTTAAAGAAAAGTGGTTAAAGTTGAATTATAAAGTTACTTCCAATTCCAATTCGGAAATATTTCAGAAAATTCATTGTTTAGTCAAAGCCAGCATAATGAATGCACAGCTTTATTCAATAGCGACAATGAAATTGTATTTACTGAGTTGAACAAATTAATGACAGAGTAGCTTATCGTTGAACATTTATTCCTAATTCGATTTAGTTGAGCCATTTTAAAATTCCGCTTTACAACAACACAAAGGCCTTACCTCTGGAAGTCTGGACTTAAAACCTATGTAACTTCGCCTTTTTAATTGTGCACACTTGAACAGAAAAGACCATTTGTAGTAGATGGATGTAGATTGTATTAGTCGGAGTGCATTGAGGAATTTTAGTGTAATCACATCTTGAAGCTAGAATCTCTTGATAACAAAACTGAAACACCGCCAGTCTAGCACTTAAGTAAAAAGTAATAAGACTTATGCGTTCTTATAAATTTGGCTTTTAATAAAATAAAAAAATCTAAAGATAAGAAAAATTAAAATTTATAAAAAAAATATAGTCAGATTTTAAATTTGAAAATATATTAAGACAATGCACAGATTTGAGCCTGGGGACATCAACACTTTAACAGGCTTTGTTGAATTAGAATCATGCAATTAATTATCTTAATTTGAAAGATTCACATTAAGAAAGAAAGAAAAAGAAAATTCCGAGATTTAACAAATCATATATTATTCGATTAAAAAATTATGCTGAATCCATAGACATTACATTTTTCTTTCATTGATTTGGGGATGGGGCCGCGTTGGCTTCGTAGCCAGATCTCGGTTTCTGAACCGGAGGGTTACAAGTTCGAGATCCGATACCACCGAAGACACGTCGTGTAAACGGGTCTGGTGTACGTTAAATCCGTCGGGGCCAAACATCCTCTCGCTGGTGTGGTGCGGAAGCTTGGAGAGGAGACTTCCAGTTCGGGTGCCGTCCTCGTCATCTGCCATGGTTCAAAATGACGAAGTCATTCCCAAAATAGTCCGAGTGTTGCTTTCAAACAGGACCTTAATATAACTAAACTAAACTTCATTGATTCAGGTTTAATTTGGTAGGAAAATGCTTTTTATGTCGATAAGCCGATATATAATGAATCCTAGAGAAAAATTGCTTGTTAAATGATTTTGTTCGTGTTTTAATTAACTCATTCATCAATTAAAGATGGTTAACTTGTCTTAAATGGTGACTAACAGTTGCGCTGCTTGATTTATTTAGGGGAAGACTGAATGGTTTATCCAAAATTAATATATTGCTGTATTATCGTGAAGAATAAAGTCAGATTTCTAAAGCAGATAATGTGTTCGTTTCTGCAAGGCATCTGTAGCAGGATTTAATTGTAATCTTGTGGAAAAGCGTAATGCACAAGCTAAGTGTCGATTCAATCACAGAGTATCCGCAATTACCTCGTCATGGTAGGTAATTGCTGTCAATAACGTTATCCGAATCGCGTCTCTGAATCGATTCAAATAATTTAATCGAGACATTTTGATTGAAATCCAAATTAAGATGTGAATTGTCTATGGCAACGAAACTCGAAACACGTTTCATTGATATAACATCCTTCACTCCAGGTAAACTGGCAACACGCCTCTCATTCCGCCACCGGGACATGCCCATACCATTCCTCCCCTGCCGGTCCCTGCCCTGAAGTGTCGCTCAGGGTGCTGTGTCATTAAGACTAGAAACACCGAGCGCATTTGCCGATATTAAATTCTAGCACAAAACGACATTATCGCGTGCGGCGAAAATTTCTCAAGATAGCGAGGCGATGAGAGAGTTTTGTTCAATGTACACACACATATGGGCAAATGCATAACATTTTATTAGCAAAACCCGTCGCTAATGGACGATTTAAAGTTGACGAAGGAAAGATTTTTCGATGGAAAATTATTTTACTCTCAGTTACTCTGCTTCGCCTCTGGAAAATTAAGGTACCTGATAGGTAGGTGGGATGGTGGTGTTTACAAGAAGACTGAGGGGTGGGTGAGGGGCCAGGTCTTTTGCTTCAGTCGCCAAATGCCCCTCCTCTTTAAAGTTAGTAAAGAGATAAGGAAACATTTCTATCGATTCTCCCAAGTTTCGTGCTAAGATTCTATTTTGATAGAAGACATAGATAGTGGGGAACACTTCTGCACCTGCCGAATTGCTCTAGCATCCTAGAAATACGTCTGTTTTGAAAGTTTGGCGAGTTTTGGGTTATTTGGCACTCTGTTTAGAGAAAATAAATGGAGGCATCGAAGGAATGGTTAAGTACGTGCTGTTAGGTTTTCAATTGCTTCGCAAGTGGCGAATGTTTTGAAATGATTACATATCTTATCGGACGCTCTTCAGTTAGTAGCCATCCGGCGCAGGAATATTTTGAATTTTCCTCTCTTATTATGAGAGATATTTTAATACTCAATGATCTTTTCTTAAATATTATTTTATGCTTAGGTTAGGTTACGATTCGAATTGCCAACTTATTTGTGTAATAAAAGTACAGAATTATTATTTTGCTTTTGTTTTGTTCTGTAGCTGGTATTTGAATATTTATGATTGGAAACTAATAAATTAAGTAATCTTAGCTTAGTGGGGAAAAAGTTCAAAATATTGTTTAAAATATTTATGCTATATTCTTATGGTTGATGGTTGGTTGGTTGGTTGATTGAATTACGTTTAATGGCTCAAGAGCCAAAAATAGGCTATACTGCGCCAATCATACTGTTTGAGGGAATACCACGTGAGGGAAAAGTTTAAATAGATATACATTAAAAAATAGTTCGGTAAAACATTAGTAATCAAAACTTGAGAAGTAAGTTAGATAAAACAATGAATTGTTGAAAAACATCTGCATAAAATGATAAAACCTAGTAGCCTTTAAAAATTTAAAAATATACTGATGGGGAGGATTTCCCGTATGTTAAGTGATAATAAATTAAAATATGTCATGCGATGAGAATTAAAGTTGGGGCACTCAGGATATGAGAGACAGTAAAATCAACATGATAAGGCATCTGGGCACTCTCTCGTCGAATAATAGATATTTGCGAGTGAAACGAGTATGATCGACTCATGATTGAAGAATATAATAACAAATTTAATTGAGAATTAATGTGATTAATGAAAAATATTAATTAAAATTAAAATACAGATTTCCTAAATCTGTTAGTCTAACCGAATTAGATGCACCAGAAAAAAACGATTGAAAAAGATATATATTCAATTTCCTGAGATGTAAAGATGTAGGGATTTCTGAAATAGTACCCTTTCTGTTCCTAATTTGCAAAAAAATTTGAATTCAATTTTATGAATAAGAATCAAATAAGTACAAGAAAAAAATATGTTTTGATCTGTAATAAATAGCGCATTTCAATAGGTCAGTTTTCATTATTTAAACGAGATCGTTGCATTCAAGTGAAATGAAGTGAAATGAAAATTTAATTTTTGCAAGACGTCCATTTGCAATATCTCATCAAAATCATATAATACAGTAATATAATTCATCGTAAATTATAACGAATCAGATTTCTCGTGACCAATTTAGTGAATTAAGAATGTTGTTAAAGGGATTGATAACGCTCTAATTTTGAGATAAGCTTCATTTCACTGGTTTCAATTCTGAAACATTTCTAACACAGTACATAAATAGTTTTATTGAAATTTTCCCTACGCAGTAATCAATCGTCTATTCTACTTTGCACAATAACCAGCAAGGGTTAACCACTTAAATGTTTTATTTTCTTTAATATCTATTAAGATGCCACCTTCTATTTTGTGAATATTTTCTTTTTTTTTATTCAAATGGAAATTCATTGAATACTTGAATTATCTATTCATTTGAAGTAATTTTAATATTGAATTACAATCGTTATGAATAGTTTATTTTTTGCTTAAAACTATTAAAATTCGATAAATTGATGTAAGTATGACATTGAGGCAAAACAGTTAATTGGTGAAGGTTTTTTTTTCCCTTCATGATTCGATTTTATTGCTATTTTAAATTGGACCATAATTATAAGTATAAAGGAAAAAAACTGAATTTTAACACCGATTATCATAATTTATCGGCTATTTTTCGAGAACTAATTCTTTAATAAAAGAATTTTCTGATATTAATAAAGAATTCTACTTCGAAGTAAAAAAAAAGCTTCATTTTAATCTTAAATTTCGAAAACTTATATAAAGGGCAATTATGATGCTTTAAAACAGATTTATCCATCTTTAATATACATAGTATATTAAAGATATAATGTACATAGGTATAACATAATATACATATAATATTTTTGTAAATAAAAAATCAAAGAAGAAACCATAACATACTTTTATGCAAAATAGCATTTAAGATAATGAAAAAACTAAATGAATTAAGTATTATTTATGTGAATTTCTCCAGCATTTAAAATTTTTCGTATCTATTGATTTATATATACATAATTATAGATGATTTCATATGATAAATGGTTTAAGAAATGAATTTTTTGACATTAATGATTTTAATCACAATAAATAGAACTTGTAACGATAAGATAAATTTTATTATCATTTGCCCATTCTATGTGTCATGACTACAGCGATGCTATTTATGTGACAATTTCGAAATCACAAAAATTGTAAACGCCGAATATTACAGTGAGTACATAATTTTGAAATTTTCATTCAAATTATGGAAAAAAAACTAATAAACATTCCGAGAAAAATATTTAAATAACTTTTTTATAAATATTGCATTATGAAATATATGTTTTAACCATGAAAAATTTCTATATATTCATTGGTTTTGCTTCATAATTCTGAAAATTCTGCAATAACACACCTGAATAATTCTCATAAACAATTGAAAATGGCGAAATTCATTTAATGGAAATCTACAAAAGCCCTCAAATCGCATTTTCTCCAGTTTTATTCAGTAATTTTCCTTTACTTACGTCTTATATATTTTCAAAAAGTTGTTTGTGGAAATAGTTTTACTCTCCTAACTTTAAATTTTTGCATTGATGTAAACAAACATTTAAAGTGGCTTGGAACTTCTTCTTAAATGAATATTTTATTGCTTAAGTTTGAATAAATATATCTCAAATATGAATGGTTTAGAGATTTTTAAGAACATTTTTATATAAATAAAAAACAGAGGAATAAAATTTTTCTCAAACTTCTATTTGAATTTAAATAATATTCCTTGGAATGAAAAATGTTTATTTGAAATATTCTTTTATTAGTTTAAGTAATAATCTATAAATTTGGGTGAAGATTTGATTCAATAAATATAAAGAATAGTAAATCTTCAATTTTACATAAATTATTTATAGCTGCTCTGTTCGTCCTTTCTTTAAATTCGTTTATTCCTAATTTGATTATTTTCTCTTGACAATATTCGGGATATATGTGGAATATTTTTTGGAACTTTCTTAAAACGAACATATTGGAATATATTCATGAATTGGGGTCAAGAGACAAATTTAGGGAATCAACGAATTTCCGATAGAATTTCATGAAAAGAATGTGAGAGATGCACAAAGGTCGAAATAAAAAAAAAGTATAAGAATCAGACTTTTTTTATAGGAAAAATAGTTGATCGAAAATATTTTCAATTTTATTTTAAAATTCTGAACGAGAAACTATCACTTTTCATGACAATCACTATCTCTATTGGTATTTAATTCAGGGTATAGTAGCAAAATTTTTTCTATTTTCACATTGTGAGGGTCGCTTTTTTCAAGCTCCAGTAGATCATAGAAAAGGCAATTGTAGGAGAAAATAATTCATTACTAAATTTATGTACAATCAGGGTTACTTTTTGAATCTATAATAGTAAAAATTCATAAATGTACCAGATCGGCGGACCAGATTTCCAGTTCCCTCTTCGAGAAATAGTGCTGTCCGTCATGTAAGACTGTCCTTAACGCTCCATTGAAGCTCCTGATAAGTCTGAGATAATTACGTTACATTCGTGCCAATTTTTCAATTCAGGGAAAATATGAAAAAACATTCGGCTCTAAACCGTGTTCTCCATGAAAAGAGACAAGGGCTCTAAACCGTGTTCTTCATGAAGGGAAACAAGGGCTCTAAGCCGTGTTCTCCATGAAGGGAAACAAGGGCTCTGAACTGCTGCAATAGATCGAGTTGATCAAGTCATTCGAAACAAACGAAGAGTACTGAAATCCTAGGCAAAGATCTGATCGATCTAGAATTGCAACATGCGAATTTGGAGATTGAATTCCTAGACATTCCTGTTTCATATCCTTTCCATAAAATAAAATGCAAGAGATTTCAGATAAACAAGGAGTACTGAGGTTCATCTCAGGTTCTTCATAAAGGGGGTAGAACATAACCTAAGTACCTAAGTTTTTATTACAGTTATGTCGAAAAGGAAAGCGCTTTAAAGAATTCTCCATTTCATGAAATTTGCTCATAATATTCTATTACTTATACTATTCGCAAATTTTTTTTTAAAAGAACAAGAAATTTTTTAATATTTCTGGTCAAAATATTCTTAGCTATTTAATATGCTCTGAAAACTTAAATTGCATTGAAATGTTTAAAATGCAAGAAAAAAGATTGTTCTACTACCCCTCCCCCGCAAAACCCCCTTTGTAGTTATTATGTCGAAACCTATACGGCTTTTGCAACCGAATCATATCAGTTCATAAAACAGATACGAAAATTTTATGCAATAAACTTTCATGACAGAAGACGAATTGCTCCTGTTCACTACATTGTAACTAAAGACGACGGATCTTTGAGGTTATTAAACTTTCCCAAACACCACTCACTAATTATTTCCCCGCTTCAAACATTTACCTTCTTTCCTATTATTAAAATTTGTTCTTTGTGTTTCAAAAAACAGCTCCATCCTGACACTAATGAATTTAAAATAACGCATTAGTATCATATCCATTAAAAATTGTCCCTGACTCAACATTTAAATGAGAACATGTGACAAAAAATACCGCTCAGCGGGGTTATCACATTTAATAACGCATTAGAAAAAGAATGGTCGAAGCCGAGGGGTGAGGCAAGAGGCGAGATTCGGTATTTAAATAATAACTCCCATTCTATAGGGGGTGTACAACACGTCTCACCCTTTTTCAATTGACATTGTGGACTAACCGCTCCATCATGTCAAGAAATTCTTATTGACTGGATGTGAAAAAGATGACGTCACACCGAGGCGAAAATTGATCAAAAGGTGTGAATTTTCCCTCGTGTGTTCGAGTGCTGATAAAGGGGGTGTTCGCGATCCTGTTATAGGTCACGTGGACACATCATCTGGTTCATTTTTTGGATCAGCGGAGACTTCAGAGGGGAATTCTTTTTCCCCATCCACAACGTAATAGAATATTGAGGGCATGGTTTAAAAAATGCATAAAAGTAATTAGGGTTTGTGTTGTGTGAGTAAGATAAATAATTTGAGGGTTACATATCGTTTGAGATCTTAGTAAAATTCTTGAATTTGAGAGTGGAATTAATGTTCAATATAAAAAAACAATTGTACATTTTTAATCTATTGATCTGAAATTTTGGTATCAATTTAATTTTAGCCTGTTGATGTCATAAATATTTTCATCAAATTGTAATGGTAACTTCTAAATTTTTTTTGGTAAAAAAATGTGAATGATATTCATTAAAATATTAAATAATTTAAATAGTTTCATGTGCATTTGAATAGAACCTAAAATTATCTTTTTTCGGATTTTAAAAGAGACATTTTTAATTTACACAGCATTCTACTAATTTAACATCATTGTGATTACAATTTTTGCATTAAATCTAGAATGGCTTAATTTAAAAATAAAAATTGAAGCTCACTGCAATATCAATGCATAAGGCCTTCCAATACAAAAATTACATCTGAAACCTATTTATCTAGGAATATTTGATTATTATGTGATTATGCTCAAGAATAACTTCTTCATGTAAAAGAAATATTTTGTCCCGCTTTCAATCACAAGTGCAGCTTTAAGATATATTCACTTTTTTATAATTCAATAATTTATTTAAAAAATTCTGAAAAAGGATAGAATGTTTCTCTGTTATAAGCTCTATTGAGCTTATATTCAGCGATATTCAAATACAAATAAGATGTATTCACACTCTACAGAAAATAAAAGTATGAAAGTAACACCTTATCCCCAAATGAGATCAAAGTGAAGCGACCGAATCATAATTTTTTTTCAATAATATGGTTACGGAGAATTTTAATCTGAAAATCAAAGAGTCCAATTTACTTGGTGTATGATGAAACAATCCTGCACTTTCAATAACAAATAATGACACTTTAGTCACCACGAAAACACTTATAATAAAACCCTACCGAAATGAACAAAAAAGAGTACTTACATTAAACAGTAACAAACAAGCAGAAAATCGGTAGTAAACAACCTTAACACAAAGCAGATTCCATAGGAGAGAGACTTCGCTCAAATACTCATGCCTCTGGAACGACTTCTATTTTCTAGTGACTCCTCGCTTAAACGGAACACAACGACTTACTCACTGGTGACTCATGCTGATCAGCAGCTCTGTCTTCCTGCTTCTTATTGTTTTCGTAAATAAGCAATGAAAGTTCTAGAAAGATCGAGATAACTCACTTCGTAATGAACCCATTTCCAAGATTCTTGCAGATTCTGGAATTTTTTTTTTTTGTCAAATTCACATTCTTTTTTTTTATTTTTTTATCTATATCTCTACAAATCCATTTGTATCACCGGAATGAGAAATAGAGTTTAAAAATAGACGCACTTTCAAACATTTTTACCAATAGATGGTTTTTAAGCTAAACCTTAATTATTAGTGCAAATTTTTTAAAATTCATTTTTTGTTTTGCATTATTTTATATATTTCATCATTTCTAGGTTTTGAAATTAAATCTTAATTATTAGCAAAAAATTTAAAAAAAAAGGGTTATCAAGTGCATATTTTAGACGAAGCCTACTCAATGAAAAAATAAATCGAATCATCATATTTTGATCATTAAAAATCATGAGAAATCAGGATGTAGCATTAGAAGCAACAGTAAGTAAGATCAGTTTCATTTCAGCAATGAAATATATTGTTGTAAAATATGCTTAAAATATTTGATAGAAATTTATTGAAAATAGAAGCATTATACAACAACAAAATAACTAGTATCATTGAAAAGGTAATTTTTTAAATTTTAAGATGATGTAAAAACCATTTTTGTGTATTTGTTCTTCCTCTAAAGCAAATATAAGATAGATTTGGTAGCTTTAAATCAAATAATTTGACGTACAGAGCGGTATTCAACTTTATTTTTAATAAAGTCTGAACTTATTGACTCAATAAAATAGCTGTACAATTAAAATTGATCAGACTGAAACATTTTAATTTGTCTTTCACCTTAATGGTATTTCTAATCGTCTCAAATTCTTAAAAGATTTGTGAATAAAGACATTTATTTTATTTTAATTGACTCGGCTTATTTGAGACATTAATGCGATTGGTGGAATAATATTATTTGAGATATATTTTCTTTACGTACATTAATATTTATTCAAGATTTCAAATTTGGAGGATTAAATTTATTTTGTTTTAAAAGAAATTAGAGTAAGGAATGCCAGATATTCAATAGAATATATTGGAATGTAATTTTTGCCGATTTAAATAAAATTTATCCTAATTTCGTCTAGATATTAGAAAGCGAAAAATTAAGATTGAATTTCTCGCTACAATTTTTCATTTACATCGCTATGACAAAGAGGATCTGAGATAAGAGATTTAAAAATTGTTTTTTTGATTCTCAAATAACTAATTATAATTTCTTGGTGAACGAGTGGATACGTGAATTTATGTTAATTTACATTTCCAGTTTCACTGAAGTTACATTTTTTCAACTTTAACATTAAGTTTCTATACAACAGATTCTCGGATAAATTTCTTATCTTTATTTAATAATATTTATTTAGTCGATTAGTCATTACAGAATATACTGATAAGTTAAAAAAAATTAAGATGGAAATGTCATCAAAATTTTTCGATTGAATAAATATTAGAAATCAGGGCAATATATTTTTCAAACTGATTTTAATAAAAAAATATCAGAAGGGAGGTGCTTCTGAAATATACACTGGTGTGCAAAACTTAAGCAACAGGTATGTATTTTGCCATAACTTCACGAGAAATCATCTGAGCGACATGAAATTCAGAAATGAGATACAGCATTTTGTTCTGAAAGAATGACGAAAGCATAGTTGCGCAGAAATGAATACAATGCATACAGTATGGAATCAAACAAAAAAAGGCTTTATTGAACTCATAGTATCGTTACACATGATTGTCTGTCCAAGAGGAAGAACAGGAAGCAGATGTTCCTTAGTATGGGATATGCCCTCCCCTTATTGCAATGGTTGCTTCGCACCGTCTCCCCATACTCAGCACCAGATTGTCCAACAGTTCTTGAGGTAAGAGTGCCCCTCAATCAGCATCTGTTTAAGTTGTCGGGTGTTCCCAGGAGGATGTAATTGTGTCGCAAGGCATCTCCCCAAAGCATCCCACACATGTTCTATCGGATTTAAATCAGGGGAGCACGCCGGCCAATCCATTCGAGTGATATCTTCACTTTCCAGGAGCTCCTCAACAGCATGAGTCCTGTGTGGCCGTGCATTGTCATCCATAAAAACGAAGTCTGATCCAATGGCACCTCGGAACAGACGCACATGGGGAAGGATCCCCTCCTGACAATAGCGATCTCCAGTTACAGAACCTCTGTCGAAAACGTGGAGCTCAGTCCGCCCGTTCATCATAATGCCTCCTCAGACGACAACTCCAGGACCACCGAAACGGTCTCTTTCCGTTATGTTACAAGCGATTCCCAACGCCAGTTGATTTGGAGAGAGGTCGGGACACGGTTTCATCCCAGTTGTCATCCCCACAGACTTATAATATGTATTTTTTTTCGAAGCTTTACACTGTGCTGTGCAAGAATTAAATTTTCTTTAATGTCACTGTTGTTATTATGTTTTATGACACTTTAAAAGCCAGCTGACAGTTATCTGTCAGCTATTTAAGCGGAGTGAGCGTCCCTTATTTTTTCAGTAGAGCCAACTAGGGCCAAGAGTACGCTTGCTTTTGAGTCACATCCGCTTGTCATCATTTCATGCGTCACATCCGCTTGTACAACACCTTTTTACAGGGGGATACATTCACAACACTTCACAGATAGAGCATAGAAAAAGAACGACCATGCCTGAACCGGGACTCGAACTCGGGACGCGGGTTAGATGCGCCACACCTTTGTCAGGACGCCGGCTTTAATATCACTTAAAACGTAAGCTTCGGTAATTAGACTTCAATTTATAGAAAACCTGCTGTTTCTTGCTGAAACCAATATAAAATTGACGCGTTTTTTTTAATATTATTATTTGCTTCTGCAGTTGTTATTAAAAATATTTTTTAAATGGTATTGCAATTAAATTGATATTATTAAAAAGAGAATATTTTGAATTTTATGTTTGTAAAATTTATTTTTGCATTATAATATTTTCGGTATTTATGTGGAAAATTGCCAACTTAAGTTTGATTTTTAACTAATCAAATTTCTAATTAAGATTCTAAAAATTGCTTGGAGTACGAGTTAACCCTTCCAAGGCACATTTGCACCAATTTGGTAGTTCTAAATCTAATGTTCTGTTTTGAAATGCGCAAAAACACACATGGATTCTTCTTTATTGTGAAAGATTAAATGAAAATCTATTTCGTGATGTAATGATCGTAATGATTGTTTCATTTTCTATGAAGAATAATTATCTCATAGAAAAAATTAAGAAGCTCTACATTAAAAATGATCTTTAATTCTACATAAACATTTAGAAAGGAAATGAATTTGAGAAAAAGCTACTTTTCTTTGAGGGTAAACACATTACTTTCTTACAGCATTTCGCTTGAAGATCAAAACCGCTAATAAAAAAAAAGCCTTGAAAGCAATGTAAAAGGCCATTACTTTTTGTATTGAAAACAAAATAATTCATTCTGCAAAACTATTTCATCTCTTACCCTGAAGTCCAGGTTTACCCAAGTTTCGGTGCCAATTAATTCTGCTCTGGGGTATCAATGCGGAAGACATTAATCAAAACACGTTTATCACATGTCACAGCTTACCAGGATGGGCGCGTGGAAATGCTGCGATAGCGAAAAGCGCTTTCCCCATCCCTACTTCGGTCTGATAAAAGGAAAGAAACGCGCATTACCAGAAATATTACTTTACTTCCATTCGATAACAGTAATGTAGCAAAGCAAATATCTTCTGGGGGCGATAGGACAAAAGTCATTAACTAGTTGGTAGGACAGTTTGTTGAGGTTGATTACCACACTATTAACTGTTTTACGGTAATGGGTGGAATTCTGACATAAATTTTGGATAAAACTTTTATCATATAAGCGAATCCGGATAAGATGGGATTGATTTGAAGTTAGAAAAGCAATTGCAAAGTTTTTAAGAATTTTAATAAATCAACATTCTATTGATATGGATATTTCATCTACGAATTATTTTAGAGTCTTGCACAAAATCAAATAAAAAACGCTTTTCTCTTTCTGACATTTTTTTTCTAGACGGTAGATATTTTTCATGAGATTGTTGCTGCTAAAATTTTAGAAAGAATGACAATGTGCTGCTATTATATTCGTTAGCTTTACATTTATTATTTATTGCCTCACACAAATTTTAATATGTTTCTCATAATTTGAAAGTGTTTTTATAAACATCATCTATTTTTTATACACTTGGTAATGTTGAAATTTAGTAGAATGCAATATTCGATTAAGCATTTCGATGAAAAATAAGGTATTTTTACTATATTCGCTAGTTTATATTTACTATTCACTGATAACTAAAAAAATATTTTGATGGTGGCGGGCTCTCATGATACTGAAAATCTAAAATGAGTGAGAATAAACAGTATGTCTAAGTAAACAGTATACTAAGTAAACAGTTACTTAAATAAACAGTATGTCTAAGTAATAAAATTGTAAAAAATCCATCATTCAAAGGAGTGTTTTTTTCATTTATGTCCCACATTAATAAATAACAGTTTATATTATTAATATAAAAAGCCAGAAAAGCTGAATATAATTACTGTAATCATAAAGCCTGGAAATATCATCTTCTGAAGCTAATTTTGCACTGCAAAATATCACATCAAATATTTGAGCTGCATAACCCTCCCCCAATTACTTTCACGCACTCAGGAATATTTCTATGCAGTGTAGAGGCTTATTTAAGCAATTCTAATATGTTATTCCAAATGATATATGCTATTTTATTTTATAAGATTTTCTGTTCTAATAGATAGGGAGAGGGGCTTGAGTTGGCATGAGACTGAACCGCTTTAGAAAGTCAAAAAGAGAAAATTTCTCTATTCTCAAAAGCGAAATCCTATTGCTCTCGAGATGCATTTTCGCTCTTTTATTGCAAATCATTACAGACAAATGGCAACCAATTAATAAATCATTTATTCTAGAAAATAAAATAGCCAAGTATTGGTCACAAAGAAAATTACTTATAATCTCGTCTTCTTCCAACTTTTTCAAATTCACAATAAATGAAGTTACATCATCTTAAATTAATTTACAACAGATTCAAATGGATGGAGCATTGGTCCAGAGGAAGCTCATTGCCTCTTATTTGGAACGAATTTGCGATCAACACTCAAACACGACCACTTGTTTTAGTTTTTTTTTGTTATAATAGCTACAATCACTGATAGCTTTCAAATACTTACAGTAAACTATGTTTATTTAAAACCTTTACTCTTCTTACTCTCTACTCTCTTACTCTCTTCTCTAGTTTGTGCACCTGAAAATGCCTGTGCAAAATTCCCATTGCCTAAAAATTCCGTTTTGCTGTCACGCAACATGAGAGGTTTAATTAATTGATCTTTGCCTCACGCAGTACACAATAGAGTTCGTCATGTTTGCATAATAAATATCATGTGCAATAGAACAAGAAGGTTAAAACATCACTCAGTCGTCTTTGGATCTATATATGCGTCCTTACTACTGACGATACCAAACGCAACAAGAATTCCTCAATAACTCGTGATCTTTGAACTTTAACTGTAGGTGCCTGTTTTCAAATCCTTTTCATATATACAGAGTATACAATAAAGTCCTACCCCAGATTAAAGAGAGAACGGATACAACTATGGATCTCCATTCTTAGGCTTAGTTAAGGTAAAGTGACTATGAGGTGCACAGTTGTATTAGTTATAGAGCCACGCAGTAGCAAACAATGAAATCAGCATTCCTGTCTCTGAAATGGTGCAAGACACAAGACGCTGACTATTCGCTAGTTTCATTTCTAACATTTTCCCGACTGAAGAATATTGGAAATCGCTGGTGAAAGAATGAGAATTTATGCTTTTTGTTCTTAGCATTATTGTGCCTAAGATTCTCTTCGCATTAAATTGATGACATTCTACAATTTTAAAACTGACTCCCATCCCCATCTTGTTCCATTTTCACTATAGTAAAGTTGTTTGTCTCCAAGTAGAGCTATTTCGTGCGTTAGTGGCTATAGTTGCCATTCTCAAGTTAATGTGGAACAGAAAAACTTCAATGGACCTGCTCCTAAAAAAGAAACATATGGTGTTAAAAAATCCGACATAATACAGTGATAGCCAAACTTTATGCAGAGGTTAATAGAGCTCCAGCCTTCTCTTGGCATTTTCGTTTTAAGATGCACTTCTGTTACATTTTCTTAACACGTTAATGATTCGAATCGCATAAGCAATACAGCCATTAAAATGCATATTCTAGGCTAAAAACATTCAATTTTGTGTAAATATTTACGATTCTGTGTAAATATTTGTGTAAGTAAATATTTGTGTCATCTTAAATATTTTCTTGTGGGTGTGGAAAAAAATACTTAAAATTCTTTTATTTTGAGAGGTTGAAAAGTTAATTGTATTCCGGTCTTTGTTCCCTAATTGCAAACGAGTATTCATATCATACATAATAAATTTAGTGATATTTTTTTAAACACACTTTTATTAGACTTCAAGAATTTTTTAAAATTTAATTATAATTTGTTTTACTTTATTGTTTATTTTTATAAACATTATGAATTAAATTTTTATCTTGATTTCATTTTCTGATGGTGTCGCGATCATGGTTTTTCATTTAATTTACAAATAAATTAAATGAATTACCTAGAGTCTAAATTTAAAAAAAGATTTAAATAGAAAGAGCAAAGCCTTCTTGGAAAGTGTGGGCGTCGCTTCAAAAAAAAAAAAAAAAGAATTCGATCCAATTACAAGAGGGAATCAATGCTTTCCATGGAAAAAAACAGGATATATTGTTTAAACTGCAGAAGGTTATTCGTGATTTTTTTATATGTAGCATATTTAAAAGTCAAAAGTACAAGATTCTTAATTAGAAAAAGATTTTTTCGCTGTTATTTGAATGCCAAACTTATAGATCTTTAGTTGCCAAGAAACAACTACTCCTATTCCTAAGAAATTTTTCCAAACTTGAAAGAAACAAAAGAACTAAGTAATTAATTCATTTCAAGAGAAATCTTACAATGAGCTACCAGACGAAAGAGTATGTATTGATTTTATGAAATGTATTCAGTAATGGATAGAATTAAAAATAAACGTTTGTAGAATAAATGGCAGTAGTCTAACAATGAGGATGGTGACGTTTGAGAAAATAGGGCTATAAAATGCATAAAAAGGCAAAAAAGTGATCCGAGAGTCAATTTGCGCATGCATAATTCAGAAACATTTTAAGTTTTAGTATTAAAATACAATTTAAACCATTAAAATGTGAAAGAGCATTCTTATTTGGCTTTATTACGAGCAAGAAACGGAATTTTCTGTGAATGCCTTTGTGTGCTTGCTTTGTAAGTAGTTATCGCCATTAGGGTTGCGAGTAATTGTGGTTGACTCCAACTGTTGCACCATGTTAGAAAATTAATTTTATTTACTTTTAAACTTAAGAAATTAAACAGTTGATTTTAACTACAAGCTTCCCCTGGGAGATTGCTATAGCGTTCTGAAGTAAAAGGAGAGAATAGCTTTTTAGAAGCATTGCGCCTGTCAATATTTGGATGATGGGCAGAGCGTCAGTTACGTCACACACAGTCTAAACGGAGCCTGCAGTTTACAAATTTATATTGATATATAATACATGATAGGCATTCACTATATAGTCATATTCCGTTTATAGTATAGCATCAAGATAGCAACGGTAATGTGACTCCTAAATTTACATTTGATGTAATTCTTGTTTGAAAAAGCATGGGTTTATAAATACGTAAATGAAAGTTATTTAAATATGTGAAGACAATTAGAATATGAGTAATTTGTGTTGAGAAACCAGAGTGTTATGGTACTGCCATTCGCTAGTAAAATAGTGCATTTTTTCTCAGTAGAATATAGGTAGGTGCATTGGTAAGCAATGATACGTATTTTCTATATGGCATTATTGAAACACTATTACGAATTTATAGATTTGCTTATCAGCACAGTTAATACCACGGTAAGTAAAACATCTTTATGGATAACTAATGGATAATGAATCAGACACCCTCGACCTTTGCGTCAATTCAGCGGCATAACAATCAATTTTACCGATAATAAGTCCATTAGGATGTGAGTTACAGCGATCTTTCTAGAACGTTCTTTACTTTGTAACAAATATTTCAAACATATTTTACAGAATTATATTTCATTGTGGAAATGAAACAGAAATCGCTTTCGTTGTTGTTCCTATTAATTTATTTTGAATTTAATGATCAAAGTATAATTTGGTTTATTTTTTTTTTTCATCTTAAATAGATTTTGGTGTAAGGTACTCTTTTAATAAACTTTTTTCCGAAAAAATGTTCTAACAATTAAGATTTTAACTTCAAAACCAAGAAATGCGAACCTATAAAATGGTACAAAACATAATATGATTTTTAACTTCAGAATCAAGTAATAAGGAAAAATTTGGAAAGCGCACCCATTTTTTAAACAATTTTTCTTTCCGCTGATATAATTGATTGCATAAAAATATAGATAAAATTTTACGAATAAAATAGTAACGAATTTGGTAACAAAATTCATTTTAGAATCTCCCAAAACTTTTGGCGATAAATTCATTACAAAGTGAGTTATTAAGATTTTTCTAGAACCTTCTATGCCCTTCTGTGGAAATTATAAAAAGCCAGGAGACAAAGCTGTAGTCAGAGTGTGCTGAGTAGTCAATCAGTAAATAGAGATAGAGTTATTAATGAGTCGGTTGTCGAGTTCAGCTCAAACGAGGAATCAGTGGAAAGTAGCAGACGTTCTAGAGTCGTGAAAATTTGACTGAGGTCTTTCTTCTGCGGAGTCTTTCCTTAGTGCTTTGTGTTACGGGTGTTTACTGCCGATTTGTTGCTTGTGTGATGTTTACAGCAAGTGCTGTTCTCCATATATTTCCTCTGTTTTTTGCTGTCGTCGTTGAATCTGTTATTGTTTCACCGAACGCCAATTAATACGACGCCAGATTTTCGTATTTTGAATTTTCTGTAACATAAAGGTGAAGAAGGAATTATTTTTCATTTAAGATTTACAAGATTTTCAGAAAATATTAAATCATCATCATCGATATAATATCATTATACATTTTTTTCAAAACTATACTAATTTTATTTCCATTTTAAATTTTATATAAAGACTGCTTAAATGTACACAAGAAAATACATATGACTCGTGTGAAATACTTAGTAAATGAGTTTCGTTTCAAATTGTATAATAAAATGTAACTTATACATGTCTAAAACAAACTTAGTATTGATTCTATAAGGAATTTATGTTCAATGTTTTTTTTTAGTTATCAAAAGTTTATTTACCTCTGTTGAAGGTGTTTCATTTTATCTGCTTAAGAAAAATTTTAATATTGCACACGTCTCAATATATCAATTGCTTAGGGTTTTTTTAAGTCGGTCTATTCTTTATATTTTTCCTTTTAAAGCTTAATGTTTGGTATCGTTTAATAAAAATGGAATCATTTGATAGTTGGAATTGTTTTAACCAACAATATTTAAAATACGATGAAACATTTCTTGCACTATACATATCCAGAGTCTAAAAATTGCATTCAGGAAAGAACTTTGAAATATTTTATACTTCTTCCTTTTAATTATTTGTTTATATTACGCAAACTCAAAATTGCTAAAATTAAATATTTTTATTCAACATCAAACTTATATAATGATTATAAGGTTATTATTTAAAATCTGAGGAACGGTTAAGAATGTTAAAAATAAAGAAATATAAATTTAATCAATGCAATTTTCTTGACTAAGATAAAATAATTTATGACTTTCAGTTTCTCTATCGAAACATTCTCAAAGAAGCTTTCCAATTCCTTTTTATTCAAGAAGATTCCAAAAAAAAAATGTATTCACATGATTTTAACGAATAATTGTCAAATGTTAAACAAAAATAAATAAAATGGAGAAAGAAATACATCCAAAAAATTCTTGTAAAACATTTTGCAAAAATATATTTCAACTATATTTTTTCTCATTTTACTATTTTATAAATAAATTAAGCGTGTAAGCGGGGAAATACTTTCTTGATTAAAATTGAGGCAATTCTTTAACTAATAAAAAGAAGATAAAAGTTATGATTATTTTTGAAATGTGATTTACATATTTATGACTGAGACGTTATGAACATTCGAGGAATTTTGAATTAACAGAAGGACCGATATCCCATTATACAAATGTCTAGTATATATTGTCAACAGAATATAGATTTTATTAAAACAAGCATTTTAAAGATTAAAATTATTAAAAATAAATATATGTCTCAATATTAATACAACTGAAGTTATTGTTATTAAAGCATTAAGAAAACAAAATGCTTCGGGCCATTAATATTTATTGAGACATTTGTTTTGAGTGCCTCATTTCATGGACAGAAATGGGATAAATTGATATTACAAACAACAAATTAGGTCGTACGGAATTGTTCCATTCCAACTATTTTGTTTCATTTCCGAATACAAATAAGTCTTATTTGAAATTATTTATTATTACAATGTTTCAAAAAAATCCAATCTCGAATTCGACTATCGATTCTATTTTAACAAAAGAAATGGTAAATGCTTCGCATATCTCTTTACATGAATAGGATTAAGAAAAAGTTGCATGTGATCTCACTATTATTCTAAATGGCAAATATTAGTTTTCAGTGATTATTTTTGAGAGTATAAAAGATTTTTATCAAAGCATTTGAAATGTCAATTTCATAAATATAGAAAGAAATCAATTTAGAAACGAAATATTTCTAAATGACAAAAATTGTTACGATGTCTTAAAGATTAAAACAATTTATAAGATAGAAATTCAAATGGATTTATCAAATTGTAATGATTACTAAACATTATTCTTGATAATATTTACAGAGACTCTTTCATACAGATTCATTTTTTTTTGATTAATTAAGAAAATATTCATAAGAAAAGTATTCATAAATGTTAAATAAAATAAAAAGAAAGTAATTTGGAATAATTTTGGAAAATATACCATAACACATATTTTGATTGCACTTTCCAAGCTGATAAGACGGTTGACATAAGACGGTTATTTTAATGAATGGTGATTATAGCTTTAATAAAAATCTCTTAATTATGTAATAAATGAAAATTGATCTAATTTTCTTCGTAGGATAAATTTTTCATTAAAAAATAGTTTTAATAAAGAAAATTGCATTTAATCATTATCATTTAATTGCCTAATTGATCACAATTGATTATGATTTAATGAAATATGCTATTATTAAGGATAAGGATTTATTATGCTATTATTATTGTTAAGGAAAATTAAAATATTTATATAAAATAAATCAAAGATCTTGCATTTAATTTGCTAATAAAAATATGTTGATTGGGCAATTTGAAAATTTGAGTTATTTATTAATTATAAAATTCAATTACGTTTAATTAAAGTAATATCCTGAATTACTTTAAATACATAATACTTTATATTACTTTAAATACATTAAACTCAAAATTCATAAGAAAATAGAAAAAATGTAATGATATTATCTTAAATTTGTATCCTAATTAACTAAAAAAAAAAGTGAATTTACAGGAAAATTTAATAAATTTAAAAATGAAAAATGGAACTGCAATCATATTTCTTGTAAGTATTTTGGGAATGATCTGATGTATAGAAATTTATATTAAAACGAAAAAAAATTAAATTGGTAAATATTCCAATTAATATCTTTCAGAAAAAATGAACAATGTACCCGCGATATATAAAGAAGATAATTTAACATTCCAAATTTTCTTAAAATCAGAAAATTATTAGTAGTATTAATAATTCAAGAAAGATTTGACGAAATATGATTTATCCGTTTCAAAAGACAGATCCTCTGAAACTTTTTTTAAATACTTTTCTTAGAATTTTTCTAAAATACAATAATCTCTATTTTGTGTTTTTGCTTCCAATACTCCAAGAAGAAATGTAAAGTTATGACCGAAATTAAATGATATGCTGTTACATTTTTGGTAATGTTTAGAAATACTTCAAATTTTACTATCCTACTACTTCAACGTCATTATATTATTTTAAAGAAAATTATATTTTATATCATTTGTATCTTTTTTATTATTTATTGATTTATTACTTATTGATGAATTTATGCAAAATATTTCTTAAAATTCACATTTAGTTTTTTATATGTGTTTGATAACTAAAACAACAGAGAGTGTAAACAATTTTAATTTCTAATAATTTATATATAAAAAATATTTAAATTTGAAATTTAATGCGTTCATACATGTTAAATTAGTATCCATGTACGAAAGGACTATAATATATATCAGAATCAACGAAAAGGGGAAACATGTTTTTCGATCAATAAATTTTATGTCAATATTTTTTTTATTAGAAACGAGACTCTATTATAATGAATGCCTGACAATTCGATTTTAATAATAATCAAAAATATTACCAATTAAATATAAATTCATTTAATTTAAAAATGCAAATAAATTTATTTAAATGTTATAATAGAAAGTCTAAATTAAATTCTTTTGTTTATCTCCATCAGCTTAATTATTCCATCAGAATAAATTGAAGATATTTTTATTGAAGCACTGAAGGTATTGATGAATGAAAAATGAAACAACTAGTAAAAAATGAAACAACGTGTTTTTATTAACTTTTTTAAAAATGGAATAATGTTTTTATCAAAAATCTGGGTGTTATATAAAAATGTAAAACAAATTGATGGAAGTCTTTTATAAAAATTGTACTATTAATTTTAAAAAAAGTGTATTGTTTCAATTTTTATAAAGGAATTTCTTATGAATTTCGAATGATATTCTTCAGGAATTCCTCTTATATATTGTTTTCATCATTTGTTCATTTTCATCATAATTTTTTTATTAAAAATTATTAATTTTTAGTACATTAACAAGAGCATGTTTTATATGAGCTAAATTCTTATTATTTTCTATTTCTTAGTATTTAACTTATTAATTATAAATATTATAGAAATTTTTATCAAATTTATCTGATTCCCTACCTTTTGTTACCATTGATATAGAATCAAAATTTATTTAAAATTAAATGATTCATTCAAAATTTATCTCTGAAATTTTTAATGTGAAGTACTTTACTATCAAGCACGTACAGCCATACAAAATTTTAAAATACAAAACATAAGAAATTGACCGAAAAAAAATCTGTTACGAAATATTATATTTAAAGCATCAAGTTCCGTTAAATAAAAAAATATGTAAGTGAAACTTGTAAGATCCTTTTCAAAGTAACTTTTATAAACTTCTAAATCATAATAGTTAAAAAAAAAAAAAAAGGAATTGAAAATTAGTGATGATGCTTAGTTCCTTTATTGAAAATTAAGAATATATATATTGTTAGAAGTAAAATGTTAACTAAGTTTATTTTTTAAGAGTTAATTTTAACGAAATGTCCATTTACTTTCTTTGATAATAATAAAATCTACTGTGTTCAGTCAATTATTTATAATATCTTCATAAAAAAAAAATAACAGCTTGTTTCCGTTTTTCTAGAATAATTTACCGCTTCCAGCACCTTTCAGGTGCTGTTATATCTTGAATAGTACCTGAAAATAACGAGCAGTTTTGTAATATACAGTCCCTGGGTTAACGACAGATGGGAGTGGTCACATGACATGCTGACCACCATTAGTATTTCGGATGTCCCTCCTTAGATTCGTACTACACGACCAGAAAGGGTAAAGAAAGAGGGAGAGGGGGAAGCAAAAAAAGAGCCTCTCTCCAGAAATCGAAGATCGGAAATTCATTCCTCCGACGGAACATGGACATGACTATGCTCTTAGCTAATATAGTTCACTCAAGTGGGACGAATATATTCCGAGCGAGGAAGCCTAGGGACGCTATTTATCCTATAATGTGATACATGGATTAGGAAATTTGATGGGAAGTCCCGAATCACATCATTAGATGCTCAGAGCTGTTCTGGAAAGTTCAAAAAAGCCGTAAAAAAGAGAAAGAGACTTCTTTTTCCAGCAGAGCAGGGCTTTTATTTGAATGGCTGACCTTAAAGCAGGACAATTTATGTTCATCAACGTTAGATTTTACCTTTCAGGGTCCTTTTCCTTGATTTGGGTGCACTGACTTTTTGATTCAGAGTGATTTCAGGATTTCTATTAAGCTGATACGATATACTTAGGCTTTTAAGTGTTGGTCAGTAGGGAATACATAACATTTGCCCGCCTTTTCTTGATTTCGCTCGGTCATTTTTGAATGAGGAAAAGAAAAGAATATAAATTACACGGGAGTATCTTTAGTTGAGAAAGATGACCTTCAAATTCAATGAATTTAATATGAAACCTCCATGGGAGTCGTTTTGTTAAATTAAAAGGTCTATATAGAAAATAATGCTGAGAAGCTTTACAATTGATAGGGGTTTTTTTTTTCTGTGTGTTTCTAAATAACAGTTTTATATTAGTAAAAATAGCAAACCTAAGAAGTTCAAATTAAAATAATTTACCTTATTCGTTTTCTTATAAGTGACAACTTTTCTCTTATTTAGTTGTCATACATAGGCATAACATAGGTAAGTCAGAGGGTATAAGGCTTTGATTCAGATACTGGAAAATTCGAGATAGAAAATACAAACACCAAAAGAAATGTATATACATTACATCACTATCGATTTGTACAATATGCAGACACAAATCAATAATGTCATGAATTTAAAAAAAAGTAACTCAAATAGCAAATCAAGTATCTAAAACACATAATACCATTATAATAATAATATCGTATAAAAATTTAGATATATCAAAAGTCAAATATTAAATAAACAAATCAAAATATACAATGCATTACAGATTGAATGATTCCTCAAAATATAATACTTAGCTTTGATAATACTTAAAGCTTTATAGTCTTAAAAAAGAAACGAAATTCAAACATATTTACAAAAAAGACTTTGCTCAGAAAGCTCATAAAAACAACCTCAAGAACGAGTGATCATATCTAAATTTTATAAATGCTTTCTGATGTATGAATGCTTATTTACATTTTTCATAAGCCAGCAAATAAGATTTAAGGAAAAAAATTAAATGCAAAATATATTTTATTATATAAGATTAAAAATATTCTAAGGTTATTTTTATCACAATCAATATATGAGTTATTGAAAAATTAAAAAAAAAACATTTTAAGCAACGAAAGGATAATTAGTTTTATTTTAAAAAATATCATTATAGTTTCATATTTTTAGAGCAAAATTCTATCTATGGTTAATTTATTTTAAATTCTCTTGATAGTTGCTCGAAATTTTTGGAACCTCCAAAGCTCTTTCTAATTAAGTTTAACAATTGAAAGAATAAATTCGATGTAAGGGAAGTGAGCGTAAAATCAAATAATAATTTTATAAATTGGATAACAAACCTGAGTATTTCTGTGTTTAATTATTTTTTTTTCTGAAAACGTGCTTAAGCTTTGAGAATTGGTATCAAAAGGACGCAAGCATGTAATTTCAGATCATCATTTTTTAAGATTCTGGTTTCTGTACAAAGCATCTCAGTGTTAGTTCACATAGTTCAAAAATTGAATTAATTCCAATTCGTTGAATAAACTGCTGATGCCATAATACATTAATAATGTGTAAACTTGAGAAAGGATGCTTACAATTTTTATAGTGCTTTGTGAAAGCAACAATATTTTAAAATACAATAACTTTCCGTTTATCTCGGAATTGGTTTGGTTGCAGAATTGCTGGATTAGTTGGATAAAAAATTCTTAAAAAATAATTGATTTTTTAATTTAAAATTCAATTAAATATCGTTTCTGCAGAGGGCCACAATATTTAATTCCACTTTTTTAAAAATTAATTTACTTATATTTGATTAATAAATATAATTCTGTATATTTTAGGAATTGTTGGAATTTTGATTCTTTCTTACAGCTTAAAAAACATAAATATTATATTTCGAAAGATCATACATTCTGTAATACTATTTATATCTTAAGTTTTTGTTTAATATTCTATTTTAGATGTACCTAAATATTAATATGATATTATTGTTAGAATAGATATTATGTTTAATCGATGTTGTTATAAAACGTTTTTAGATTCTTGCTTTACTTTTTCCAATTTTTTTCAAAACTTATGATATTTTTGATGTTGTATTGTACAATTAAAAGTGATAAAGATAACTGTTAACGGACTTGTAAAGTGCCGTAAGTCACAAAAACAACAAAAAGTGATATAGTGCATTTTTTATCTTTCCATTTTTGGAATCAAATGTTCTGCTATTTGAATCAAAGCCTTATATCCTCTGATTAGCTTATGTAAGATGGCAAATAAAACAAAAGGAAAAAATATATAATTTATAATAATAATTCCTCTTGTATCTAGATCTTGTATCCTATTATCAAAGATAATTAATTATAATATACAAGATGATTTATGATAATAGTTTATCGTGTACCTTATAATTATCTTATAATAATAGTTAAACTGCATTTTTTATAACAATAGTTCAACTTGTATCTTATAACAAGACATACAAAATGAACTATTTTAATATAAATTTCTCAGAGTCGCTTATTTTTAACAAATATAAAGTTTCTATTCAAAATCATGCAAAAAGACTTTTCATCTGTAAAACTTCTCAAAAATTTTCTTCAAAATAATTTTTTTTTTTAATTTTATAAAATGACTCACTGGGAGATTTCAGACCTTTATTGAATTCAAAAGTTATCTTTCTCAATTAAAGCCATTATCATGTAATTTTTATACTTTTCTACCTTTAATCAAAAATAACCTAGTAAAACCCAGAAAAAGCGAGCAGATATTATGTATACCATGCTGACCATCAGTTAGAAGACAGAAAGGCCTGAATATATCATATCAGTTTTCGATAGTGATCGTTTGCATACAAATAAATTTAAAAATTTCCAACCTTCTTCCTTGATTTTTGATGAACATTAAATAATATTTAATAGAATCAGCTTAAAAAGTAAATTACAAATATATATTCTTTTTGTTGGATTCTTACGTATTTTAGTTATTTTTGTCGTTTATACGCTAATTTTAAAAGATAAAAACAAAATAAAGATAATTCTAAATAGTAAAATGTATTCGTAAATTAAAAGCACGCGTCGTAACTTTACTCACTGCTGCATTAAAAAAAATTAAACATCTGGCTTTTTCCATTTCCTTGTGGACTCATTTTTCTTTAATAATAAATCATGCTGTTGCCAGCCATATATGAAATGTGATTACATTCCTTGGTGATGACACACGGAAAAAAATCATTAACAGAAAATTTTATTTTATAACTTTATTGTAAAATAAAATACATCTGAGCCTGTCATCTAATATATAACTACGAAATTTGTTCTTCTACTGCAGATTGTGGCCGCAGCATCTTGGGGGTAAGATCTTGGCTACGGAACCGGAGGGTTTCAAGCTCGAGACCCGATTCCAATGAAGAACCATCGTGTTAGTGAACTCTAAATCCGTCAGGGCCAAACATTCCACCGCTAGTGTTGTATGGAAGTTTGGAAAAGGGGTACCAGCTCAGGTATCGTCCTCGTCATCTGACGGCGGTTCAAAATTAAGAAGTCTGTTTCAAAAATACTCTATTGCTGCTTTAAAATGGGATGTTAATATAACTAAATTAATCTACTGTAGATGACGTTAAATCTTTTTTCCTCCAACAAAAATGTAAACTTATTATTAAAATATTTATGCGCTCATTTGCCATGGGATTCATCAACAACAAAACCGGTGCTATATTGAATTAAATTCATTCATTATTAAAGAAGACATTAGAGAATTAAACTTCGAAATGTTAGATAGTTAATAGTTTATCAATTAGAATATACTACATGGTGTTTAAGTTCACAAAAATCAGTTAATTAATTTTTATTTTTAAGTTATCTGCATTTAGATACCTTAAAACTACAAATTAATTAATTGATTTTTGTGAGCTTAAATATCATGTAGTATTTTCTAATGCTATTCTGAATTATTAAATTCAACGAAAATATTAAGTAACATATTTAGTTATGCTACTTTGAAAATATTCCTGTTAAATTATTAGAACACTTTTGAATGAATACCATTATTTATAACGGAAAGAACAAAAGTCAGACATTCAATTTGGGCTTATAAATTAAAAGTAATTATTTCTGCCGACATTTCAAACATTTAATAATTGGAAAAAATTAGTTGCACCTTCAAAAGACTATCCACAGGACTCAAAGGTGCCTTACACGCGTGCGTGACGTGTGAATCAACGTCACGAGATGGAAATTTATGATCTCGTGATTGTGACAAAACGAGTAGAAAATGGCGTCCATTAAGCTTAAAATAGACGATAGGTGCAAATTGCAGTGCGGAAACCAAAAAGAAGTTGTGCTGATTGGTTATTTTGGGGGCAAAAATCTAGTAAAGATGAAAGTAAGTGAATAAAATTGGAGAATACGTTTTTGTGCATTGCACATCAAACGTTATTTATATCGATCCAATTGTTTAACAGACTTGGCGTAGAAATAAACAGAAAATGGTCGACATTATCATTGCCAATTAAGATGAAAGTACTGTATCTGAAAATTCTGGTCGGTAAAGTTTGAGATTAATAGAGTAAAATCTTCAATAATGATGATGTTTGAGAAATAATGGAAATGGGAAGTTTCAGATAGTTTTTATACAGCAAAAATATAATGAATTTCATCAATTAAATATTTCATTGTCTGAATAATTGATTTTGGAAGATATTTTCATAAAATATAAATGTTTTAATGCAATTAAAAATTTTAAAAAACTAAAGGATTATCCTTTCGGACATCTGGAAACTTTTTTCTATTTTTCAGTCGATATCAAAAATATTTCATTTAAAAAAGCGATAATGAATCAAGCGAATTAAAAGCCTTCATTAAAAACTTTATCTGCATCAGGTAAAAAAATTAAATCAACCAACAATATTTACAGTTTGTCCTAGATGTGTAAAAAAGGACATGAGTGTGCATGCAAGTCCAAAAATATCTAGTTAGATGAAAATACGACTTTTGATACAAGTATACCGAATAGTGTATTGTGTCTTTTATTTCATCTTTTTTCCCCTTTACCTAGTCATACGCTTAGAATACAAGAGTATTTTAACTTCAAAAAATGTGACTTCGCGATTTTGATGAATTCACTTCTCTTAGGATCAGCAAATTTTCGGATTTATGCATGTTTGTTTACGTATGTGAACACCATAACACAAAAACTGAAAAATTCAGATGTATTAAACTGAGTGCATCCAACCAAATTTTGAAGATTTGTTACAAATTTTGCATCTAACCTACCATATAAATGAATACGGAATATTTTTTTTCTATTTAATAAAGGAATTTCTTATATCCTTAGTTCAATCTGACTATTATTACAATTCAACAAAATTTATTTCGTTAATGTCGTAATTATTGTGATTTAATAATGAAGCTGATAATACGTAATATTAAATCAATAATAGCATTTATTTTAAACTAAGCTCTTTTACTATATTTTAATGAAATCCTTCAATTTATGTTTCGAAATAAATCGATTATATAAGAGTTTTGTGTTATCTGTCGATATTGCTTCTATCGGAGAATGAAACAAACATAAACTCATTCTATCTTGAGTGATCCACAATATAATTTATGTAAAAAAAAATCTGTGATTTGAATCATTTAAGTTGTTGTTTTGATCTAAATCACCGGATATATTATATCAAATATTTAAAAATTAATACCAGCGGTAAATACTTCTCAATTGTTTTTTTAAAGTTTTCTCACGGAAAACTGACATGCACATCAGCTTAAAGAGTCGTATTTTATTAAAGTTTATCACATGATTGCATCATATTTAATATATTTTCTCTGTGAATATTTATTATTTGTTTAGCATTTTATTTTCAGTTCGTGGGTTCATCTTAGGCGTTAAGAATAACATATCTTTATTAGAAGTGATTCTGAAGACTGAAAAAATAATTGGAAAAAAAATCAGAATGAATTCAAATACTTTTGCAAATGAATGCAAAGCCTCTTGTGTTGAATTGCTATTAGTTTACACATTATACCAATATACTGCACCTTAGCGCTATAATATTATAAATCATTTAAAATAATGCATTATAATGAAATTCGTTAACTTAGGTAGAATAATTGTGGCTTGATTTTTATAATTGGGTTTTCTTTGGGGGGGGGGTTCTTTTCTTTCTTCACAAAGGTTTTCTTTTGCAATAGGATGGAAATATTAATAATTGTAAACAATAAATATTTTATAATTTAATACTATAAACAAAAATAGAAGAACCATTCATATTTAAAGGGGAAAAAGCAGAGCAATAAAGGTATTAATATCTTTACTGATCTTTTTCTTATTCTCCCTTATTGTATTACAAATAATGCCTTCGAAACAATACCATGCGAAAGAAATACTGATCCTACTGATCGAAAATTAAAATTGTAATGCGAAATGAAACAAATATTTCATTTTTATTAGGTACTGTTCAGATGTAATGCGTTTAAATATAAAAAATATATATGGAATGATTTGTAATATTCATTCGAAAACAGAAATCCATAAGAATACAACAAAAGCATGAAAGGATCTAAATTTTCAGTTCTGTGAATTCATTTTGTTTCGGAATAAACATGGAAAATTGTCCAGTGGGAAGAAAGAATGCATATCCTAAACTGACTTTCGCTACCATACTTTTTTTTTCCTTCATTACAAACAATTTATGAATGAGAAACTCAAAAATATTATTTTCTAATTTCATATTATAACTGCCTTATGAAATGATATTTTAATGCTCTTATTCTAAACTGAAAGCATTGAAGCGAAATTACAAGCAATAAATATCAAACGAAGACTGAAAGAAAGAATTTAAATGTTTTGCAGTATAGAGGATATCTTAAAATATGTTTTCCTGAAAATAACACTGTTTATTCCATCAATTTTGACCTTAAATATTGCATTGGGACTTATTTTCAAATAACTTATTTTTTCAAATGTAACAATTGAATATACTTATATACATTTGTTTACATACATCCATGTTACTTTCTTGAGCATGTTACGATATACCCTTATCATTACAGTAAAGGTACAGATAAAGAAGATACAGATATTTATTCTCAGTATGTATATCAAAACTTAGAATAATATTGTAAAACAAAAGTCAAACATAAATATAATGTATAAACTAAATTAATATAATTTATTGAATACTGACAATGTCAAAAAAAAAAAACTAGAAAAGGAAAAATGAATTTAAAAATAAAAACAAAAATTGCTAACTACTTGCCGCTTTGGCAGCGTCTATGCCTTGATCAAACTTAACATTAATATGGGTTTGGATAAATATTTACAAATATTCAAAAATGTTAACATTTTTAAGCATTATTGCCAATAAGATTATTCGTAAAGACGTAAAGAAAAGTTTTAACACAGTTAATATATTTAGAAATCATTCATTATAATAATTATTTAGTATGTACTGTAGTATGTCTAGTGCTTTAGTTACATCCCTTTTATTTGAAATCAAATCCCATAGCAAACCAATTTCTTGGATTAGGTTAACATTTATATTGCTGTTATAAATCTTATATTGTTGTTATAAATCTTATATAGCTGTTATAAAACTTTATGTAAAGTTTTTGGGACATTTTTCTAATTCCTGTTTCTTTTTTAAAGTTTTATCAGTGATTTATTTGAAATACTTTTAAATCTATTTTCTATCTGTACAATAACAGTATCAAATACAGTGCTAAAAATAACATCCATCCTCTAGCGGGTTTTCTCTAACTTCATTTTCAGCTATTTCGGAATATAAACTTTTTCTTTTTCTAATTCGTTTTTCAGGGAAATGTTCTGAAGTATTCAAATTGCGTGCTATCGCTTTTGTTTCGTCTAAAACAATGTTAAATTTTGGATTTCAGTTTTAATTTTATTGACAAAATTAAATTAAATCAATGAAGAACAATTGTTTTAGCTTGAAATAGTTTAACCTATCTTGGATTCCCAATGAGTGTCGTATAATGTTTTAAGAGTAATATTCAAATATTTTTGTAAAATTTCCCATATTTCTGTAGATGTAGAAAATAAGCAATATAAACGTTGCGATATGAAAAAAATTACAGTATATTTTACTGGAAACGTCATCACAAATTAATAAATTAAAAGAAGTGATGGACAAAGCACAAAAATTGTTTGTAGGTTTAGTGCAGTTATTCTAGATTGTACACCTTTATATTTCCCTTTCATGTTGCAACTCATTGCAGTATGCCTGTCCTCTACAATTTATTCTTCTACAATATCTGAATCAAGCACACATAATCTTTTCAATGGAATTTTTGCCAGTCTTTCTTCAGTTGTACCAGTTATCCTATAAATGATTAATTTATAGTTAAACTTTTCTCTTCAAACTTTGTTTATCTAATAATGACCTACGTTTGTTCCTTAGGGAAATATCAGAAGTACAATCCATATTATAAGACATAGGTGTTTTCATCTTGTCATTCTAGTTCTTAATCATGTTGGAGCCCCCTCAATCCCGGGGTCCCAGTGCATTGCATCCACCGCACATATATCAGGCCCTGCATGCAAGGCCACTTATGTTCGGATTCATGACTACGAAAATTGG
>JAPMOR010070207.1:89613-109336 GCA_026543865.1 Argiope aurantia
TTTTTTTAACATATTATTAAAAGCACAATTTTAAAAATTATTTTAAGTAAATTTATTTATTTAATTACACTTTTTTTACTCTGAAATAAAAGAGTATTTCTCATCAAAAACAAGATGGAATTCCAAATTTTTCAAATGTGAAATTATGAAATATTTAATTGCCTAAATAAAATTTGGAGAATATTTTCAAATGTTGAATATTTTTAATTTTTTTTTTCGGCGCATTAAAGTATTCCCATAAAAATAGTTATGTTAAAAGATAAGATTTTAAATATAAGGTAATTAAAATATTTCAGTTAGTTTTTTTAAGCTAAAAACAATGTTTACACTATTGTTTTACAGTACTTAATATTATTTTAGCACGGAAGAAAAGTATTGATTCTCTTCCCCTTGTATAACTATATAAGTGTCCCAGTGATAAACAAGGCTTAGCAGATGGCGCTAAAACTTGGGCCCCGAAATATCATCCAATTTACTGATCCTATTATGAAGCAGTGTTCCTGTCACTTTTAAATGAAGCAGAAAGTTATTTTAGTGTTAAGGATAATTATACAGAAGAGTTTTTCGATGAAAGCTCGCATTCTACTGATTCTGACATGTATGTTCAAACATAATTAGTTTTTCTAGTGATAATATATTTTGAAAAATTTATAAAATATATTATTATACTAAGAGATATATATATATATACAGAATTTTTATACTAGTTCTTAACATTTATGCTTAAAATGCCCTAGAAAACCGTGCTATGAAAGTCACACAGGCCGATAAAAAAAGGGCCAAATTTATCCATTGTCATTTTTTTTATTTCTCATATAATTGTTTAATTTTACATTATATTATCTTATATATACCTTCATATACTGTAAAAATTAATATAATTTAAAAAGTAAAAAGTAATATGTTTTTTCAAGAATAGTATTCATTGTATCATGCAATTTGAGAAGAAAATGTATGTTCCAACGCATTTACTTTTTTCATTGCCAATATATTTTGAAAAATTTCTAAAACATATCTATATATCAAGAAAAATATCTGCAAAATATACTGGCAGTTTTTCATATTAATTCATTCATTAGAAAACTTAATTTGAGTGACGTGGTCTCGTAGACCGCACCTCCCCAGTTAAGTCCTAAAATTTCACCTCCCCAGTTAAGGGTTAATCCAAAAATTATTTGTAGAGTTATTTGAATCTATTTGATTGTTAAGGTATTAATTAATGCTATTAAACTATATTAATTCAATTTACTTTTGATTATCATTAATTAATACTTTACTTTATTTTTTGTCTTCGATCTTTATTGTCATGGTAGATTTTTTTCATTTGAAGTAGTGAAGTAAGTGAGTAAAGTGTAAATATACTGTCATCACATTATTATAAAATCTTGTTAAACCCCGGATTTACATAAGGAAATAGTAATATGATTATAATAACAACAGTTGCTTGACATTAAATAAAAATAAAAACCTTCACTGATTCATGTTTATTTTTCTGTTTTTAATTTTTGAGTCAGTGTGTTTAGTAATTCATAAGTCAGTTATTATTATTTTATATTTTTATATATATTTATTGAATGATAAATTAAATTCGTTCATATGCTACAATCAATATGCTATGTATTGCAAATGATTTTTTTTTCATGTGTTTTTTTTTCTTTCCAGAACTGAAAAAATTCATATAACTTTTGAATCACAGAAATATTCGGGAATTAAAAATTAATTTTCTTTACCATTTTAAATTTTAAAAATTTTATACAGAAGTGCAATCGTATTAATAAACGAATAATATTCAATAATAGGAATTATAAATATTATTAATATTAGCTCTACAATACTTAGATATACTTTATGATATACACATTGATATAATTTATTTTTTCATTTTTCTCCTAATTTCTGTTTAAAAAATGTTTAATGCATATAGATCCAACCTACAGATTATTCTTCTCATTTTATTTAATAACTTCGCTTATTTCATGGCGATACAACATAATGAAACAGGCTTGGAAACTGTACCAAGAATAATAACAAATAAAATTCTAATTAAATGCATTTTTAGCAGTTTATTTTATAGTGCATGCATAGCCTGAGGATTTTTTTAGCATTACAAGACATAGTGGTTGAGTGTTTGCAAAAGTAATTAAAGGCATAATAAATCATTATTCTCGAGTTTCTTTAATAGTTTCCTTATATAATAAGCAATTTTTAAAAAATAAAATCACAATATACGGACTTTTATTCTGGAAATGAGTGCACACATACAAAAAAAGAAAAAAAAATTGAATTCGAAAAATTCAACTCAAAATAGTTAACTATTGATAAAGAGATTATTAAAAAAAAGATGCCATTTTTATTGGGAAATATTGATTGATTCCAATATTTTAATTACTAGTTCATTCTATTTTCTTATTTCTTTCATAGATGTATAATGAACTCTGGAATCCTTGTAGAGTAGTTATATTAGTTAAAAGAAAAATGTTTGGGTTTGATTTTATTGAACTAAGATACTCATAAGAATATATATATATATATATATAGGGTGTGTCAAAAACCTTGACTGCGGCTTTTATTCTTTAAATATTGATCACAAACATATATTGTAAAATACGAAGTTGCACAAAAAAAGGTGCAAAATGTTATGAAATCGATTAAAATTTTTAGGGGATTAAACTTTAAAAAATACAAAATTTAAATTTTTATACGGACGAAGTACGAAAAATTCCGAACGAGAAAAATGTGCCGTATCCTCTAATAAGGTCATGTACAAAATTTCAGCAATTTATCACAAAAAGTCTCAAAGATATGAAACTACATAAATGTTGACAAACCACTTTTCAATGCCTGGATACAAGTTCGCAAAAAGGAAAAATAATGTCGGAATTTCGTGTTTTAGGGGTCGTACACAAATTAACAAAGAAAGTATATACCGTCTCCCCATACTCAGCACCAGATTGTCCAACAGTTCTTGAGGTAAGAGTGCCCATTCCTCAATCAGCATCTGTTTAAGTTGTCGGGTGTTCCCAGGAGGATGTAATCGTGCCGCAAGGCGTCTCCCCAAAGCATCCCACACATGTTCTATCGGATTTAAATCAGGGGAGCACGCCGGCCAATCCATTCGAGTGATATCTTCACTTTCCAGGAGCTCCTCAACAGCATGAGTCCTGTGTGGCCGTGCATTGTCATCCATAAAAACGAAGTCTGATCCAATGGCACCTCAGAACAGACGCACATGGGGAAGGATCACCTCCTGACAATAGTGATCTCCAGTTACAGAACCTCTGTCGAAAACGTGGAGCTCAGTCCACCCGTTCATCATAATGCCTCCCCAGACGACAACTCCAGGACCACCGAAATGGTCTCTTTCCGTGATGTTACTGGGATGAAACCGTGTCCCGACTTCTCTCCAAATCAACTGGCGTTGGGAATCGCTTGTGGCACTAAAACGACTCTCATCTGTAAAGAGGACACGACTCCATTGATGAGATGTCCAGTTTTTGTGCTCCCTGTACCACTCCAAACGGTGCCGCCGGTGGGAAACTGTCAAAGGGATGCAACGTTCAGGACGGCGGGCGAATACGCCACCTTTGTGAAGGCGTCTGGACACAGTAAAACGCGACACTTGTCGCCCCGTTGCTGCATACAGTTGCTGAGCAATGGCGCTTGTTGACTGGTTTCGGGTTCTTTTCGCCTGCAGAACGATATATCGGTCATCCACTGCAGTTGTTTTCCTGGGGCGGCCACCACCAACCTTTCTCACAGCTGTACCTGTGGTTTGCAAGGCTTTCCAAGCGCGTGAAACGACACTTCTGTTGATTCCGAACTCTTCAGCTACACTGGTCACACTACGCCCCTCCTCCAGCTTTCCGATCATTCTTCCAAGTGTGAAATCATCCAGGTGATTTCTGCTAGCCATATTTCACGAATTAACTCACGTGCACTTGCAGCGAATGTCTTTAATTGCGTCTCCGTCCTTCCTTTTATTGTAGTGTTGAGCTGCGCGCGCCTTCCGCAAGTGTTTTGCGTACGCTCACGTCGCCTGTGACGTTTTGTTCCTGATATTTGCATACGCATGACCTTTCTCTTGAATTACGTGTTCATTGTACTGATCGCAAGAACTCCATTTTTGCAATTTCATGGCTATCTGCTTAAAATTTGCATTGTTGCTTAAGTTTTGCACACCAGTGTATAACGCTGAATTGGACGTAGAGGTGATTTATCTTTCGCTACATGGTCACCAATAACTTGGGATTTTACTTGAGGTTATTTCTTTTTATGGTGTTGCCCCAAAGAAGCCTTGTTTAAAAGCCTCCAATGTTGGAAATTGTCAAGGATTTTAAAGACTCATCAGAGTTGCATTAAGGTCCAAGTGCTGGAGTAAAACTTCAAAATGGATGGAACGAGCTTGACTACAGATAAAATATTTGTCACATTACATTCACACATCAAACATTTGCAATTGAAAAAAAAAAAATGGTAAATGCGTTTTTTTTTTATTTTCATGCATCACTGACTGTATTATGTTTAACAGTTTTGAAAATATAAATACTTAATATTTATGCTAACCCTGAAAAATATATTATGTCCTCTAAACTGTTCTGCCGCGTTTAAGATTTCATTCACAAATAAAGGGTAGGGCATTCAAACAACAATAAATGGAATTCTAAATTAATGGAAGAAATGTGATGACCCATTCTTACCCTTGGGATTTCTTTTTCTGGGAACATGTGTACAGTGAAGAAATTACTGACACCAGCTACCTAAAGCATCGTGATGACCCATTCTTATTCTTGGGATTTCTCCTTCTGGAAACGTAATGTAAAATGAAGAAATAGTTGATATCAGTTACCTAAAGCGTCGTGATGACCCATTCTTACCCTTGGGATTTCTTCTTCTGGGAACATGTGTACAGTGAAGAAATTACTGACACCAGCTACATAAAGCATCGTGATGGCCCACTATTATCCTTGGGATTTCTCCTTCTGGAAACGTAATGTAAAATGAAGAAATAGTTGATATCAGCAACTTAAAGCGTCGTGATGACCCATTCTTGCCCTTGGGATTTTTTTTCTGTGAACATGTGTACAGTGAAGAAATTACTGACACCAGCTACTTAAAGCGTCGTGATGACCCATTCTTATTCTTGGGATTTCTCCTTCTGGAAACGTAATGTAAAATGAAGAAATAGTTGATATCAGCTACCTAAAGCGTCGTGATGACCCATTCTTACCCTTGGGATTTCTTCTTCTGGGAACATGTGTACAGTGAAGAAATTACTGACACCAGCTACATAAAGCATCGTGATGGCCCACTTTTATCCTTGGGATTTCTTCTTCTGGAATGTACAATGTACAATGAAAAAAATGTCTGATACCAGCTACCTAAAGCCTAGCGATGGCCCATTCTTACCCTCGGAATTTCTTTTGGAATATATAGTAAAATGAAGAAATCGCTGATATTAGCTACCTAAAGCGTCGATTTATAGCTCAAGTTAAAACTATATATGCTGAGATGTTTATAAGACATGGATTAACATTGTCAATCTGTTGTTTGTCAAGCAACTAATGTTGCACACATCTAAATGAAGTGAAACGAATATGTCTTTAGTGATTTGCTTACTATGAATTTAAAATCTTGCCATGTTTTTCAATTGCCCTACGTTTTATTCGTTCTATAACACGGAGATAGTGGTGACTCTCTAAATCCAATTCATTATACTTCATTAGGCTGAAATATTTCATTGAGAATGTTTCAGTGTAATGCATTTAAAACACTCCGAAGTGGATCAAATATATTGTTACGAATCTGTGATGCGGCTTCCCAGCATAGTTGGTTCCATCACCAGAAAGATTGTTTTACAGTCATCTGTATTGGACGGAGTCCGAGTGTCGCGTCGGAAGTACCAGAGCTTGACGACAAACTTGGCGACTATTTGGCGACTTGGCGATGAATTTGGCTACTTTAGCACCAAAATAGATTATACCCGAAACATCGAGAATTTTCCCGATCCGTCCAGTAAGAACCGAGATACGCCTCGAACGTTCCTGATTGGTTGATAGGCTTCTAGCCCCGCCTCCTGAAACCTATAAAAGGGTCTGCAGCTGTCAGTCAGAGTAGTAGTAGTCGAAATCGGAATCGACGGTGAAGAACAGGTCTTCCAGGGATTAGCAGAGCAGCGACGGAGTCAAGCTGGTGCTGAACTAAGCTGTACGCTACTGTCTGCAGTAGATTCTTGTTGTATGCTGCACGTCTCGGCTGAAGATAATCGTCTTCTATGCCGTATATAGTTGTCGTTTTTGTGCTGCCTGTGTGTCTTAGTGTAAATAAATGTCGTTGTTTCTTTTTCTACTGCTGATTGAGCGTTCTCCCCACCATATAACTTACACTATCCAAACGAACCTCGGGAAATTTCGTAGCAATATTAACATTATTCTTAGAGATTGATGCAAACTTAGAGACTGATTTTTCATACATTCAGGTATACAAAGCTAAGATATCATAAAAATATTAATTTACTTACCAATAATATTTTCTTTCGTTATTAGAACTTTGAAGAGTATTTTTAATAGGATAAGCATCCTTAAAAAAGCATTTTTATCAGAAGCTTGACAAAGTCATTTTTAACGAGATAAAAACCATAATTTTGGTAAAGTTTAAATAATTAGCTTTAAGTGCAATTAATTTGAATTTTGACGTAAGGTATCACCTTTCCCATCATATTTGGCTATTATTACTAAAACTTTTGATAAATTATAAAGAGAAAATCTTTCTAATTACTAACCATCTTGTTTTACACTAAAAACAATACTTAACGTAATTGCCCAATCAAGCTTATATTTTAAATTCGGCATGTTTATCTTGATTTATAATGGAGGGATTTCCTTTACGGACGTCAAAAATATACAGAAGTGTCACGAGCAAAAATTATTTTAAAATCTTTTCCGTATTCAAAGAATAACTTTCAAAAATTTAGTTGGTAGTTATAGGAAAATTAAATCCTGATTTTCTTGACGTTTACAAAATGAATAACTTTTATTTTTCTAATTTCTTGAAAGATTAAAATTTTGTGATTACCACACAAAGTTGTTTTCTAATTTCTATTAAAGCAAATTTGCAATTGCTGTTAGTACTTTGTAAGTTGTATATTTCTAAATTAACAAACAAACCAAAGACATTTAGAAAAAAAAAGTGTTGTAAAATTTATATACAATATAAGCCTCTATGCAATGCCTTAGCTTAGAGTAACTGGTAAATATGATAAATTCTTTTTTAAAGCGAATGTATGAATATAAATTTAAGCAAAGTATATTATACATTTTTACCTACCTTGCTAAATTCATTGATATGGCGCCTGTTATGGAAAACCTCTTAAAGCTTAAGATTCTATGCTCTGTTTTTAAAATTACTTAGTTCCGCATGCTTGGAATGCTTTTAAAAGCTATCTAATGTATATTTTTAATATCTATCGGATTTAATTTTCTTGATTTGTAAATAGAAAAGTACAAAGAACATACATTAATTTCAACTAACGAATCATTATGAAGTAATGATTTTAGCCGTCAATAGATAACGAGGACTTCTTCTCAATTGTCCAAACATTCATGATACGTCAATGTAAAGCTTTCTGATTTGCAATTTAAAATTTAAAAATGCGTTAGGCCCACAAACACGGAGTAATTTTTATTGAAATCTGATTTTGAATCAACATTAGTCTGATATTAACTTTGCTCACCGAGTTTTATTTTTATTAATACCAAGAAAATGTGTAAAATGACTTCCACCATGCCAGCTTCTTTTACTGTTTCCGGAATTTCATTTATTTTAGAAATAAGAATAAAATATCAGCTGTTATATATAATTAGATATTCAGAAATAGAATATTGATAAAGTTACATGAAAGTATTTTAGAAAATACTGCTATTCTTTTATTCTACTGTTAAAAATCTGACTTAAGAATGATATAAAATTTTAAGAATCTGACTTGAGAATGGTGTACAATTTCAAAGAATCTGACAGAAGCATCTATGGAGAATTTTTTGTATTAGATAATATTTGTCTCCATATTTCCATCTAAAACCTGTACTCACGAGATTATATTTTGTCCAATATATTAACGCCTTTAAGGCGCTGCTCTTTATGTAATATATTAAATCTTGTAACAGTTGGTAGCAGTGCATTCCCGGCGTATCTGTTCAATTTCATTTCCCAAGACTTGAAACAGATAAGCCAGCTCCCATTCCGGGCGGCTGAATACAATTTTAGCCAGAGTTTCCCTCGATTTATTCCATTTTCTCGACTTCAGTTGAGTACGAAATCAATAATCAAAACGCATTTATGGCGCACACCGTGTTCCAGGATATGTCGTAATTACGCCGAACTTAATTCCCGAAATTATTTTATCCTTTTGATAAAGATCGAAGCAATTTTCGTCGTTCTCGCATTTAATCAGCGAATTTGAACGTTTATCACGGCTTCGGTGAGGACAAAGACGCGGTCCAAGTCTTCGGAGCTGTTAAGGCCCGTTTGTCAATTCCAAGTGTCCTCGGAGACGGAGGCAAAGGGATATATTTAATTTAAATCTCAAACGTGTCCAGCGAGCGGGTTGCAATGCTGCAATTACTAAAGGAAGGATGGCGACAGATGGCCACGAATTCGAATCGCCACCCATTGCTGCGCCCCTAAAAATCGTCTGTCGAATGGAAAGAGTATGAGAGAGGCCTGAGGATTTATAACTGCATGCCCGGTTTAATCGGAATTGACTCTGAATTTTCAACATGGCAGAGAGGGGACATTTTGTGTAACCACTGGACTGAGAATTATGTGGGAGGAATATATTTATTTTTGCTTTGAAGAGTCACTTCTCCTGTGGTGTTGTGTTTTGGAACTGATTCAACAATTTTAGAAAGAAGGAGATAACCTTTTTCTTTTCTTTTCTTTTCTTTTCTTTTTTTTTTGAATATTTTACAGAATTAAAGCGAATGTTCTACTTCAGGAATTGGGCCAAGAAAATTCATATAAATACCTTAGAAAATAAAGTTTTTAGGGGAAAAAAAGCGACAATTAAATATAAAAGCGTAATATTACGCAAGATTTGAATTTTTCTCCATAAATGAAGTAAAGTGTTGGCAACCCCTTTAAAAAAACTATTTGACAGCTGATAGTTTAGGGTGATTCAAAATGGAGTGTGACACGATGAACAACGTGTTAACGCTAAATTTGAATTAAATAACAAACTCAGTTAATTTCCCTTTAAATTGTTATATTTATATTGAATCGTAAAATACACAGGATATTCAATTGATTGACAGCAAATGGCTTCCACGATTTTGCTGGCACATACGCACTCTTTTGGCAAAATTTTCCATGTGGTTGAATTTCCTCCTTAAATGCAAACATGCTTGTGGGTTTATTTGCATAGATCTTTAACTTCAAATAACCCCATAAAAAGAAATCCAATGGTGTTAAAAAACTTGAGTTAGGAAGCCAATTCTTAAATTTTCGAACTGTGGTCACCAAACTTTCATTATTTTTGAAATATTTTGCAACAATGAAAATACGTTGTTCTATCATGTAACGCTACATTTTTAGTAACACTAAACTATCAAATAATAATTGTCTTTTTTTTTTTGATAGAGTTGACAAAACTTGACTGCCCGAATGGGGACAAATTCAATTATTTCGTTAACTTTAGAGCACCTTTACTTATAAGCTTTACTATAGCATAGAACTTTTAATTTTGTTAAAGAAACTATGGAATTTTATTGCACTAAAAGAAACATTTATGTATTCATATATGTTACACAGAAGCATATGATTTCTTTTCTGTTGTATTATTGTGGGAATAGGTAGAGATAATTCTTTTACTTTTGAAAAATCACTACAGAATTACTTTAATTAAAACCACTGTTCCTGACATTTTTACTAGCTTATAAAACATCAGTTTTAATCTGCAAATATAATCTACAAATTATACAAAACATATAGTGAGAAAACTTCTATTACTGGAAAAAAATTCTTATCTAGTAATGCACAATGTGAACCCTTTCTAAAGGCATAGCAAACAAGTTTTTATCAAAAATGTATTTTCCCTTTCATTTATGCAGTAGCTTAATTTATTGTATTTAACTAAATTTCTCACAAAAAAAGTATTTTGTATGCTTATCACTTTTACTCTTGCTGGTAATTTTGAAGGCATTTTTCGAATTTATTTTTTTATATTTTAATTATATCTGAAGTGATTATAAATGAATCAGATTTTGAAATCTGTTATAATAAAAATGGAAGATAAAGTTGTCTATTATAAGTTTGATTTAGCATTTCTGAATTTTTCTTGTTCTACATTCTTGTTCTTTTAGATAGCAGACATTTTTATCTGTATAATTTTACTAGCGCCTTCTTTTTATATGTTTTAAAAGCCATAAATTATGATAGTCCTGAAAGTTGTTCCATCGTTTTTATCAGGAAGTGGTATATTTTTAAATCGTATATCGCTTTTAAACGGTTAAAATGAAATTGATTGATATATGCCCTGGTTTTGTATTTTAAAATGCCTTATTCACACTTAAAACTTTTGAATAAATTTTCTGAAATGCTAAATTTTTGAATTACAAATTCTAATTTGGCCTAAATTCCAGACACAGATATAAGTGCAGATTAATTATAAAGAATGTAAACCAATTTTTTTTTTACGAATTTAATTACAAGTTTGTTTTGCAACATTTTCTTTAAAAATTTTGCATTGCATATGCTGGATATATTGAAAATTGTTCCATTGTGTTGCTTTCTTTGGTTGCCGGAACAATTTTCGACTATCTTGCACCACATCCAAAGCTGAAAAATACGAATATAAATATAAACATGTGCGAATCAATAAGAAACATAAAACATTTGCTTACAAATATGAATGAAAAAAATCTACAAAATGTAAGACATTCTTAAATGTGTATCTTATCGTCCATCCTTTATATAGTGTATACTTCTATATTTCAGATGTTTTATCTAAGGAAAGAGGAGTCTAATTCAAATAAACAAAAGTATACTGTTAAGAAATTTATTATATACACTTTCGTTTAATTTAATTTGCTTATGAATATGGAATTTTGTAACTGCTTTATCACTCATTTATATTTGAAATCCACAATTACGTATTTTTGGTCACAATACATTGCTTTAATATTTTCAGGATATTTTTACCGATAATTTATATCTTCATTTAACATTTCATTTATTCGAATAACACTATTAGTGATGAGAAAAAAAATCAATTGCAGGACAAAATGATTATTATTATAATAACTCGTAGACTTGAAAGTAGAAACTAAATCAAAATAAAAAAAGGTCTATTTAATTTGTTAATTAGAATGTGATTCTAAAAGTTATTTTTTAAACTAAAATTACAAAAGATAGTATTTTTTTTTTAAAGGAAGTGCGAAAAAAATATTTTTACGAAAGTATGGCAATTAAGTTAATGTAAAAATAAGTCAGATTTTTATTAGTGAGGAATATTAGATCTTAATGGCATGATTTTAGCTATGTTGAGTTAAAAATGATAGTTCAAAATGTTATTCGACTTTTAGAATACATTTAAAAACATGATTATAAATGCTTTTTTTTTCAGAAAAGTTACGTTAATAACGTTAAAAATAATAGTTAACGTTAGTAAATTGTTTTCAATTCTATGATCGTTGTTCTGTTAATCATGTTGTAGGTATGACTTATATAAAATAAACTTTTTCCATTAATGTATATACTTAGTGCTATCTACTGACCGAAAGCACAAAGCACATCAGCCCTGTTTTCGAAATTTCTACGAATTAAAAGGAAATTTCGATGTTCTTCTTCTAAACGTAACTTCCTTTCACAAGCTGAGAAAAAGAGGATATTGTATGAAAAAATATAAAAAAATAGTTTTTTTATACGTTTTAAACTTGAAAAAAAATTTGTTTAAGTGGGGTCAGATCGACCCCTTTTGAACATTTATTTAGTCAGTATTTAATCATTTAGTTACTGCGTATAAAGAGTATCTCAGTATTGTATTATTAATCTCAATATTTATTCATTACTTAATTACTCATTCCATTTAGTTATTCAAAGAATTAAAATTTCATTGAAACTAATTATATTTAATTAATTTATTACACATAAAATATTAATTATCAAATTTAATAATAATTCATTATAATCGGTATTAATAATATGTAAAGAAAATTTAGTAATAAGTTAATTATTAAATATGGCAACTCCAATTATATTTTCTAAAATTTTACTGAATTTTTTTAAACCGAAAAGATGTCACGAGAAGAAGAAATCTAAGAAGTTTTCTTTTCAGTTTCCAAAATAAACTAATAAAGATGTTCTCCTCTGGAGTTTCTAATTTACTTAAATGATACGATGGATTTTGTGTTAAATTTCGGGATGCAGTTAAAAAATATAGCGTATACATCTTATGTATTTTCTCTTTGATTGATTAATTTATAATTAAATATAAATCTGCAATTCAGTTGTCTAATAATTTCTTATATCAAATTTCATTTATATATTTTACTGTATGTCAAAGTTATCAGGTTCGGATATATAGGAAAGATAGTCATGCAATTAAATTCTTGTCGAATTTGCTCTAAAATTTGACTAGATATCTAAAATCGGTGATATCTCGAAAATTCATTCATCTAGATCTTTGCACTTTTTAGGAATGATTTTTACATAAAAACGCCAATATACAGGCTTCAAAAAGATTTCACCAAAAAATATTAAAAAATTCAGTATCAAAAACACCATATCAAATTTCATAGATCTAGCTTAATGCCTTTTTGAGTACGGAATTCATGGATAGAATTTTTTTTTATCTGAAGAAGTCTGAAACGGAAAGATTCATCGTAATATCAGATCGATTGTTTTGATGATTATTATACTTTTTTTCGTATATTTTGTTGATGTAAAATCGAAATAACAGCATATGCCTTTATTTTCTTTCTATTCAAAATAAAACGAGAACTTGTGAAATAAAAATCATTTGAAACAGATAAGAATTTATATCCTTTAAATTATATTTGAAAGTTTTACAGGAAGAAAAGTAGACATTTATTCTTACAAAAATTATAAAGAATTATTCAACGACTTTTTATGGTTCTAGAATTTGGAAAATTTCAAATCCAGCGTATGAGCTACTAGATACTAGACATTATTAAAACTAGATTTTGAGATCAACCTATAAATTAGGGTAATATTTGAAAGTGTCACTACAATCAAATGTTTTTATCTTTAAATAAGACCGCCTGCTGTTGACAATATTCATAAGGACTCAGAGGAGTGGCTTCGACAATATACGGTAAATTGAAGATAAAGAAAGTCGCTCGTAATTAATTATTAATTAAAACGCTTTTATGGTTAGTTAATAAATTTTAATTGATACAAAGTATTTTAATTTTTTCTATAATTATTCGGTGCTAAAATGTATTTAATTGCGTAAAAATGCTATTTAAATGCATCTGGTCAGTTAATACAAGCTGTAACAGATTAATTTGGCTATTGACTGCAATATTTATTAAATGGTTTCCATTATTTCCTATAACACTTATATTTCTTCCTCAACTCCTTAAAACATTAGGGGCAAACACATTTCATCATGGATTTTTTTTTTCTCATTCTCCATTTTGTTTTATAAATATATCGAAGAATATTTTTTTTTAATTTTATATGCATTAACATTATTGTCAAGAAGAATATTGAAAAAGAATTAATGTATGATATAGTTGAACTATCATTGAGTTAATGTATATTGCGAAATCATAGGATTATTGAAGGAGAACGAATGAATTAACAGGTTTATACTAGGGATTGCCCGCTAAATTTTTAATATCGCTTATTTTTAGAATTTTTGTTGCAATCATGTCTTATACTTTAAATTAGGCAACACCAAGATTTCGCCTTCTTATATCAAATATTGTCCCTCTAGTACTTTGAATAAGTCTCCTCATAGATGCAATTCTGACTTCCCAATTTTTTTTTAAATTCTATATTTTTATTTTTATCGCAAGGGGTGAAGGGCCTAACTGAAGGGAAAAAAATTACATCACTTGTTTTTAAAACCCCCATAATTAAGAGTTATGAAAGGAGGAATATTCTTCCGTCGTTTCTCTCAAGCATTGACGCAATCTGGCGCATTTTGTGCTTCATAGTGTACTGGAAAACACCGACAATGCATTCTAAACACCTTTCTTTCGCAGATTAGAATGGAAATTTGAAATAAATTTCTGATTTTGATGAAAAAATAATTATTATATAAATTCAATTTTTCTAGTTATTAGAGTTTTTTTTAAAGTTTTTTTTGTTCGTATGGATACAAAGGAGATAAGAACATATTTTCATAGATAGATTTCGTTCAAAAAACCGTCAGAAATCTTATCGTAAAGATCAAATTTCCCACAACCAATTCGTTGCATATCTCAGTTATCATGTTCATAGACAAGTTTGGTTTGGTTTAGTTACATTAACGTCCCTTTTGAAGCAACACTTGGGCTATTTTGGGACGGACCTCATAATTTTGAAACGTGGTCAAATGACGAGGACGACACCTGAGCTGGCACCCCTCTCTCCAATCACACCACACCAGCGGGAGGACGTTTGGTCAGGACGGATTTAGCGTGCAACAGACCCTCTTACACGACGGTTCTTCGGTGGAATCGGGTCTCGAACCTGAAAACCTCCGGTTACGAAGCCGAGACCTTACCACCAGGCCACCGCGGCCACATGTTCATAGACAAATGAAATTTCAAAAAATGTGTTTTTCGGGCGGGAAAGGATTAATCAGATTCAAAAAGATTCATCAGAATTTCGAGATATTTTTTGAAAATATCAAAAATTTTTCTTAGAGAAAATATATTATTTACTTCAAATTATTAAACGTAATTTTGCATCTACCCGTAAAGATACTGGACCTATAAAAGTTACATAATTAGACTCAATCAATCGTATATTGCATTCTGAACGTTGATTCATCTGGCTTTTGGATGGCACTGCATAAATTAAATAATATTATGATACATATTATCTTCTGTTGTGTATCAATTAAATATTCAATTAAAAAAATATCCAAATTCACATATGAATAGCCCTAAGCAAATATGCATTTTCTAATTTAAAAACACCACCGAGTTCTTCAACACATTTACTCTTGTCTCTTTGCATTTTAATTATATTTCAATAAACAAGCGTCATAGAATTCGATGCATAAAATTACGACTTTTGTTAATGACAAGGAATATGTTTAAACATGAGAAGTGTTTAGAGTGTCATTTGGAAATCAAGTGAGACTGAAACGAATGTTAGTGTTATTAATTAAATCCAAACTACAAACAATTAACCAAGTTGATATTCCTCCGTTTGCTGAATATTAAACACTCTTGAGGGTCTTCACTTGCGTTATTTCGAAGAGAATTCTTGTTCTTTGAAGACTTTGGCTCATTCATTCCAGAAACGAGGACACAGACTCTTAATTAAGCAAAGAACTCTATGGTTACTACCAAATACTTTTGGGAATTAATCTTAATTCTCATATATACAATCTAAATTATATAAGCTCACCTTTTAATTAATGCATTTACAATCATTAAAAGTTGCTCCTGGGAATACTTATTTATGATGTGGATGTTGCAATATTATGTGGATGTTGCAAATATTCTCTGTTTATTTAATAACGCACCTATCAATTCTATCTCCTATAGTAAATATTTAAATAAATGTTACATAACAATAATGATTTATTATATATTAAATAAACGTTACATTTTAAGGTTACACAAGAGAAAATAAGGGAGAGTTTATCGGTACCTTAATGTGGCAACATGACGATTTAAAGTATGAAAACATTGAAAAATGTGATTCGGAGAAGGGCAAGCCCCTTGGTGGAACAGAGTTAAAGCAGAAAAAATCTCAGAAATGTGGGTTGGAGAAGTACGAATCCTTTGACAGTATAACAATTTAAAGCGTGAATAAACTGAGGAGCGTAGCTCGTAGGGCTAGTGGAAGATCGAATCTGTTGACAGCATAGTGATTTAAAGTATAAAACGATTGAGAAATATGGATCAACTCTTAGTCACCTGATGATAAAAATGTGGAGAGAAGATGATGCCTTCTGTCTTATTGCATTTTTCAAAAATGTGCTAGAATCCTGCATGCTTTAACTTAATAATATAACAGGTTATATAAATATAACAGGTTTGTTAACTTAGCTACTAAAGTACTGTCATTTGAAATGGATGTTTTATAACAATGTATTTCTGATTCTTTTGTCCATTTGTGATTTTTGGTGTTCCGTTTATAAATCAGAGCTTTACCATAAAGACCATAGACTGTATTATTGGTATTATTTATTTATTCTAAATTGGGCAATCTTAAATATTTTTATTATTTTTTGAGTACTTTTTTGCTTAATTATTAACTATATTAGATCATTTAACTTAGAACTACCAAATTCGAAGCATATATAATTTGGTATATGGGAATATGCATCTCTGAGTGATTTTTTTATTCTGAAATTTATTTTAAAAGCAAACAAAATGTTAACATTTTTCCACGATAATTCACAGAAATATTATACAAGAAAAAAATTTTTACACTATTTTGGAATTTAAAAATATTTTTCCAATAATATTTATTAATTTGCACTTTGACTTATTTTTTTATTATTATTTAATTAACTTTAAAAATATTTTAAGCATGATTTCTAAACACATATTTCACACAAAATAAAAATAAAATTTGACCAGTAAGGTCACATCGTGCTTGCCTGAAAAAATTAGCTTCTATCAACGTGTTGCTATCATGCCACTAAAAGCTCAAATTAAAATTTTAAGAAGTGAATTCTCCTTACAAATTAAACTTAGAAGTATCTAAATTTTAGCGTATGTCTGTATGAAATAAAATAAATATGAAATGGTATTTTCTAGAAAAATAGATACAAGAATGAGATTTCCATGGTTTAAAATATCTGCATTATAAATTAATAATCCAGTATAATTTAAGACAAACATGATTTAATATAATGACGTTGGTATAAATTGCATGGCTATCGAAATTTGAAGCTTAAAAACATTTTTCTGAACAAGCCATAAGTACTAAGTTACATAAAAAAAATTTTATTGAAAATTTTAGCAACTATTAATCCCGACGAATCAGCTGTCGCTAAAGGTGGCAAGTATCAAATAATTTAGTAAATTTAAATTAATAAATTTTTTTAAAAAAATTATTTAATTTAAATACTTTTAGTCGGTCTTTCAGTAAATAGTTATTGTTAATTGGACTTGATCATTTATCAACCAACATTAACTTTTCTAAGCTACCAAGAAATGTTCCTTATACAATAGAACGAAAACTTTATTTGCTTAAAGCAAGTTTGTTTACTACGACAGAAATCTATAAGTTATATAATTACTATTAGTACATGCAGATAGAATGGATTCTTGGTTTCTTTTTTAAATAGTACTAATTCAAACATTTATTAAATTTCAATGAATCATTACTCCATAAGAGGAGAAATGGCATGCAATCAAAAACTAAGTAATAGTAGCATATACTTAGATTGTTTTACTACACATTAATATTTAGCCAAAAAAAAAAAAACTTTTATAATTATATTTAGCAGTATAAAATAACCGTGCTTTTCTTGAAACCCCTCTCCTTTTTTACATGGTGTTTTTTATCGAAGGGAGCAATAAATGAAAATTTCACATCCCCCCTCTCCAATAAAATTTCAGCAAACCACAGATTTGCAGTTAGTACCTAGTACAAAAACATTTTAAAAAAAGATGAGAAATATGCCAGAATTTTTTTTAACATGATGACTCGAATATTATGACTCAACTTTATATATTCCATCCCCTTTCTGAAAGTTTATTCAATGTGATTTCAAAACCAGATATAGATATTCTGACTAATAAAAAGCTGAGAAATTTCTTACAGTATCATTCGGTATTCATATAATTTATTGGAACGAAAATTAAACCGATTCAAACGGGTATCGAAATGTTTTGAAATTAGATTTATAATGTTAAAGAGGGAACACGTTCCGCTAGACGTTTTTTGTTTATGATATCTGTTAAGAATAGAAAAATTATTAAATATGGATTGCATTTCCTTTCCTTTCAAAGCAGTGATACATTTTCATATTTCCTCATTTAAATAGAAACATTTGGTTTTCTATAGCTATTTTTAGTGTATATAGCTATAGCTATTTTTATTCAAAAGAAAACTCTTCTGTCTACCACGTTTGTATCTACCGATATTTAGTTTTATATTGTTTTTCCCCCCTCTTAATTTCCACATAAGCGGTATAATGAAAAATGATTTCCATAGCACATGTAAGAAATCAGATCCCAACAATGTGAAACACTTATAAATAATAATAGCATAATGATCTGATAATTATTTGAATGTGAATTTTTGTATTTTAAAATTAACACCGATAAATCCGAAGCCAGTTGTATAATCATGTGCCAAATTATTAATAATATGCAAACATTTTAATATAATATTTATATTTTATTACTGATAATGCATTTACATAAATGAGTATAATAGAAATTAATAATATCACTTTTTTTTCCTTCATCAATCAACAAAGAAGTAAAACCATTCAATCGAAACAAAAGCTCTGAAATACGAATGAATTTTCAAATAACCCAAAAGATTTTTTTACTTTCTTGAACATAAAATAGTATTTCATAAAAAAAATAATACTTTTTCGATTTATATATATATATATGAAACAAGTATACCCCCGCAAGATTTCTGGACATTTTTGAAACATCTGTCAATTGTGGCATTAAACGAAAAATTTTCGTAAGCGCTGATGGCATGAGTAAGCCTCCTGAATTCGTCGTTATTGTTAGCTTTCAAGTGGAATGAGCTTGTCAACAACAATATTCACAACAGGTCTCCATTGGGAACGATTCAGTAATAGTCAGCAGAAAGGGAGAGGAAGAGGGTTGCAGAAATCTGAACTTTCGCATTCAGCTGTTACAAAAGAAAACAGGATTTTAGGCATTTTGTGGTAAATAGGCTATTTTGTTGATTGTTCTGTTAACCCGCGGGCTGTCGTATTAGCCCTATCTGAAAAGAGCCCAGGTGTCAGTAAGCACGCTTGGTGTGAAAAGCATCAACACAATGGCGCCCGTGTCATTCTTTGTATTTCTAAAAACCCCATTCCAATAAGAGCGTTGCGATTTATTTCTCGTTTTCGCTACCCTTTATGAGGAAAAATGAAAAAGAATGACAAATTTTTCATTTTTTTGGAGCCGAAAGGTTAACTATAAACGACACTGCATTTTGTTCTGATGAGATGAAATAAAAATATTTTTTTATATATCTGGATATTAAATTTTATCTGGATAAGAAAAATTTTATGTATTAAATGAGTGTTCATCATAGCGAACACTTTTATTTCCACAACGTTTAAATTGTATGCAATGCATTCTTCTATAAGAAATATATGCAAAATTATTAAACTTTTCTTACCTTTGTCACATTTTTAATATATAATACTAATTTATTTATTTATAAATAATTAATTAAATTGAATTTATTTTGCTATGTCGATAAAATCTTATTAGTTCTATTTGAGAATGAGTACTTTAAATATAATTACGTACAGAATTAATCTTTTTATAAATTCTTCAGAACTTTTAATAAGTTTTCTGGAAACCTTGATATTTTTAAATTTTTAATATGC
>JAPMOR010070212.1:0-16104 GCA_026543865.1 Argiope aurantia
TACATTCACACACACACACACTTTCAACTTTATTATAATTAGAGATTAGTAGATATTTAATGTCATATAGAATAAAGAAGTAAGCAAAATTTCAAAATTCTAGCACATGTGAAAGTGAGTGAAAATTAATCATTATATTTATATATAGGAATCAGTTAAATAAAAAAATTCAAAAATAGTTTTAAAGAATACCTTGATTAAGTTTTAAGTAGATTTAAAGAAATTCTTAGCAATCTTGCATATATGTCGGATAATCGTAAATCTAATACTTAAATGTTGACTTCGTTTTGCTCAAATTGGAATCTCAATAAACAGGTTGGTTCATTTTCTAAGCAGAATTTTATAGGTATTTATTTTCTTGCAAAACAGAAATTTGTACTACTAAAATATAATCGACTCAATCCAAAACATCATACATTTTCCATCATGTTGTAATGCTCACATTTTCCTAAAAAGGTGCCAAAGTCATCATCGCTTGCAGAGACGTTCAGAAAGGATACGAAACAGTGAATGACATCTCTGAGAAAGTACAGAAGCCCGACGTGGTTGTAAAGCGCCTCGATCTTGCCTCTTTCGCTTCCATCAAGAGTTTCGCCCAAGACGTGCTCGAAAACGAACCTTACATACACATACTCATCAACAACGCAGGTAAGCGAAATTTGGACTAATTTTCATTGTTATGGAAAATAATTTTTAACTGAACATGTTCTCACATGTGAGTAAGCATAAAGTATTTCTTCTTTCCGAATTTCAAAGCCCGATATACGGGGCAATTTAAATAAATACTCATCATTAATGCTGCTAAGGAAATTGATACAATTTAGAATTTTATGGAGCATTCAATATACAGGGTGGTTATAATTAAACTTCCCCTATAAACAACATCATACAACGCAAACGGATAAACGGATTGCAGCGAAATTTGGAATATAGACTATACACGAGATGGAATTCGGAATTTCGAGAAAAAATTGGTTCCAAAATGTCCATCAGAGGGCGCCTTTTCCGTAGAAACATTAAATTTGACACAATAAACGCTCATAATGGAATACAGAAACAATATTAAAAATCCAGAACAAGAATTATGAGTAAAAAATGTAAAACCTGGAAAAGCTGTCAGTTCTAGGGAAAAATATCAAGATTTGAATGCTTGCGAAGAAGAGGAAGCTTTATGTAAAACAGGTTAGGATAAGAAACGTTTGCAGACGCTTTCATGTTTTATGTCTATGTTTCCGTCTGTTATGACGACGGTATCTTGTTGAGATGGTGTTGCGGCATTGAATGGCTTAAAGAACTCCATAACGCTTCATGTGCGAAATATTATTACTGATCAATTATGATCTGCTGTTGAACACACTATCCATAGACTTGAAATTTTTCAGGTGAATGTGGGTGGTCACATGGAGCACCTTTCCCTACATCATCCTGGACATGATTAGCAACTGCTCCTCTTGTTCAATTTCGTCCTAGTCTGTTCTTGTTTCTGCAAACTGAACTATTTTTCTCAAACAGCGTACTGTTATTTTTTCCTTTCGTTTACTTAATATGGTTCGATAACTAGGTAATCAGAAACTAGTCAATAAATGCTAATATATTTTCTGTATTCCGTTTTGGTCATTTTTTGTGTTGAAATTAATGTTTATCTGGAAAAGGCGCCCAATAGTGGACATTTTGGACTAAAAATTTTTTTCGAAATTTAGTGAGCTCATCCCTTGTATAGTTTATATAACAAATTTCTTTGCAATCTGTCCACCGTTTGCGTTGTATGATATTGCTTAATAAGGGAAGTTTAACTATAACCACCCTGTATATTGTGTACAAAAACAGTAATAATTTAAAGAGAAGCATTTTATATGAACATGAAATAAATTTTTTCTAAATCCAGTGTTAGTGTGGAGTAAATCCATGAAACATAATTCTATTGTCCTGATGACTAAAAGTGTGAGATAACTAATTATGAACAGGAACGTGAAATAAATTATATGAAAAGCTTTAATATAATTTCTAAATCAGTTGAATACATGCTGTGATATGTGTGCGTCAATACTGTTATACAACCTTTTTGAACATCAATTTTAAATAAATCCTTTCCGTTAAGCTTATTGAATATTAGAATTTTAAATACTTTCTTAAATAGCAGAAGTTGCAAAGAATCTTTCTTTGAAGTCAAAATATTTACAATTTATTTTTAGAAGCTATTTAAAGCAATATCATTCAAATGCTATTTTGCTAACTAATTTCTAATTGCACATGCGCAAAACATAGCTTATTTCTTCTTTTCTAATTTCAAAATGGGGCTTTTTAAATAAATATTTTAGATTTTCTTTCCTTCCTCTAAATTCCCCAACTTTCCCCTCCTTAACTTAATTCATTGAGCATTTACTCTAAATGTCGCGGAGCAATGGAAATTCAGACATGTTGGATATCAAATCTTCAGTTCTGTATGAAACCAAAACTGATCATTGATGTATATACAGGTCAGTTTGGGCGCGAAGTGGTCGGGTTTATTTGATGTGAAGTGATCAAAATTGATCATCTTCACAGTGTAGGCTTTTAGCAAATTTCGATTTCATAATGTTTTTCCGAATTGTTTATGAAAGTTGCATTCCATCGATATTTTGAATAACATATTCTTATAATCTCCCAGGTGTGGCAGCGTGTCCCAAGTCTTTGACAGAGGACGGCTACGAAATGCAGTTCGGAGTCAATCACCTAGGTCACTTCCTCCTCACTCATCTCCTACTGGACAGAATAAAAGCTTCTGTACCAGCGAGAATCATCAACGTTTCCTCGATTGCTCACATATGTAAGGTATTTTTCATAACTCATTCTAGTTTAATGTAAAATTACATTATAATAAGCAAGTTTATATTTAAAAATTAGATTTTTTTCTTCATTTGTAAATTTGAAATGAATTGAGTTTTATTGTATGGAATATTAATTGTTTTAATTTAAGCCAATACTAGTCAAAGTTAAAAAGTTGGGCCCTAAACCGAAACGAGAAAGTCCGAAGCATTTACCTAAGAAACGAAGATCCAAATCTCCACCAAAAGTAAAGCCAAGAACAAAGAAACCTATTAAGACACCAATTAAATCAAAAAGACCATCCAAGGTTAGAAAAGTAAGCCAAAGCGTAAAAGTCCAAAGCGTTCACCCGCACCTAAAAAACGGAAAATCACCAGAAGTCCAAAGAGTCCATCAGCACCTAAGAAACGGAAAATCACTAGAAGTCCAAAGCGTCCATCAGCACCTAAGAAACGAATATCCAAAACTCCACCAAGAAAAAAACCAAGAATCAGGAAACCATCGAAGAAAGTTGCCAAAATTAAGAGACTTGTAAAAGCACCAATTAAACTAAAAAATCCGGCCAAGATTAAAAAATTAAGCCCAAAGCGAAAACGCATAAGTCCAAAGCGTCCACCAGCACCTAAGAAACGGAAAGTTACCAGAAGTTCAAAGCGACCATCAGCATCTAAGAAATGAATATCCAAAACTTCACCAAGAAAAAAACCAAGAACCAAGAAACCTTCTAAGAAAATTTTAAAATCTCAGAGTTTTACAGCGGCTATGTCGTCATGTGTTCTGAAAGCCTTTCCTGACATAGATATATCCTTAGCAAGAGACACTACAAGCAAATTTAATCAAATCCTTGAAGAAACATGCGATGCGTTAATCAAACACAGTTTTTCCCATGCTGCAAAATCCAAAGAATTAAGCACCCAAGACATCGAAACAGCTCTATTAAAATTCTTTCCTCGAGAATTGGCTGCACCTGCCCTATCGGTTGCGACTAACGCTGTATCTTTATATTTTGAAGAAATGAAAGGAAAACGGCCTTAAAGTTAGACATCGAGGCTGCAACGAATCAAATTTAAATCAATTGGTTTTATAATTCCTAAACTCTACCTAAAAACACTTGGAATATTTTTTTGATTATAAAGTAACTTTTTACTTTGTCTCGATTGGTTTAAATAACACACATATGAGCATCGGCTTTGAAAAGTCAGTATAAATAAGAGAGTTTCCTTGCAAAAGGTTAGTATAAAAGTAATCTGATACTCAGTCTCTTAAATAAATTTTTAAATATTAAAGTAATGTTTTAATCAATATAATTATACATACACACATTGTACCGTCACTTTTGGCGAATCGGCTGGCCACCAAAAGCGGCTAGTATATAATATATTAAGACAATTGAAATTTTAATCACAGCCGTGATATGTTTTAGTCTGTAACGATTACTCATGAATTTTCATTATTTGATATTCATCTTGCATATATGCAAATTTGCATATTGCATAAATCAACGTTTGGGAAAGTTAAATTTGATTTTATGGTTGATTGCGAATGTGATGACTAAAAATAGGAAGAAGTAAATTTATGGCATTTGGCATGTTATTGTGACATCAAAACTGCATATGTGTATCAAATTTGGACAAAACACTTCAAAGAAAGGTTACCAATTTGTCCATCGGTGAGCATGTTCAAGCGATAACAAACTACTGGAAGTTGTCACCTCGGAACTTACTCTCTAATAAATGTACTTGTGCATTATTACTACTCGCATAGCATTGGCGAACAATAATTAGAAAGCTTCTATTAAAAAAAATCTATTTTTGGCGATTAATAGCTGGAACGCTGTTATTACACAAGTAATAATAATCATAATAATAAACCGAACATGTATATTGGAAATATTTTTTTCAGACCGACTGAAAGAAAAATTTGACATAGAACACAATTGTAATCAACAGATTACATACCAAATTTCATGTATTTAAGTCATTGACAAGTCACGCCTCATTTACATGCTTGTAAAAGTACAAAGCGATAGACGGTCAAATCCTTGAAAAATTTGGTTTCAAACTTGATGCATTTCTATGTTTTAGATGTTAAATCCATGCACCAAATTTTATTCATCCATCTCTCCTCGTTTTGCAATTATCATGGACAGTCGGACAGACAGACTTCCTCTGAATGGATTTTGTTAAAAATTTAATAGTTATTTACAAATTTGGTGTAAAGACCGCATTTCAAATTTCATCCGTCAAGTCTCAAAGCATTTCTGAGTTACTGAATTTGTTGGCAGGGAGAAAAATTTCAGAAATGCGTTTTCCGGACCCAGGAAGATTTGGAATGTGAACATTCATCAAAATCCCGCGTTCTATTTTTTTTGACAATTACAATACTTTCTCTTTGTATACTTCGTATATGAGAAAGTATAAAACGTAATAATCTAGATTCGTTAAATTTTATATCAGTATGAATTTTGGAACAAATCCGTCAAAAGACTGACTGTCTGTGAATCTATAAATTAGTTCTATGTGAATTTCACAACACACACACACAAACACACACACACACACATACACAGTAGATTCATAGAATAACAACGCAGCATAAAATTGAAACTCATGTGTCAACAAATTTTAATGTCTGTTTAAATTGTTTTAAAAAATCAAATTTTTAACCGCATATACTCATTTGACAGACCGATACTTATACTTGATCAGACTCGTAATGTAACTTTCGTGTCTCAAGCCATTTACAATTGTTGGCTATGGCCTTGAAAAAGTATTCTACGATTATTAGATGTAACCCATCAACACGCTTTAAGGAATTATTTGTATTCATATCTCTTGCAATAATTCTTACCAATGAGAACTGAAACTTCTGACTAATAATTAAAAAGAATGAACTAGCTTTAACTTGACATGTTACAATTATTCTTTGGTTTCAGAATATAAAAAGACATAAGGCGTATCATGTCATTCTGTAATTAACTTGACAATCCAAAGCAATTGAGAAAAATGCCTATTCTTGTAAAATCTTAAAACATTAATTCAACATAATTACAAGCGTAATTTGAAACATGAAGCTTCTTATTCGGCAGGATCAGAGGAAGATTTATTTAATAATATACCATGTTCTTTGTTAAACAGACAGAGACTTAATTACATATTAGACTGATAAACATTATAGAGGAAATGTTATTCATCAGTTGTACGAAAAATATTACATAAAAACTGCAAAGAATTCTTGTTAGTCTTTCCTGAAGGATTGGTCATCTGCCAAAACCAGGCATATGTTGTAGTCCTTTTCTTGAAGATGACTCCTAAATTTAAATCAAGACTAATTATGATTATTATTGGAATATCATAATCGCTGATATTGTTTCTTAAAATCTTCTTGGAATCTAAAATATGATGTTGCTTCTAAATACAAATAGTTTATTAATTTCCTCCCTTATTATTAAATATATCCAACTGGAGTAACAATAAATTATAGGTCACAAACACTCCCAATGATGTTAGTAAAAAACCTCTCGTGAAATAAAACATCTCCCATGCACTTAATATTATAGGCTCTGTCGAAGTTAAATATCTTTGTAATATTTCACCATGTCGCTGTCCTTCCTGTGACATACTTAGCCGAAAGGAAATAGTTTTAATTGTTTTTCTTGCTTTTTGATCTTCTCGGGAGATATCAGATGCAAAGTATGCCAAAGCAAAGAACGAAACAAAATTCAGAGTAGTAAACACTCCCTTTTCGATGAAATAAATATAGTTACTATAAGGGTAAAATCCAAGGCTGCTCGAGAAAAGAGCAAACAATTCGATAAAATTTGAACAGCAGATCCAAAATATTGGTAAAGACATTGCCGATTCTATATAATCCGCGAAACGGCAGATTGTCACGTATTCATTGATAATTTTCAACGAAATATTTTTTGTGCTTGTAAATTGCTTTAGATCTCCTAATTCCATATTATATTCACGAAGGATTCTTCCCAAAAAGATGCACACGGAAATAGAAAATAATGAGAAAAAGTTAGAGACGGTTACAGGTAATACTAAAGAAATCATGAATTCGAAGAGCAAGGAAAATACTTTGCCATAGAAAGGTAAAAAAGTGTTGTATTTCATCAAGGATTCGTTAGTTAGCAAGTTAGTTAAATCTGGTTCAGTGCAGAATAGAACAAGAGAAATAACAGATACAAGGCAGAAAATTATTAAAATGGTAGCTGTTACCATATTAACTATTCTCAAATAACTTTTCATCTGGTTATTGTATCGCTCTCCAATACTTAAAAAACATTTCAACATTTTTCTAGTTTCCCACCGTTTGTAATAGAACGAGTAATACAATACCAAAACAGATAAGCGCCACAGAACTCTTGAAAAGGTAACTTTCTTACAGTGAAAATCAGCACAGCCCTGAGCAAGAATAGTGCCCACAACAAATTTATAAAAGATGCCTAAATGAAACATTAGAACAAATAATATTTGCAAAATTTTAAGTAGCTTTCCATTTGTCTTCTTCATTCCTGTTACACCTATAACATTCATAATTGTCTGAAAAAGATTTGGAATCATCTTGGCTGCTTTTAAAAGGCTAGATATCTGAACAGAAATATTCAGTTCTTTTATTTTGCTCACATTTTATGTTTCTGAAGAATTAAATTTGTTTGATTTTTTGCATCTTATTTCTTCCATATAGGTAGATAATCCAAAGCATATTGCTTTTTTCAATTTGTAATCAGAAATGGGTTATTGTTTTGACTAAGTAATTCCAGACCGTCTTGTTTCTGAAAAATTCGGGTTGTAGCGAGAACAAAAAATTTTAAATAACAAATTCGATAATCCGAAAATTTTTATTTCCGAAAAACTAAATTTGTAATACGAATAAATTTTTTTGTTTGGCGTAGATCACCTAGTATTTTCTTGGTATTAAATCTATATACTTTTTTTTATATCTAATAAGTATATAACTAAGAGAGTGTATTTGCTTTGAAAAATTCAATTTGCAATTCTAATTCTATAAAATGGATAATCCAAAAATTCTTTATTCATTCGATTTGTAACAAGAGTTCGATTTCTTCTTATTCAACAGATATATAATCCAGTCCTTTCTTGCTTGCATTGTAATTCAGTCTTTAATAAAACTTCAGTTTCTTATTCAAAACTAATATAACGCAGAATTCCATTGCTTAACAAGATCTCACTTTTTTAGGAATAAAATTCATTCAAATATATTCACAATTGGACTAAAGTTCACATTTTCTTATTCGTGAAATGAATGATTCAGAGCTCCATTATTTCTGGAAAAAATCATTTGGTAAAAAATTGCAGATTCTTGTTCAATTCGTAAGTAATTTAAAACACTGCACCATAAAATTAAATTTGTTATGATTCAATTTAGGATTTAATAATCTGAGCTTATTATATATTTTATTTCAACAAGAATTTTTTTTATTCAGCAAGCTAAGTAATCTAAAACTTCTCGATTCCTTCCTTCGATTTAACAGGAATTCGATCTTTTGCCAGCAGATAATTAAAAAAGATAAACATATTTTTAATTACAAATTCTTTGGAATTCAATTTATGGTACAAATTATTTTCAATAATAGTCTGCTATTGCCATTCATGTATTTTTTTACTTGACAAGCTGATGACAAGCTCTTTATTGTTTGTGAAATTTTCAGTGTGTATTCAAAACTTTTATTTTCGCCGCCTGGCAGATAATCCAGACGACATTAAGGGATATATTTTTTTCCTTCATGTTATGGTGAATGGCAACACAAAAGTTCTTTTGAAGGGTTACATGTAATCAATAAAATCAATGCAAAACTCTTGATAATGTTGTTGTGATAATATATGAAACAAATCAATGTTTAGAAATTTGTGGAAAAATAATGGATATAAAATATCTTTTCTTACTTTCTTCTGTCCAAGGTTTCATGAAATAATTTTCGAAAACACGCTATTGACTAAATGGAATTCTAAATTAGGTTTTCTGCGGGTTATGGATATTAATCTCAATTTCAATTGGTTCTGCAACTGGAATTAAAGAATAAAATTCTAAATTAAAGCATCCATTATAAAAATTTGGATTCAATGTTTAACTCCTGATAAATTAGACAATTTGTGCTTGGGGAAAAAGATATCAAGATTCTAGTTCTTGTGATTATTTTGATAAAATTGTTTATGAGAAAGATTCAAAAGCCCAAAGAATTTATAATTCGCATCTGATGACCAGCTTTATGCCGAGTTTTAAGAAAATTGCTCATAAAGCACAAAAATACTACTGAACTTTTAATAATCATCAATTCTGAGAAAATATGTAATTCAAAAGCAGACAAAAAACATCAACAACAAAAGCTAATGTTTAAAAGGGACATAATAATAATATATTTAATGCCAATAAGTATGCAGACTTGTACATGTATTAGCTTCCTGGACATTTAAGAGATTTTCATTTTTTAGATAAACTTGGGGGGGGGAGGGTACTTTTACCCGTCTCCTTATCATTCCCAGTTCTATGGAAAACACCTATCTTAAATATAATTCTCGTAAATTTAATATAATTATTATATATAATATTATAGTTAAATATTGCTAACGTTGCATGCACTCTGAATGTATTATTATGATCCAAAATGAGAAAAAATGCATACGATGTAATCTTTTGCAAGTATTGTAAACAAAGATACAACTTGAAATTTATTTGAAGTTTGAAATTTTACTTTTGTGGTTACAATTAGTTAATATTCCAAAATTCACATAACAGAGAGAAAAATTCAACGAAAATGCTAATGAAGAACATTAGTTTAATTTTTCCGTTTTACTTTTGGGCGAACGGAAATCGTAGAAAATACTCAGTTGAATGGAAATTGAAAATAATTTACCATTGTATATTTCTAAGTAGTTTATGTTTCTTATGAAGAAAAGTAGGTTTTGCATATTTGTTTCATCTTTAATTTTTTCCCAAAATTCTTTTTGAAAGCTCGAAACAACACTTTTTGCATTTGAAACAATCATCTATAATCATCTAAAACCACAATCGCTTTCATTTCTCGAATATTCATTTTGTTAAAGTATGTTGCTATTTATTCTTTTTTTTATATCAGATTACAAATAATTTACATACTATTAATAATTTGTCACAAAAATATGGGACTTATCTTATAATAATTTAACATGTTTTAATAATATTGCAGATGGTCATATTGACTTCAACGACATTAACTTAAATTCTAATTATCGCCCTATCCAAGCGTATTGTCGTAGCAAACTAGCTAATATACTTTTCACACGAGAACTGGCTAAAAGGCTTAAAGGTAAGATGAATGTTTTTTTCCAACTTTCATTATTTTTATGATTTATTAAGTTGATTGTAAAGCGGAAGAAAATAATTTGAGTTTGAGAAATCAGTATACACATTTTCGTGGCCTTCGTGCATTGAATAAGTATAAAGATTAAAATTTGTCTGTTAATTATGATTTTAATCTGTCGTTCTTTTGATGAATATTGTTTACATTCTATAGTTTTCCAAGAAATTTTGGGAGATTTTAACATGTTTTTTTTTAAAAATCTTTATCACTTTTAAATATTTTTATTTACGTCTCTTCTCTGCAAATGAAATCACTTAACAGAGAATCGATTTTAAAATATTAAATTACCATGGCAATATATATTTTTTTTTTCTTTAACGGAGCACAATGCAAAGTTCGTTCCTTTCATATTCATATCCCAACCGTTCCAATTGTTCCGTTCATTTCTCCCTTTTCATATCCCAACTTCCAAACCCATTTGTATACATTTTAATTTAATCTCGATATAAGGACTTTGTATTAGATATTTTCTAAACTAAGGCAACAAAGCGCTGAATTGCGAATCACGTATACACAAAAAGAACCAATTGTGACCTTCAAAAGTTGCGGGATCACTTTGCATTAGTCTACTGTAACCAGAATTAAAATATGTATATTGCATTACAAAGCTGAACAGTATTTACTATGTAGTTTCCAAAATGTTCTTCAAAATTCTTAAAAATTTAATTTACAAATATAAGTTACATAATATTGTACAATATTATGCAGTATTCGCCTTCCTAATAAAAAATGTCCCAGTGAATACTTTTGAAATGAACTTAATTATTAAACTAAAACTAACATATTTTTAATGAAATTTTTCGTTTAAAATACTCTGAGAAATTTGGGGCATCTTCAATGTTCGGTATTTTAAAGTATTCACAATATTTTTAAATATTTCTCAAATATTATGCAACATTGTTGTTATACTGGGGCTATTCACTGACATGCTTCAACCTGATAAAAATTTTAAAATGATGAAGTTTTTTTTCTATATTTCTATGAAAATATTAGTTAAAAATGATCTTATGTAGAATAAGAGTTTAAACGAAGGAAAAATATCAAAATCTCTTTAATAAATACAAATGGAGGACCTATTTAAAATACATTTTCAAAGAGAATAAATATTCTTTCAATAATTTTAGTCCTACTACCATGAATAAAACATTAACGCGTATCTTAAAGCGTATGTTAAGATTTAAATTTTATATAGATTCTGAATTCCTCAAACGGCTCTTTATTTTTGGAATAGCGATGATTTAGTGAAAATTTAAAACTGCCGTTTCTGAATGAAGATTTTTTTCATTTCCCCATCCATTTCAAAATGAAAATTCGATGTATTTTTAAAAATTATTTGTTATATTTTATAACTACGTACATGCAAGATAATGTTTTAGCGTATAGGCAGAAGTAAACATTAGCAACAAATATTACTTCTTTCTATTCATACATTTTATGGTCTCTTTCAAGTATTTTTGTGTACTTTCCATAATGCAATAATGTTAAATGTACACACACACACACACACACACACACACACACACACACACACACACACACACACAGAGAGAGAGAGAGAGAGAGAGAGAAAGATAGAGAATAAAGACGATAAAATAAATTTAAACTCATTTGTCAACAAATTTTAATAGAATGTTTTAAAGCATCTAATTTTTATTTTTTTTTATATTAAAGAAAAGAAAATTTTATATGCGACAATTATATTTCATCAGCCTCACAATGTAATTTGTGTGTTTTATATAAGCCATTTACAGTTGTGGGATATGGCTTAACCACTTAACTGTTTCATTTTCTTCACTATCTAATAAGATGACACTTCTATTTTGGGAATACTTTCTTATTTTGATTCAAATTGAAATCCATTGAATACTTGACTTATCTATATATTCGAAATAATTTTAATATTGAATTATAATCGTTATGAATGGTTTATTTTGTGTTTACAACTATTAAAATTCGATAAGTCGATGGAGGTATGGCATACGGGCAACACAGTTAAGCGGTTAAAACAAATTTTACGATTATCAGATGCCAGCCTATAACACGCTTTTAGGAATTATTTTTATTTCATAAATATTAGCTGTTACTTGTTAAGTACTATGTTCATTTTAATAGTTACTCATTAAATATGATGTGAAATTTAAATATTACTCATTAAAGATTATGCTGATTTTAAATGTTATCAATAGACGTCACTACTATATGTATCCGGAAATTCTCGTTACTTTAATTTCTTCATAAAGACATAAACAAAAGTTTCTATCTTATGGACACTAACGGCCATTCATTTAATATCGCACTCCTAATAAATAGCGACACTCAGGGGGGGGGGACGGAAGGTCCACAAACGTGATCCACGCAATATGTTAGAACATATTTAGGAAAATGTTCACCATTTCACATCTTTTCGAATTGAAGAAATGTATTTATTACATCTCTAAGAAATGGTAAAATGGCTGTTATTGTGTCCTCATCTTTTTACATCACGATATTGCCTTTTTACTATTTATAAATTCAAACATTATGTACAGACCATGAAATCAGTACACACGTTATTTCTTTTACTATATAAAAATTAAATTAATGGGAAAAAATCCCATTCGATTTGAAAGAAAGTTCTCTTTAAAAATATATAAATTGTATTCGCTTAAGGATCTATATACTTCTTTATATTTGCTTAATCTTCGACATTTCCAGAAGCAACTCTTACTTTCTTGTCTTATAATGATTTATAACCCAGTTATAAAAATTTAGAATAAATAGGTTCAAAATAACTGGAAATGCTTGTACATGCAGGCTTATCTAATAGCCGTCTATGTCACTGGGTGTAAGGACAATAGACCTTGAACCGTCGTAAAGCCGGGACTACACACCCAAAAAGTTCTCTTGTCTATTTGGTGGGATTGGAAAGGCGTGATTTTCTACGAGCTCCTTACTCAAGGTGAAATAATCAATTTTACAAATTACTGCCATCAACTGAATCAATTAAAAACTGCCATAGAAAAAGAAACTGGCCATAATTACTGAACCGTGTAGGCGTTGTATTTCATCATGACAAAGCGAGACCACATATTGCATTAGTCGCAAGAGAGAAGCTCTTACAGTTTGATTGGGATATTTTATCGCATCCTGTGTACTCTCCAGATCTCGCCCCATCTAATTATTACTTATTTCCGTCCTAATAAAATACGCGAAAAGCGTTTTAAATCCATCAGCGAAATAAAAGCGCACTTGGAGGATTATTTCTTGTCTTAAACACAACAATTTCGGAAAGAGGGCTGAATGAGGATTCCTGACAGATTGCAGAAGGTAATAGAACATAAGGGTTCTTATATATCCAAATAAATAATATCTTAAACAATAAATATATCGAATTCATTTCATATTAGAAATAGGAAAGAAATTTAAGGGACGTTGTAATACTTATCTTTTTTTCCAAATTTTCCATTTAATCTTTAATATAAAAACTTTGCTCTAAGAAGAATTAACGTTTTAACAATATTTTCTGTTATTAACAGCGAAACAAGATTCACTAAAAATTTGAAACATGTGTTTATTTATATACTTAATTAAAAATAAATAATACATCTCATTTTTATGAATTGCTTCCTGCATAGTATTAGTTAAACATTAATAGATTCTTCTTGGAAAAAATAAGTATAAATGTAATGATTTTATATCTAAATCCAAGATTTAAAATTCCATGAATGAAAGAAAAAAAAATTAAATACTTTGTAATTGTTCTGAAGATATAAAGATATAGATGCAGTTATCAATATTAAATTAATCAGGTTTATGAACCTGGCCCAATTTTGAGCTTGAGCATTATATCATTGATTTGGTAAATCGTCTATACAAAATATCTTTTTCTTTTATCACAGTTTTACATTCTTTACAACCGCGACTTGGTGCTTCTTTTTATTGAAGACAGCCGCCTTTGGCGATCAGCTGTTTCGCCAGTACTAATGATCGCTAAAATTTTTATTAAATATTTTATGTAACTTGGTCTCTTAATAGATTTTTTTGCAAAATATTTTTAAGCTTCAGATTTTAACAGTTATATAATTCAGTCATGCTATTATGGAGGCCTTAAACTGTTCTGTTCATTGTAGTACTTATCTCTCTCTTTTATTTTCTTATCATCGTTCATAAAATTTCAGCTACAAATTAGATTGAAAATGTTAAACTGCAATTAATATAAAAAAAAACATTTTTTACTGAAATGAACCATGTATTTTTTTTAAATATGAGAATTGAAAGCTCAGTCGTTCGGCATTGAAGTTTTATGTGCACTACAGAATAATTTTCGTAATTTATATAAATCTCAAAGAATTATATAACAAGAATTTCTCTGCTTCATCGTAAAATTAAGTTTTTTAGTATTACTTTCAAAATGTTTAAAGGAGGTAAATAAAATCATTTTATTTTATTTTAGTTAATAAATGTACTTATAAAAAATTATGAAATTTAAATTTTATACAGTCTTTTCGTCCTAAGTAATCATATTCTTCGATATACTCTTGACGCTTCAATTTTTAAATAAATAAATAAACACTTCTATCTTCTGCGTTCAAATCTGAACAATTTATGAAGTTTTCATATATCAATTTTAGAACAATCAACCTTTTTCATAATCATAAGCTATTCAAGAAACATTGGCAGAAGACTGGAGTATCTTCTTTGAAACGGTCGTTGATATGGTCACATTTTATCGCCAGTTTTTATACGATATTCAAATTTCATAAATAAGTCAATTTTAGTGATTGATTTAGTTAAATGGAATTCAACAATTTTTATTTCAAATATCGATGTATCGACAATATTTTTTTATTATGATTCAAAGGGCTGAGGACTTATGCAAAAATTTAAAATTCGTAATTAATTGGAGCATTTATTGACTCAAGTTACATGAAATAAAATTATCTTGTTCGTTTAGAACATTTTGTTAGCAGATGTATGCCACAAATTAGCTGATGGGCAACGATTAGAGTGATTGTCCTATATATTATTAAACTATGTTTGCTTTAAATTAAACTGATTCATTGATTTTATAGCATAGATATTGCAAAAGATCATAGAAAACCTTTCTACCATTTACTTTTTAGAAAATATCATATGTCAAATTTTTTTCACTTCATACAGACGCGTGCTGAATATTACATTTTTATATATTTAATTTGCAATAGTAATTGATTTATTTTTTAATTTGAACTTCTGTTAATGCAATGGCAACACCTTGATAAAAGCGAATGCTTTCTCATTGACGTGCTGGTGCAGATTAAATTTTATTTTGTGCGAAATATATTGTTGAAAACTATGGTTAAAATATTTCTTTAAAAATTCATTAAAAATAGAAATTTATTTTATTGTTCAAAACAATAGTACCATTGAAAAGACTATTGTTTGAATTTCAAAATGATGAAAAAATGAATTTTGTGCTGTCATATTTTCAGAAGTTATAGCGGAAAAACGCCGAAATTTCGCTTAATTTTTAATTAATTAAACTTCTAATTAAAAATTAAAAAAATCACTCCGAAGTGCACATTTCCGGCCTCCAAGGTATACACATGCCAAATTTGGTAGCTGTATGTCGAACGGTCTGGCCTGTAGAGCGCCCACACTCTCTCTCTCTGTCTCTCTCACACACACACTCATTGAGCTTTATTATAAGTATAGACTGTCAAGTACAAAACCTACGAAGTATTCTTACACCACTTTATACTTTCCCACCATTTGTAGAACAGTGCAGCTATAACAATAACTGAGCAACTGAAAGAAGCAAATTTTTAGAAGAATCCAATTGCAGAAGATTATTATTATGAAACATGATCTTCTATAATTATTATGAATATTCCTCTAAGATTTCTCATTAATAATAAATAAGGTTCTAACAAATTCATCAACAATTGAAATAACTTTCGTGTATTATTTGT
>JAPMOR010070217.1:11015-30789 GCA_026543865.1 Argiope aurantia
ATAATTTTTTTTTCATTTTTAATATAGTATTTTTTATAACGATTCTTTACAAGCCAAATTCACATTCAAGCTTATTTCTATTTACTTTTTGGGGATATTTCGATTTCTAATGCTTTTAATTTACAGATATCAGCTTTGTGAATTTAAAAGATCAAAAAATATTTTCTTGCACAAAACACAAAAAAGTTAAAATTTCTCCATTTCACTTCAAAGTACTCTAAAAAAATTATTGCAATTCCTTATTTTTTTATATACATTAATTGCATTTTAGTCTTATTTTTCTCAACATTATGCCCATCTACTTCGAGCTGTTGCTACAATGAAATGAGATCTCTCTTCCTCTGAGGTATAAAACCATTAATTTTTTATCACCTTAAATTTTAAAAAAGAAAATGTTGTTTCTCGACAAAACTATATAATGAGTTAAAGCATGACAAACTGCAGAATTTTATGATATTTAATGACTATGAAATCCCTACAATAAGTGACTGAAATGAAAATGGAAAAGTTATGATTAAAAAAAAAAGAGTGAGCAATGCTAACAGCATTACCTAATATAAAAGGGATATTACAATTTCAATTAAAAATTATATAATATTTATAACAGATCTATACAAAAGCAAGACATTTTTATGAAAAATCATTTGTTTTTATAACAAACTATACAAAAAAAAACATATTTTATTTATTATTTAGGATAAATGCTAATGCCAATAAAGTAAAATGACAAAACCTCAAAATTGCTTCAGAGAAATATCCTTCTGTAAGCGAAACATGTGACATTTTAGTTCCCAAAATAGAACAAATATAGTTAAGAGCTTCTATACCATTTGTTTCTTGCAAAAGTTTCATAAATGAAACATTATCAGTGCTAAATATAGGAATTTATTAAAATCTAAAAATAGAAAAAGGTCAGATAAGTTGATAGGTCAGTCAGACAACCTGGAAAAATTTAGAGAAGAAGCTAAATGTTTATTTGATATTGCTGTTTATAAGTGTGTTAACTTTAATACTTGTATAAAGGAAAAAAATGCCAGTTATGGAACAAGAGTTTCTAAACAATGAACACTCCAAAAGGATAAATAGTTATAGGTAATATTGATATAGCTAAAAAAACAAGCACTTTGAAGTAGAAAGAAGCAAGAAAAAGTAGGATAGAGAATAGTTAAGTTTAATCAAGAACAGACAAAAAATACTAGAGTGTCAGAAACGGTTACTGACAACAATGACAGAGCTGAAGAACAACAGTATCCTTTACAAGAAGAGGAAAACCAAACAGATCCTACAAATATACAAGAAGAAATAAAACTACCAGGCCCTTCAAAACTGAACAAAGAGAAAAACATTCAAATACATATTCAATTGCCATTTTGTAGCTTCCATTGCTGGCCATATCAGGATATCAGATAGAGCTGCTGCAGTTATAATTAGTGCTGTGTTACAGGACTTGGGTCTAATCACAGAAGACAAAGCGAATGTAAAAGATTGGATAAAAATTAGAATAGTAACAGAACCCCCCCTCCCCCACCCTCCTTGTTAAAACATGTTTCCAGTGACTGTCTCAAAGACTTTAGATGGAAAGCATCTAAAGCTGAACCAAATAACATAGAGGACCTTGTTATCAACTTTTCCCAGCTTCCTTGTCACATGCAAGTAGTGGAAAGAGCTATGAAACTGGTGACCAAATCAACTCAAAATGTCTGTGATTCAATCGCAAGTGAAGGATACATAAGAGCAAACTGTAACCTTTGTAATCATAAAGGATACAAAAATAAGAAATACAAAATTTGACATTAAAAATATTTTTTTTAATATAATTAATATTTTTCCCCAATTATAATGCTTATATAGTATTTAAAACCATCTTTTGTAACAATACATTTAAGAAAAATTCATAAAAAATATTTTATAAAAGTTTATATTTTATCAATATTTTCACAAACTTCAAGCTTTTTGCAGCACCTGAAGTTGATGTAGTATTGCTACCAAATTTTATTTTATTCTTTTTGAACCAAAAGGCAACTTTTCCCTACTGTTACCAAACTAGTAACTTAAAAAAATAATAATAAAGGCCATTTTTATTCCACCTTAATATGCCTTATATTTTATCACTTGAACATTAATAAAGGTTTGCACAATCCATTTCTGTGTGCTCATTGAGGCTTACTTATGCTTCAACACCACCGAAATTGCTCAGTTTCTTTTGTTATGTGTGTTTTTTTTTTTTTTTTTTTGTTCCCAAAGAATTTGTTTCATTCCATATATTAATTTTAACTGCAGTTGCATCCAATTAGGTCACCTAGTATTAATGATGTTTAAATCTGAAACAAATATTTCTGTTCAGTATAATATTAGAATACTAGCAACTTGAACTGTAATTGATTATATTAAAAATATTATTTAAGAATGATAACTTTTAAATTCTGCATTGCATCTCATTACACAAAACATTGCTTTATAAAAGCAATTATCTGATTATGCCAAAGTAAATTAGTAGTAATTTACTAAATAAAATAAAATATATAATTAACTTTCTCAAGAAATTTTGCTTTTTTTTAATAATTGTTATTTATATAAAAAAATCATTCATTCAAAACTTTCAATTTTGTAGGAGGGGGAGGGGAAACACTTCTAAATAATAAAAAAAGTAGACAATAAAACATACTTGTTGAATGTATGCTATAAGAGATTCTTTATTGTCACTCCAATATTTTGGAAGGTCACTAGAATATGGATATTTCTTACACCCCACCTCAATAGTCAATTCAAAGCAATTGCTATGCAGATAATTCCAATCCTGCATTCCACCTATATCAGATTGTATTTCATCAAATTCAATAAATTATTGCAATAAAAATAAAAGATGAAAAACAAATTTCTTTCTAAAATTGTAGAAGAGAAAACATAAGAATTATTATTATTATTATTTTTTTTTTGCTGCATCTTGTATTTAAGAATTACTCATTAAATATTTTATTATAACAACATCCACTATAATAAAGATTTTTTTTTAAAAAAAAGAATATCTTACATTTATTTTGCAAATAAGAATACATACTACCCATACTTCATAAATGTACAATATTAAAATTACAAAATATTAAATATTAAAAATTAAAAATATATATTATATTTTAAAATGTCTTTTCATAACTATTTATATGAATTTTTAAAATAAAAGGAGGTAGTAATAATATAACACATTCTATATTTTAATCTTATTACGTTTCATTTTAATTAGATGAAGTAAATTATATTTACTACCCAAAAATAAAAATTATCTGTAATATTTTTTTTTAAGTTTAAACATTATTCCTTTATAACTCCAGAAAATTCTTATAATTTTTTTTAAAATAAATGCAGTAGAATCCTTTATGTTCTTACCTGCCACACTGTACCATGCTGCTCCATTGGTTATACCACCAGGAAAAGATTCATTCAGCTTACCTTGACCACCACATGGCAGACCTAGATGCATTGTAGGATGTTTCTGAAATGTATGTAATATAGTATCAGTGTTTATTATCAAATGATTAAAATGTGCATGAAAAATAAAAATTTGGAGCATTTGAACAAAATATATATATTATATATATATATATATATATATATATATATATATATATAAAATATTGTAAGCAGAATCTGGAGAATGAATATTTTCAACAAATATAAACTGTAATTTAAGAGCAATCATTAAAAAAAAAAAAAAACTACAGCAAACAGACTGAGAGAAAAAGCATTTCCATATTATTAAAATCATAGAGTACTTTGTTCTGAATTATAAACACAAGATTAAAAACAACAACAATACTAGTTATACTGGCTAATTTAAAAATAATATCACTGAATTTGTTAATATTAGAGCATAATAAATATCATTGAAATATTGTTCTGCAAACATATATCCAGGCAAATATTTAGCATGAAAAGTGAAAAAAACATTTCTCTTACCTTTTAAAATATCCTTAATGTTTGCAAAAAAAAAAAAAAAAAAAAATAGAGCTATAAATGGGGACAGAAATGTTAACTAATAAATATTTGTTTGAATACATACTGATATGCATTCATGCCTATTTCAAGCATTCTTGATTCCAAACAGTTACTGCTAAATATGTTAATTGGGAAGCAATGGAAGCAATTCATATTTTTACAGTATTAATCATTACTCTGTTATTTATTTTAATGGTTAATAGGAATTGAATACATACTGATATGCATTCATGCACATTTCAAGCATTCTTGATTCCAAACAGTTATTGCTAAATACCTTAATTGGGAAGCAATTCATATTTTTACAGTACTAATCATTACGCTGTTATTTATTTTAATGGTTAATAGAAATTCTGTAAAAAATAATGAACACAAAATACTAATCAAGTTTATGCCAACAAATATTCTAGCCTTTCAGACAATAGTGAAAGATTGCAATATATATATACTAGCATCCACACCAGAATTTTATCTATAAAATGTAATTTTCAAGAAAAATTATTTTTAGATGATAATTTTTTTACAATGATGTAATACCAATTAACTACTTGATGTTGCACCAAGAGCCACTAGATATTAGGATAATAGATATAGATAACTTCTTGGATAATAGATATTTGAAAAGAAATAGAAATTTCAATTCAAATTTTAATTTTAGATAAAATAAATATTTTAAAATTTTCTCATAGACTTCTGAAAACATTACACAAAAATTATTTTTACTTTTATTAAATTTTAATTTTAATATTTTTTTGAAAATTATTTAAATGCAAATTGTAATATTCTATATTTGTAACATTTGCAATAGCAAAATTCAAGCCAATATCATTATTTCCTTAATCTTTCAATCACATGTTTTAAGAAATTTTAAATCACAATAAAAAAAATAATTGCTTACTTTTGGCATTCAATGCAATTTTTTTCTTTTTCTTTTATTACACAATGTTTTTAGACAAGCATTCTATTTTAATATGCAATATATAAAAATTGTTTTGCTATTGCTTGATTGTTAGAACAATCAAGCTTCATATTTTAAATAACAGGTTTTTAATTTGAAAAAGATTTTTTTTTTTTTTGCATTACATTTGAAAACAATAAAATATGAAGAAAAAAAAATTGAGATAATTTTTTAAGATTTTATTACAATTGTAAATCCCGTTTAAAACCAAATTGATAATAGAACTGGTAGTTTACTGACCATGAACAAGCATTTAATCTCAATATCTATGAGCTACTTTTAAATTCAAACTCCTTAAATTTGTAAATAGAAGTAATAGCAACCTTTGCCAATCATTGTAGCTATTCAACTTAATAGGATTGGAGGAATTCTTGAAAGGAAGATATTTTTCCCTTTAGTCAACACCCATGTATCCATAATTATAATTTTTAAGCTAAAAAAATTTTGATTGAATCAAAATAGTTCACCATTTAAAATAAACAATACTTATGATGGAGATGATTAGATTTAAGTATTTCATTATGCGAACTCAAATGAGTGAATTTTGTATTCAGAGAAGAAGATTTTGAAATCCCTTTCTTAGCAAGTGTCTTCTAAAGCAAGAGGAACTACTAATAGTAAGTTGTATTCAACTTATGTATACAGAAACAATAATATTCAATAATGCCAAGATGAATAATGCACATTCCATGCACTTAAATGCTTGCTAAGTCCCTTCTTTGTTCCCGTGCATATCAACAAATATTGGCTGTGTTTCACATCAAATGCATCTTTCTATGCTTGTTGTTCTCTTCAAGATGAATAAAGAGACATTTTTTTGAAAATTCAGATTTTGTTATTTGAATTTAAATCTATTGTTTAAAAAAACTTTTAAGCATATTCATTTATCTGCTAATTATAGGTCACAACCCCTTTAACTTTAATGTAAATGCTGAAATGATGCAAAGTTCAACTGCATAGTAATTCATAAAAGCAATAAAACAGTATAAGTACTAGTTCTTCACGATTTAACTACTTCAAAAACTTGTGTTTACAAAAACAATATAAATCAGTACAATCCAAAATTAAAATATGAAGTTAAAAGAGCAATGTGAATTATTATTCTTGAAAATTTATTAAAGAATGAATAGTGGTTTTAGAAATAGATATAACTTCAAACATTATAATTTTTTACACTTGAGATTTGTGATAAATTATTTAAAAGCTAAAAATCTACTTTATAATTTATATGTAATAATAAATAGTATTTTCACATTCAGCTTTTAAAAATAGTAGAAAAATATGAATTAAATTGTGCTTTATAAAAATAATATTTGGTTGAAGTAATTACCAATAATAAGACAGAATTACAGATACTATAAAATTAAAAGATGGCCAAAAATTTGCTATCAGAATACAAAGAAAAAGGGAAATCTTATTGCTATGTAAAAAAAAAAAAAAAAACCTTTGAAGCCAGCTTGAAAAAAAATTAACAAAATTTATCAAATAAAGAAAAATTTTATATATTGAGCTTGAGCTATATGATAAGTATTTTACAACTTTGTTATATATCAGAAGAATTTTAAAAAATAAAAAGTAATAATATATAAGATAAAATTTAACTATTTGGGGGGAGGACAGGGACAGACAATTAAAAAAAATGTTTATAAGGTATATTATTTTGGCTGTGTATTAAAAGGTATGTGTATTATAAAGTAAAAACATAATTGAAAATATTATTTTGGTATTACTATTCCTCCCCCTCTGAAAATAAAATTATTATCATAACTTTAACAGTAGTAAAAACTTGTAATTGAAAGTTCTGAAAAAAAAACCTAGAAATGTGGAACTAAAATTGGTTTTATTGAAAAGACCATTTCTTAAATTTTAAAATGGTATAAAAAGGGTTTTTATGTCAAAATATGTTCTTAAATTACTGAGAAAACATTAAAATTTTGATTAAATTTAATTATTTAAAATTCAGAGCATTTTGAAAAAGCCCTTTTTTAGTATAATGTATTAATTACCCATCAAGTCACTACAATCAAATTTCATGTTTCTAAACATAAAATTTTGTGAGGAGTCAATTAATGGTATTTCTTCTTTATACATAAAGACAACTGAAGATAAGCAAAGTTAATCATCTTCAAATCAAGCTATAAAGTTTGTTAGGTTTATAACCACTGCTCTTCTTAAATAAAATTGTGTTATAAATAAAACATGAAAATTTTAGAACAAACACTGACAATTTATGAAATGAGACAACAATTAAAGGCAATTTGAGAAAGAAAGAAATTATACCAAGGATTGCCAAATACAATAATTTTTTACAATAGGTTTCAGAATATGATATGTTTTAATAGGTCTATTCTGCAAGAAGCATAAAACATGAATATAGTTAGATCACAATTTTCTGCAGTTATCTCTATTTACTTTTACAAAATTTAATATGCAGACTAGTTAAATTTATGTTAAAATATGTAATCTGTTTTTATTATGGTTATTATTTTATGAGAAAGAATTGTTCCTTATTTGAAATTACTGTCAATAATAATCAAAACCCTATTTCCAAAAATAAGAAATAAGAGAGAGAATAGTCTGTAACTTTTCTAATGCACTAATACAGCAAATTGTTTAGTATTAATTATTTTAAAAGTTTCAAACTCATGGAAAACATATACTGTGTGATGTCTAAATCAGCAAAAGAAATTGATAGGAGCTTTAAAGAACATATTCCTTTTATCTCTAGCCTATATATTTCTTCAAAATTTTAATTGTGTTTACAGTGGTGAAACCAAAAATCATAGAAATTCAATAGAAACAAAAATTTGTAACTGGCTAATTAATAACAATATTAAAAATTAAAAAAAAAAGGTGATAGATACTTGGGAATAAACAGTGGCTAGCCGACGGAAAACTTCATCATCAGGACTTTTACTATATCTATCAATATTTTCAGCATTGTCATCAAAAGGATAATTTGCAACAAGTGCCCCACCATGTAAATTGGCAGACAAAACAAAGGGTTCAGATAAAATCCAAGTAATAACAGCTCTTGTTTCAGGTTGAAGAATAGCATTTTCATCTGTTGAATGAAATTGATCTGGAAAGTTTCTATTTAGATCAATACCATTTGCATTTTCTCGGCCTCCAAACCCATCAAAATCTCCTAAAAAATTATTTTATAAATTTAACAGTATATTAGTTTTTCATAAAAGTTTACATTTCATTAATATAGGATTGTCAATTTAAAAGCTTTGTCATAAAAATACTACAATTATAAAAACATTTTAACATCACTGCATATTTCTTAGTTTATAACAGCATAATTTATACTACAATATTGTACAGAATAGATAAGTAATTATATCCAACACAGATATTTATTACATTATTCAGATATTTTTATTCCACATTTTTTCTTTAAGTTTCAAATACAACCAAACAGTATATTTAATAACCGAAAAATGAATTAATTGATTTATCATATAAAATTTAACAAAAGAAATTTGTGACAGCACTTTATTTCTGAATTTTTTTTTAAATATTATCTTTAACAAAGTTATGAAAATTAATATTCTTTGGTTTATTTTTATCAGCTCCTTATATTATTTTTCAGTTCTATTATTTACTTTTTATTTTAATACCTATATTTATTAAGAGTTTAAGACCCATTTTATTGATGTATGCATTCACGTCCTTCTAAATGAATCAAATGATACATGGGATAAGGATGAAAAATTGTTCAATACACATAAACTAACTTCATTACATTTTTCTTTTCTTTTTTACTTCAAAAACTATAACTTAAGAAACAATTATATTAGTAAACTAATAATTTAATTTTTCTGAAATGCTATATAAATTCTTATCTACTTTGTTTAGATACTATTTATTTTAGCACTATAACCTAACTTATGCATGAGAAAAAAACTTTTAGTCATATGAACCCAATATTTCTACAAACTTTTTATTATTATTATTTCATAAAATATCAGCAGTTTATTTTTTAAAACTGAAAATTTTAATTCTTCTTAATATAGCAAAGCCATGTTTCTTCAACCAAAATTGAAAAGAACATAATTCAATAACAAATATATTTATTTGATAGTACAGTGACAGGATTTATCATTTTCTGAAAGGAGAAGATATTATTTTCAAATCTGAACTTCAGAGATTATTTCAATTTAAGAATATGACTGCAGCAGTAATTTAAAAATAAATTATGGCATATATAAATTCATGCATTAACAATTAAAATTAAGAACAAACTTTTGGCACAACATTACCAGAATTTGATATAATTGTAAACACCCTTTGCTTTGTTTTCTGGCATTATTATGCTTAAAACAGCTAATCTCAATTGCTTGGCATAAATAATGTTACTAACAATATCTATTTTTACCATATTTTTCATCATTCTTCCAAACCTTATTAAAAATCAGTACACTTTAATGAATTTAAATGACTAATTAGGAAATATTTATGTGTTATTTATATACATTTATTTATTTTCACAGTTGTATTTCATTTAAGAGACATGTAAAAATAAAAGACACTTTTTTCATTTTAAATTTCCACACAAGATTTTTCTCTTAATCTTAGTTACATTTACTTTTAATTTTTTATCTTATGCACACCCAAACTTTAATAACAGTAATAAGACAAAATGCAAGAATTTAATTTCAGATTTGTCAAATTCAATTTAAAAAAATTTAAAAAATTAATTTATTGATTTCAAAAGAAAATTTTAAATTTGTCATAATTATATCCTATTGAATGCTGATAAGAGCAAAAAATATTATTCTAAATAATTTATTGCGTGCAAACTCCAATTCAATCATAATTAGCAGAAAACTGAAATCTGTTATTAAAACGTTTCAATTAAAAAAAATCCTTTTAATTTAAGATAAATATGATTTTTTTTTAAAATTCTGTGACAATTTTTTATGAATGACCACAATATTATAAATCTGTATATTCCACAATATCAGAATTTAAATAGAGCCAAGTCAAGTTAGCCATTAAAACCTAAATGATTAGACTTGGGATAATAAGAAAATTACCTTCTCTTGCTTTTTCATAGCCATCTGGGTTCATTGAAGGCATAATATGTATTCTTGTATTATCTAATAAATATTTGATTTGAGAATCAATTTTGTATTGGTTGCAAAGATATTGAACTAAATATAAAAGTAGTTCTCGACCAACAACTTCATTTCCATGCATGTTTCCAACATATTTGAATTCTGGTTCACCTAAATATAATAAAAAATTCAATGAATATCATTATAAAACTATATTTACATAAATGAAGCAATTTTACAACGCAATAAACAAAAGGTTTTAACCCAAAATAATAAGAGCCAAACATTATTTCAATATTATTTATGAAGTTGAATAAAAATTTTAATTTTACTTATTTACAAAATATTTACAAAAATTATTTACAAAAAGAGTTTACTGAGAAATACCAAGCATTGAATATTTGGGAATTGCAATTTTAGTTAAAAAAACAGTCCAAAGTAATTATTTATACTAGATGATAAGTAAAACTGGTACTTGTTTATTTTTATAATCCCTAGGTTTTATCACCAAACAACTGAGATATATCTCCAAGATGGCATTATGTATAAGGGAGAAGGGCGATTTTGGGGTAATCTGAAAACCACCAAGTGAATTCAAGGGTTATAAAATTTAATAGGGAGATTCTTTTTGATATACATCTATACACTGGATGAACTATACTAGTGACTTAAATACTCTCAGATTACAAAGAAGACTTTCAGAATTCATGGATGACACTACATATATTAATGATCTGTAAATATAATAGAATCTAAAAAGTTTCACTAAAAATTTCATATCCCAAATATATTTAAAACTTTTATTTATACATAATTATTGATTAATTTAGGTATTCCACCAGATTAAAAACACTTAGAGATAATTTTTAAAGCAATGATACTCAATCATAAAATTTGCAAATGAAAAAAAAATTAGATAATTAAAAAAATGTTTTTATTAATATATAATCAATTTCAAAACATACACCAAGAGAGACAACCAAGAAATTTTATTTTGGAGGCAGAATATAGCAAATATTCAGAAGTATTAAAAATATTTAATGTGGATTTATTTCTAAGTTTGAAAATACTTATCAGTTAAGCAATTAGTGACATTTAAATTTATGAAAGGAAACTAAAAATCTGTAAAAATCAAAATTACTGTTATACACGTTGGGGCAGCTTTGAAATACTCACCATAAACAAAATTATCCCAAAAATAGAAAAGATGATAGTAGATAGAGAAAAAGATATGAAGCAGGAAACAATTTTATTATTACAGTTTATGTTTTATTTTTCCTAAAATAAACATACTATTAAATGTAAAGCCTTTTAAAGCAACAATAAATCAAGATATTTCTTTATATGAATCATAATTATCTTATAAGATTAATATGACTGATTAAGAATGATTTTTTATAAATAAGTCATAAATGGAAAATAATGATCATTGTTAGAAATATGAAATTATTATTATTATTCCTTTTAACAAGCAGTTTTTTAAAGAAATATCATTAAAAGAAACACAATTATTATGAAATGGAGTTACTAACAAAAATGTCTAATCTACTTTATAATTAATTATATGGTTGAAATTAAAAATCAATCCTTTTCAATAAACTAAGCCTCATGCATACCTGGCTCGTGAATACCAGGATTATCACTCATTTCTATAACATACAGTTCTCTGTTTTCTACTGTCTGACCAATACTATACATTTTCGTAATTTCTGGACACTTTTTAGTAACATTCTTCAAAATAGCAACTAAATCATCATAATGATGGTGCTTGAATTCCAGTTGAGATGAAGACATTTCAATATTTGTGTCATGTGTATTAGGTGTTTCTGGAGTACTTGATGCAGAAGGGGTACTTGAAACATCAGTAAATGAGAATGTGCTAGAACTGGACATATTATTAATTGTTGAAGCAGAATATTCTTTCGAGGATGGAACAACTGTTGTGGAAGTTGATGAAGTAGAATTAGGAGTTACAACAATAACTGGAAGAACACCATTTGCAGGAGCAATTTCTTTTAACTGTTGCAAAGGTTCAGGATGCAATTCAACATTAACTTCTTCAGCAACTCCTTCTTTAACAACAACTAATTTGGTCACAGGTCGATACCTAAAAATATATAAATTTTAATTTTCCTGAACAAAAATTTAATAAATTTTGACAAAATAAATTTTTAATTCTCAAACTGTTTATACTAAGCAAATTATATTAATGATCAAATGGTAAAAGTGCTTTTCTTTCCCACAGCTCTTAAAATTCTATGGACTGAAAAAAAAAAAGAATCCCCATTAATAAAATTTGCCACTACTATATTTGTTAATTCAAAAGCATACAGGTTGGTTATCAAAATAATGGAAACACCTGTCAATAAAAGTGACATTTTGGAATGTGCTTCATAAGCATTAAAATATAATAAAAGCCACCAATTTTTTTTTATAAATAGCAATGTATATACCCTGGTAGTATGTATTAGCTTTATTAAAGTTCTGCAATTCTTGGATTTTTTTCCAAAAGTGTAAAATGTTGGAAATCTCAGATTTTCAAAGAGGTCAAATTGTAGGAGCCCATCTAGCTAAAGCAAGTGACCATTACATTCCACTCTTTAGGTGTTTCTAGAGATATTAAGGTTTGACAGTTTTTCAATCCCGGTTTTTAAAAGTAAATTTGTCATATTTGAATATCGGTTTTTAAATTAAGAAAACCAGTTTTCCAGAAGATCTGGATATTTCTCTTTAATAATAATAATAATAATAATTGAATTTTATTGGTTGGGGCTGATTTATCTAGCAGCTGAATCTTAGGGTGATGAGATGCCAATTAATCAACAATTTAAAATATATTTAAATTTCTGTTAAATGAACTAAAAAATTTAAAAACTGAAATAAGTTTGATATTATTATATGTTTTAGAAGAACAAATTCAAGGGGGGAAAACAAAAAACAAGTAGAATTAGCAACTCTTTTGCTGTATTTGCAAAATCCACAAAACATTTCTAGTTCAGCAAAGAAATCTTTCTGTACTTTCTTTAGCTTCAAAAACCGAAATTATTAAGTTATCTGGAAACCGATTCTGATGAAGAGCAAACCGAAGATACTACATCAGAATAAAGCTTTTTTTAAAAAAGAAGCCATGGAAAAATCAATTCATAAGTTTCTTGAAGAGTCTAATGAAAAACTTACAAATCCAAAGACACTGAAAGTTGAATTTTCATTATTTGAGACAATGAATATTGTGTCTGAAATAAGAACAAGACTTAGTCGTCGTGCAGTGGATATTTTATGAATTTTAAAATACTATTTTCTTAGAAGAAATTAAAATAAGTGGAAATAATATAAATTTTATTTGAAATTTTTGTTTGAGTTTTCGTTATTTTGTGTAAGTTTATTTGTTAATTTGTTTTTATATTTTGACTTTGATATTGATTTCATTTGTTGCTATTTTATATAAATTAATAAAATATTTTTCCCTATTCACTTTTTTTTTTTGACAAAAATTTGAAGACTGGCTAAAATTTTTTTTTTAGAAATATTGAATTCGAAAACCAGTTTTTGAAAAAGTCGGTTTTTGTATATACCCTAATAGATATGGTGTCCAAAATCATAACAGCATACATACAGCACGGCAAAGCAAAATATTGGGCAGTAAGATAATCTCAGTGAAAGAGATCGATGGGCATTGAAGCAGAATGTAATGTCTAAAAAGTGAACAACTGCAGCAAAAGTGACCACAGAGCTCAGTATTCATCTGGATTCTCCAGTGTCAGTGATTATAGTTAGAAGGCACCTCCATAAACAGGACATTTATGGCAGAGCAAAATGTCACAGATGTTAAGGTAAACGTCATACTCATGTCACACTCACAAAACCTGGTCGATTCATAAGTGGAAGAAAATAATATGGTCTGACGAACCATATTTCACACTTTTCCCTACAACAGGATGGGTGCATGTTTGAAGGGCACCTGCACAAGCGTATGATCATGATTGTATTCTTCCAACTTTCAAGCATGAAGGTGGATCTGTCATGATATGGGCAGCCATCTCATAATTTTCTGCCGGATCAATCATAAACCTAAAAGGAAGGATCACTGGGGAGAAGTATAGAGAAACTTTAGCTGACCAGGTCTATCCTAAAATGCAAACTTTGTTTCCTGTTAGAGATGGAATTTTCCATGATGATAATGCATCTATCCATGCAGAGAGACTTGTCCAATCATGGTTTGATGAATAAAAGGATGAAATTAAACATCTGTCTAGGTCCGCAGAGTCACCCGACCTCAATATAATTGAATGTTATGGTCTATTTTAGAGTATTCAATACAGTTCATTTTTTTTATATCCTCCACTAGCATCTCTTGCAGAATACTCACAATATCTCCAGGAAGAATGATACAATATTCCTCTAAACACTATTCAAAACTTATGTGAATCGATTCCTAGATGAATCTAAGCTGTATTACATGCCAAAGGTGATTCTATACCATACTAATAAAGGATTCTTTATAAATCTAAGGTGTTTCCCATATTTTGATAATCACCTATAAGTTATTTACATTAGAAGTTTATTTTTTTTTTTATGGTAGCAAAATTATCAAATCAAAATATATGGAATTTGAATCAATAAAATTGAAATGAACAATTTTCGTAAATTGAATAATTATGAACTCTATAGTTAAAACAGTTTTTAAAAAACAATTTTTAAATGCTTATTTTGTCTATAATTTAAAATATTCTAAGCTATTATTCTTATTTTGAAGAAAAACACAGTTTCCATATTAAAAAACATTGAAGTAACTGATTTATATTTGTATGATCTCACTAAATGAAATCTGCATTAACAAAACTAATTTTAAAAAATAAACAGTATTCATATAGATCTAAGTTTACGAAAATACAAACCTACTATATTTCAAATACAAGTAAAAATAAAATGACAACCAAAAATATTCATACCCATAAGAAGAAAATACAACAGTATAAATTCCAGGCAGTAACAATCTCCAATAGTGACCAGTTTTTGTGGTTGTAACATTATGATTAATGCCATTAACTTGTATAAAAGTTTGTTCAATGCCTTCTTTAGTTTCAGAATTTACAACTCTGCCTTTGATACCCATGTGAATCTGAAAAAAAGGAGGAAAAGAAAAACACTATAATTAATTTCATTATATTTATTGTAGGAAAACACTAAATTGTTTAAAGATGTGAAATTTATCTGAAATAAAATTATATCAATAAGCATAGCATTTTGCAACCAAATTAAGTATATTTAATATATTTTTAGAAATTAGGAACAGCCTTTCTGTATAGTATATAAAAGTTTCATGTATTTGTCATTTTTTTTAAATACAGAAAATCATAATGAATAAAAAAAGTTTGGATATACTGTATGAAGGAAAATTGCAAAAAGAATAAATTAAAAATTAAATAACAAAATGATATAGCAGCTTAAACAAGGACACATTACAATCAATTGCAGTTTCTCAGACTGTTTCAAGAAACTATTTATTTATAGAGCAGAATTATTTTCCTAAAATATATTCAAATATATACTCCAATCTTCAAGTATTGCTCCAACCTGATTCAAATATGTAAAAATACACTTGATTTTTAACAATTAATACTGTTTTTTAAACCTTATTAAATCAAATATTTTACCTAAAATGTGTTTTTAAAAATGTCCAAGTTTATTTTTAAAATTTCTGAAAGTTCTAAAAGTAGATAAATTATGTTTTATATGTTCAGAGATTTTAAAATTATAGAAATTATTCAAAAATATGCAAAAGAACAATTATTTCCAAGTAAGGACAGGATGTTTAAATCTTAAATATATCTTTAAAGACTTAAAATTTGGGCCATCATCAGTTCTTGCTGCTAAATGCTCACAAATGATATTTTCCCATTAGAATTTATTTCTGCAACTATAATATTGTAGTGAATAGCATATAAGCCAGTTAACAGCTCTGCTACCCAAACAATTGTTTTGGTATCATGGTTATGTTACTGGACTGCAAACCACAAGGTCCCAGGTTCTATCCTCGTGCATTCTCATACCACTAAATTAATATGACATTTCAGAACATAATGTTGTTGTATAGCTTTGGATTGACTCAATTGATTTTGTAATTTATGTGTGTGTATTAAGTTGAATTACGATCGACTGTACAGAAAATCTATACACCTGGAAAAAAATCATAAATTCAATAAAATAAAACATTTTAATTTTTTTTAGTATTTTAAATATTTTCATATATGATTAGAATTTTATATATTATGGCTATGATGAAAACTGAAGGAAAAATAGAAAAATCCACTTATGATTGTGAATGTTATATTTGTTGTGCAATAATAGTAATTACATGATATTTAAGTACTTTTATAGACAATGTAATACATAAAAAATTACCTGTTCCATAAATGATAAAAGAGCCTCTTTATTGTTTTCCCATTCGATCGACAAGTTTTCAGCCTTTGGGTATTTGCAGCATGATAATTCCAATGTTATTTCAAAGCAGTTACTGAACATGTAATTAAAATCTTGCATTCCTCCTAGAAAATAAATAAAGAAAATTAATAGAAAACTTCAGAAATCCTCCAGTAATAAATTAGCAATGAAAAACTGTAATGATATAACATTTTTCTTCCTTTAAAGAGAGTAAATTAGAGACATCAGATGAAAAATTCAAAAGCTATTTTACTACATCAAACTCAAATTCAAGTAGTGAAAGGAAAATATTTTAAAGATAAATGAAAGCTTGAATTCATAGTAAGGTTAAAGCTATGAGATATAATTTTATGATCAATTAAATAGTTCTGCATAATAAATGATCCTAATGATTTTAAAAACTGATTCAAATAGAATTTAGTTTAAATGAATACTGAATTTAATTAAATCAATTCAATAAAGAAGTTAATATTGTGTAAGTTTACATTTAAAAAGTTACGTAATTCCATGGCACTTTTCAGCCTTCAGATGTGCAAAAGTACATATTACATAACTGCTTTGTGATTCTCTTATTCATAATTTTCTGTCACCTTGAATAAACATCATGTCAAAAAGTATCTTTATTGATTCTTCATTGAATAAATTATAACATTTAATTTATGTGTCCGTCAGCATTTTATGTCTTTCCATGTATGATCAGAATTTTATTTATTTGCAAATATTATTAATTAACCTTCTGGGTGACCAAATTAGCTGGATTCATTTTTAATGCTTAAATCCAAAACAAGTGATCCATACTTGAGAATAGAATTTCTTAAAATTCATAGGTAAAAAAATACTTCAGATTACAAAAATAATTTTTTTTTAAATCTAAAATGATACCTTAAAAATTTGTAAGTTATTATCCAAAATAATTAGCATGTCTGCAGGGATTGAGTAACATCTTTTTACTATATTGATAAAATTATTTGCATCTCTCTCTATATATATGTACTATTTGCATTTTCTGAACTTAAGGGGCTTGAAAATTATATATGTAATACATTAATAACTAATAAGATGATATCAATCCCTACTATCAGATAACTACGCAATCTTGTTACTAGATAATTAACTAATACAAACTTCAGTATGAACTAGGTATTGTCAGAAACTATGAAGAAAGATGATTGTTCATGCGAATGTCACTTAATGCCAAACTTGGCAATCTTAAAATTACGGCAATCCCTGCACCCGCCCTTCCGGTCGAGTCTTTCAGGGGTTCATTAGAACGTTGACCCGCATCCGCTCCCCAGCCCCCGCAGAAGCTGTAAACAACTTCAGTTTGTAAGGCTTAACAAAGCCAACTGCAATCAGCCATGTATTATATGAACTACTTACCGCAAAAGGAGTGTATATAGTGTAAATAAAGAAGTTTAAGCAAAAGTACAGTCCACTGCTCACTTGGAATCAACAATGATATTTATGTAGATGTTCTGACAGAATCTAGCTATTGGATATTTTAGAAGATTATTAAGTATAAATAATGTCTAATCAGAAAGATTTTTTTTAAACCAATAAAGGGTTGTATGGGTAGTGAGTTTTCTTAACAAGAGACTAGATAAATAATTACCCCTTCTGCATGGTTTTCAGAGCTAATAAATAATGATTTAATTAAGAGCAAGGGTTATTTATAGGACTGATATATTTCTCATAGTGGCTTGAACTTATACAGCATCTGTTAAGAGCTTAAGTAGATAATAATCCTCAAGGCTTTAAAAAATGAACTTTTTCTGTTTTTTTGGCTCATAAAAACAAATCAAAGAATTAAAGAACCTCATGTCAATAAGCCAGGTTTATAAAAATATTTTCAAAAAATGATGCATGGATAGTTTATTGATATACACAAAAGGTAATTTGAATTTAACTTCTGGACTAAATAATTTTCAATTCAATCTGTAAAAAATGATAATAAATAAGACAAATAAAACTCATAAACTTCTTGAGAATTCATTTTTTTTATACTGCAGATGCAGCCATACAAGATGGCAGTGATTCCTTTATCTGTAAAGTTTTTTAAATACTAATTTGAATGGAAAAGAAAAAACTTTTATATGTCACACTTTAAAATTGGGTCATATTGGGTTTTGTGAATCGTATTAATAAAAATATGGAGTTTCACTGCTTGGCAATTGAGAGATAAGTGTAATATATGGTTAATTATTTATTTTATACTTTTGTATTTATTTAAAATGATATCTGTTGTATAATACATGCTCTTTATTACATTTTTGAATTTTTTATTTTTATTTTTGAACTTTCCTTAACTTGTAGAGATATTACATAAATCTAAAAACATTTTAACTCAAAGGAAAGTGTGTGTATATATATATATGAAAGAGTTAGAAGATGGCAATGGTGAAAATTCAGTCAATCTAAACTCTTCCAAGTACATAACATATGAAGGAAGTAATCAAGTGTGATATCTTCCCTAAGATTATTGAAGATCTAGAAATAGAAATATAGCATGTCGATTCCAACCTAGCTAAAGATAACAAACAACACCAAAGCTTCCCCAACATTTATTATAGAATTAAGACTAGAATAAAATTCTATAGAAATTAATTATACTACTTAAATAAAGAAGTTTTAGTATGTTACCATCAACAATATTAGTTGTTTTGACAAGAAGCACATTATAAAATGCATAAAGACTGAAAGCATAATTCATAATAACAATGAAGAATCCAGAATCTATGCTCAAGAATAGCAACGTAGGTATGGAACTAAAGATAGAACTAAGGGCAGAAGAATGGAGGATAAAAATAATTTTTAGTACAATCACTGAGAGAATTTTGAAATCCACTGACTCTTACAAATATGATCTTGCTTTTTATCATATTAGTAAGATGTTATTAGATATTTATTTAGGCAAAATTTTGGCTTAACCACATATTATTACACTAACATGATATTTTCGGTGATTAACCACTGGAACTTGGTTAACACATAAGTACCAGTAGGATACTTTAATAAAACAATTAGGAAATTTCCTATCAATCACCTAGCTCCAATTTTCATTTGATTTAATAGAGGTTTGAGTTCAAATATTTTTCTGATTGTATTTTTTCAATCTTATTTAGTTTTCTATTTAATGTATCAAATTGTCTTCTAATAGCTACTCCAGAACAGCGTATACACATAGATGCAAACATTTGGCCTTAACAAAATTGTTCCTTAAAAGATATATCAAAATAAGAAATAAGAACAATGTAAATTAGCTTTAATTCTGTTTACTAGAAAAAGCGATATTAAAAAAAAGTATCTTAATTTAATT
>JAPMOR010070217.1:30799-119905 GCA_026543865.1 Argiope aurantia
AAAGATAATTACTTTATTTATTTTTTAAAAAAACCTACTGATCTCTAAATTAGTGAAACAAATAAAGTACTAGAATTAAAAATTAAAAGAAACTGCAAAAACATTTATCATATACAAAAAATAACAAAATACTCTTTTCAAAATGTGACAAATGCTTATAATTAAATAAATAGTAAACCAGATCAATTTTTCTGATTAAGTTGTGAGAGATCACTAGAATTTGTACCTTATTCAATGAACATAAAAATTCCAAAAAAATTAAGAGAATGTTTTGAGAAACTCTTAAGAAATTTTAGATTTTTTTTATTTTTGTTAAATTTCCATAGATTTATTAGTACGGGGCTTCTTAGTTTTCAAATGCTTGTTATTTTTCTTTAACAAAAATATTTACGACCTAATTAACAGGCTACATTTATTAATTTTTCCAGCATTTTTTGGAAATAATACAAAATATTCACTCAACACTCAAATATTTAAGAAGTATTTTTCTATAAACACCAAAACATCCAAAATATGCCAGGCAAAGTTTCGCTTCTTTGTTTAAACAAATTCCAAGAAATTTTATACAACTGTTCGCTATATTTTAACTGATATGTTTTAAGTGAAAAAAAATTAACAGTTATTAGAATCCTGCAAAATAGTATAGTACTCTTTCTATCCGATTATAATAATCTGTTTTTTTCCCTTCGAAATTAAGGAAAGAACAAGGTATAAATTAAAAAAACACATTTTAGATGCATCTATCAACATTTGCATCATTTCCTAATGGAAAATGACAAATTGGGTTGGTAAATTAATGTTTTTATTTATTTCTCAAACAAATATGAAAGTGTTTGAAATATATTACTTGTATAAAAAATGAAAAATTCAAAAAATTATTTTTAAGAAAACCCAAAAATTGTTACAATTTGCTTATATAACGAGAGACAGTTTGGAAAGAAGTCAAATCCCTTCAGCAATATTTTACGATTTGGAGATTGATCAAAGATATATTACTGATTACTTACATACTAAACTTTATACAGAACATGATACTAACAGATTTAATTTTGCATGTTTATATACATTTAAAAATAAATAATAGAATTCTTATTTATTTGTATTTTTTATAAATTTAGATGTCCGATTCTGAGCAGAGAAAAATGGCAAGTCTGTTAATTAAATCTGGGGGGAGAAAACGCATAAAAAACAATGAAAGAACTCAGTAAAAACAGCATTTTTCTTTTTCAGATTTAATTCATAGTAAATTAAAACATGATCAAACTTAATTTCTTTGATGCTTTAGAAGCAGAATTATTTTATTTAGAATGAAATTTTCAAAGTTATTTATATAGGTTAGGTAAATAAAGCAAAAAACTCGAAACTTCAATAAAGTCTAGCACTGGTAATAATTTCCAATATAGAATTAAAATATCTTTTTACATCATTTGTTAAATTATGTATAAATACACAATATGAAACTATGCTATAATTAGAAGAGATAAACAGATACAAGCCCAGAAAACTAATATCAAATTGATATGTAATGAAGTTCCGAATAAAAAAACTGATAGAAACTTTACAAATTTCAGTGTTATGATCAATAAAATGAACAATCATCACAAATCAGTCATGTTACGAACAATCAAGACTATTTCAATAATGAAAATACATAGATTATTAATTAAAGGTATCTTGATTAATCATTTTGATTTCATGTCATGACATTTTAACAGCCTTAGGAATTAAACAGAATAATGTCAATAAACAGTTAAATTAAAATTTATCATTCCTCATTATAGACATAGTACCATAAGGAGCTGAGTGGAACAGCTATCAATTTGATGTCAATGAAACACTTACCAGGAACGTCATACCATTCAGCACCATTTGTTATACCATCTTTAAAGTCATCATCTTGACAGACATTTCCTTTGTGCATGGTTGTATGAGAATTTGCATACACATGTGAAAGATGTTGAAACATTCTGTCATCTGGAGAAGGGCTCTTCTGTCCAAAAACTGTATGAAATTTTGAATCGTCAAACGGATAACTTGCAACCACAGCTCCTCCGTGCAAATTAGCAGATAAGACAAATGGGTTAGAAACAATCCATGTCATGAGACTTAAGGTCTCTGGCTGACGGCCTGCAGTCATATTATTCATATTCGTTATATTAAATTGATCAGGAAAATCACGATTCAGGTCAACACCATTACCATTCTCTCTTCCTGAAGGCGGTCTTGTACCATGGCAATCGCCTTCTGTAGCGGCTTCAAATCCATCAGGATTGGCAGAAGGCATAATATGAATATCAACAGAATCTACTAATTTGGTGACTCTCGCATCTTTTCCGTAATTGTGAAGCAAATAATGCGCCAAATGCAAAAGCAGTTCCCGACCAACTGCTTCATTCCCATGTATATTTGCAACATATTTAAACATCGGTTTTACGTTAGTCACATTTGATGTAATGTGAATAACGAAGAGATCTCGCCTTTCAACACTTTGTCCAATAGAATATACATTTGCTAAAGAACTAAAATCTTGCGCTAGTTTATGAAGGGTTTCTTTTAATTCATTATAATGATGATAATGTGTTGAACTCCAGACAGCTGGAATTTCTGTAGACACTTGTGGTTGTGCATCACAACAATTAGCAGCAAATATTAAGAAATACAAAAAACATTGTAAATAAATTTGCCCGAAACACCTGTTGCACTTCATAGCCGCCATCACACCTCAGAAATAATAACAAAAACAAATCGTGTCAAATGTCAAAGTTCCGGTTTTCCGATTATGCTGAATACCAAGTGTAACAATCAATCTAAAGCTACTTTTTGATAAATTATTACTGAAATTAAATTTGTAATAAAGTCATAAAAATTATCATAAACGAAGATAAAAGAAGTTTTATAAATTAAAATCAATTATACTGATTATTTTTACAACTCAACTCAAAACCGTATTTAAGTAAACGAAACGAACCAAAGGTACGTGTTCTCTGTGTGATGTTTGAATTTTAGTCGGTTATTAATTAATGAATATTATTCGCCGATTAATTTCTAATCTTTTCTCTTTACTAATTATAGGAAACTTGGATTAATCTTTGACTAAAGGTTACTTTATTTTCAAACAAGACTGAAACCTATCAAGTTGTGGCATTAAATCTGGAACAAATCTTGAGCTTATTTATCGTATCGATTTTACAAATGGATAGAAAGGAATTAGATAAACGCGTAACAAGAAATTTACTGAAACGCTTGCATCCCTCATGGTGTGAGTTAAGATACGATGAAATACGAAATAAGCCTTATTTAGTTGGAAAGAAAAAAGAGACTGATGAAATTAGGACTCTGTGCACCTTCAGAGCAAATAAGAATATGAACTTTCAAGGACTGAAAAATCATATTCAAGATTGTGGACGTTCAAGTATTACTTTAGTTATTCATAGCGATGATTCAACCGGTGTATTTTATAAATGTCAGATAGGCTTAAAATCACCTCTTCAAGAACAAACAGTTGAAACACCGAAAGAGAATGAGGAGCAATAATTTTTATTTTTCAAATAAAATACAAGAACACTTTTGCAATCTTATGGAAATTATATCTTTTGGTTATCATTATATTGAACGTTTATTTTTGCATTTTGTGGAGGTCCCCCCCCCCTTTTTCTTATCATATTCAATGCATGTGTATTAAAAAAGTTTTGCATTAGTGAATAAATTAAACGTTATATAAGTGGTAATGACCTAACTGAATCTAAGAGCCTTGATTATAAATTCAGTTTTATCATCAGTCATAAAAACGCCATCAATTAGTAAAAAAAAAGTAAATTATATTAATGTGAATTATTTGGGTTAATCAAATAATTTTTTGTTAGTGTTATGGTAATTGCATAAATAATTCTTATGATAAACTTATTTTATAAATTAATAAGGTATAATTCTAAAAAATATTCTTTAATTTACAAATATGTATATATTTAATTCTTAGTTTGTAACCAGTAAAATATGTTTAAAAGAAATCCAACCAATTAAACATAAAAAAGTGCATTGTGCATGACACATAATCAGAAGAAATAGAACATATTCATAATGGAATTGAAATTTTTTAAATTGTCCATTTGCAAAATTATATTTTTTAAAGTAACAATGGATGAATGATTCTTAGCTCCGAGAATAATATAGAAAAAGTAAGTACTTGTAATAGTAATTTTCAACCTAATCCTTTATAACATAAACATATTTCTCTGTCAAATTTCTGTTCTTAATATTATAAAATGTGTCTAAATTTTACTTTCATAGCATCTATCTACTATATGTCTGTTATGAATTTTTTTTTATGAATGCTTTCATTTTTAAGTATCATAATATTTATATGATTCAGTATTTTAAAAAATATCTGAAACTTTTCAGTTTAACTGATCAAGCTGAGGCAGTGAAAATAAATTATTCTTTTGAAAAGTGCAGATAAAAAGGATTTAACAGACAGACTCAATAAAATTGCTAGCTGCATCTGTTGAATAGTTTACTTATCTATATATTATACACAGCTGGAATTACCCAATTTTGCAACTGAAATGGGCTTTTATTAATGTCACCAATAAAAGGAATAATAATTTTGGCACAGTAATTTTCTTTAAGATATTAATTATTGGTATTAATCCTTGTCTAAATTTGAATTGAATATCTCCTGATATCATAATTAAAAATTTTTCTTTGTTATAGTTTTTTAAACAAAATCATCATAGTACATTGTAAAAATATTCAAACAGCATATTGAAAAATTTTGAGTTTATTTATTCAAATTTTCTTTCTGAAAATTTGAAATGTTTATGAAGTTAAAAGAAATCATGGACAAACATGATTTTAAATAATGATTAAATAAAAGAAATTGCTTATTAAATTTAACAGAGTGCAGACTAACTTCATATTGAGGAAAAATCTGGTTACACTGGAAAAGTATAATGCTATCCAGTATGGATAAATAACCTTAGTATGTACATATGAAATTTTGTTTCTTCAATTAGCTATACAAATATGATTTTTTTAAATTAATGTTGGCATTATTATAAATTGTAATGCACATTAAAATCAGAAACTGATTATATAGCATAATAAATCCCCTTGGAAACCATATATATTTTCATTTTTAATAATTTGCAATGATATATTATACCATTTATAATATAATAACAAGACTTATGGCTCTAAGATGATAAACTATTTGGCAACTATCTGCCTTGAACATTTGTTATAATATTCAGTGATATAATATTGAAAGTTATAACATCACATGAAGTTAAAACAGGAATATGTAGAAACAAGAAAAATTTGTTAAGGACAACATTTCCTGTTACAGATAGTGAAATCTGAAAATGTAATTAATTGCAAGGACTGACAATAAAACAATAAGTCCTAAGCAGAAAAGTGATAATTTTAATCAGTAGTTACCTTTGGTCTAAATTTAATAATTTTAGTTAAATTGTTTAAATATAGCTTTATGTCCGTGATTCCATCAAATTGTCAGACATTAAAGCTGCATTATTTTAACAATCTTAGATATATTCTGATTATTGTGAACTGATATTTCTAATAGAAATCAATGGCATCATAGAACTATTAGACACATGAATGTGCCATTCATCTATCTTTTAAAGTATGTAATATTGTAACCACTTCTTTATTCATTTCGTAAATTACACAGATACTAAATAGATTCCTTCCTATTTAACTCCCAATAATGGAAGAAAATTGCACTATTAAATATCTGATGAAACAATGAAAAAAGTTTGAATTTCAGGACAATAATGTAATCTGTTGGAAGTTAGTGTAAATATATATATATATATATATTTAAAAATTTCCGAAATTCAGGAAAAATTTGCATAATTATTTAATTGATATGATTAAAAAGGCATTTTTTTCTTAAATTTTGAAAAGGTGTAAAATTAATGTTGGTGCAAAAGTAGTTTTATTATTACAAAAAATGCTGAAATTTAGCTTATTATTTACTTCAAATTTCAGGAAGAAAATCGAAGCAGTGTGCATTCTTACCCTCTAAGGTACACATGTATTAAATTTGGTAGCTGTAGGTCAAACCTATCAAATACTAATATACACAAATTCATCTTTATTATTAGTTAAGATAACCAGTAGAAATACATGCAGACATTGGTAACTTAGATATGTGTTTTTTCTAAGAAGAAAAATGAATATCTGAATCACTTGTCATCTTATTCATCCTGGAAGAATATTTACATGGGTTCAAAAATGTTAAATAAAAAATATATAAAGTGACTCCAAGCCAAACTCGGACATCAAAGAAAAGAGATTACAGTCAAAAATTGTAAACTAAAAATGATAAAAAAGCATAGATAAATAAACTTTAATTAGTATATTCATTGCAATTATAAAAGCAAATAAAATTATTTTATTTTAACCAGAAATTATTGGGAAAATCAAAACAAAAACTATTGCACAATCCAAACTAGGACGGATAAGATTTTAAAAACTAGTTCATATTTCAAAGGAATTATTATTTTGTATGTAAACCCTTGTTTTTTATAACCGTTTTAAGATGTTTAGATATAAATTACACCAATTTTTATCAAAAATCCGATTCAATATTTTCTTATTCGAGCAACAATACTCTTTTCTATTCATCTTTACTAGAAATGGCATGTTTACAGATTTTTATCTTAAGGTACTCCAATAAATGGGATTCATATCGGGGCTTTGGGTTGGAGTTGACCATAGCATGAGGACAATTATATAAAAGCCAGTAATGCACTCAATAAGATTCATGTTTCAGATTATCCTGATAAAATTGCTAGTTGTTGCCAAGAGAAAGTTTCAGTACACATAGTTGAAAATTTTTCTTTAAAATGCTAAGAGGTTCATTCTGATCCACTCTCCCATAAATAAAATGCATCGTTCCTGGGCTAGCAGCTAAGAACGAGCCCCAGACCATTACTGATCCTCAATCTTGCTTCTAAATTGTCTTCAAATTTTCTTGTGTGCAATTCCTCATTTGATTTTCTCCATGTGCAAGGCTTGCTATTGGATCCAAAAATGTCGAATTTGCTCTCACTAGTAAATTATATATGTTTCCAATAAGAAAAATCCTTGTTTTCATGCTCCTTGCTAATTTAAATCCTTATTTTACAAATTTAAATCTTACAGTCTGATTTCGCTTACTTATGAAAGGCTTTTCTTCCATTGAGATCTGCCTTATGGAGCACATTTCTTATTGATGGGCAAACTTTTTTTCCTGATTCTTTTTTGGCAATACTAGTTAGTTTTGGTGCATTAAATAACAGATTTGTTTTTACTTTTCTTATTAAATATCATTCATCTGCTTCACTGAAAATCTTATGTCTTATTCTTATTTTCCATCTGATTATTGGTTTTGAAGCATTTTATAATGTCATGAATCACTGAATGACTTCTGTGGACAATCTGATATTTCTGGCGCAGACTTTTCATCTTCAGCAGCTTAGTAACCAGTTTTCTTAACTCAACACTCATTTCGCCCCTTTGCCTTGCCATTTTAATTAAATTACTATTCACTGCCACAGTAAATAAAAATAACACAATTGGAAATTCCCCTAAAAAAATTATAACATTAACCATAAAGATGGCAGTAATTTTTACCCGGGGTTGCAATTATTTGGTGCTTAATTGTGAGATGTCCAAGTTTGGCTTACGGACTCTTTTTCACAAATTTTATGTCTAAACTGTAAATTATAATTTATGAATTGGTACTATTTGATTTTGTTTTTAGCTGTACAATCAATTCACGGTTAAAAACATTTTTTTTTTTTTTTTCTAATTCATTTTAGTTTAAATATTTTAGCAGAGCAAGCTTTCTTTTTTCCTACGGTGTCCTATCCTATTGTCTTGTAGTGATTGTATATAATTCATCTTTTGTCAAATATCAGTTGAAAGAGCATCAGAATAATGAGAATTATTATTTTTAGCTTAATATGCTTATTCTTTAGTGGATTTTGGATTTCCTAATTTCTTTGGGTTACACATACACACACAAAAAAAAGTTACAAATAATGGCATGTAAAAGTTGTTTTTTTTTTCCCCCTTCAAAATTTGTTTTTTGATATCATTGATATATTAGCATTAAGTTCAATCTGATAACAAACTCAGGTTTGAAAACTATTGAAAGTTTCTTTATTTGCTAGCTTCAGCCTTATTTATCTCCCCTACGAGATCATCTTAATTTTTCTGTATTAGGATAATTATTTCTCCAGTTCATAAAAAAATCTTGTTTATATTAATAAATAAGGAGAAGGAAAAGAACTGAAGCATTTCTTATTACTCCCATGCATTCTTGTCCAAATGGTATGCATTTCCTTTGCAATTGGTAGAGAAAAAATAATAAAACAGGGGAAGGGGGGATGCTAGCATTCTTAAATCATATGCAGGAATAGAAATAAATATTTGCTACATATCCCCTACTTTGAATCACTACCCATTTTTTTACCTAGTAAAGATGTGTGACTGTGTAAATAAGAAATTTTTGAAAACACAGGTTATAAATTTAGTTTAGTTTTAAAGAATTATCAAAAGAGACATTTTTTTTTAAAGTAAAATATCTCAACTACTAAGAAGGGAAGAGACATACAAATGTATGCATTATATGAGTTTTGTATAATTTTATTCATTCTATAAAATAAAAATCTATCATCTTTATTTTCTATAAAATAATTTTTTTATTACTTTAATAATAATAGAGGTTATAATATCAACAACAAAAAATACCAAGTGTATTGTTCCAAAAGATACTAATTTCTGAAATGTAAAATAATAATTACTTATATTTTTGAAAAAAAGTAGAAATCACTTACCCAAAAAGTTACTGTAAAATCATTTAATACAACTGCTCAAATTTAATGTAATAATTCATAAAACTTGGAATTAAATTCAAATGAAAAAAGTAAAATTTCAGTTTTTTATCTAATCATTTATAGAACAAGATTGTTATATATATATATATTAGTGTGCTGTACCTATGGCACCATCTATATTTATGTGTAGCATAGAGACAAGAAAAAGCAAAACACAGGTTTTTATGTTATATAATTTTCAAATTCTTATATCCAGTTCCTAAAGAGGTTTTAGAATTCTCAACCCTAATTGATAAAGTATATACTTCTCCAAAACTTTCAGATAAATTGTATTTTTGGACTTGATATTTGGCACATACAAGTTAAGATTGTTTGGAGTCCCCCCCCCCCAAGAACTTAGCAACAAGTAATTAGCTGGAGGAGAAACATGGAGTTTCTAGGTTCATACTAGCATTTTCAAGAGATTAAATTTTAATCTCTTGAAAATTTAAGATATAATCAATCTTCAGGGAAGACATTTATTCTATTTTAGGAGTTTTAATATAAAGTTTAATTGAACTCTAATAATAAGAAATTGTATTTAGATTAAAACAAAAGGGAGGGGGAATGTATAAAAATTTGCATATGAAATTACTCATGTTAATTTAAGCAACTGAATTTGAGAAAAAAGTTTAAAATTTAGCCTATTAATATGAAATATGTATTTATGGTTGATATTTCATGTATCACACATAAAAAAAAATTTCTGCTATCATATGTAAAATGTACTCTCAAAAACAATATATTTATCATGAAGATTCTATTTGAAAATTCACAAAAATGCACCACTGTTCTTAATGAGTTCACTCATTGAAATTCATAATTTAATAAACTGTGAATATATTTAAGAACTTTTTTTTTTGTGCAAAAAGAAAAACATCATAAACTTTTCTCCCTAAATTTGATTGTTATACAAATTAACTAATTATTAAAACAATTTATAAAGACACAGATAACAATATAAAATAGTACATCCAATTGCAAAAGCATTTTAAAAAACATATTTAAATGGCGAAGACATTTAAAAATCAGTTCAAAGTATCAGACCTTTCACTTTGGTATAAAATTAGCACAGTTTCATACCTCTCCATATAACAAATGAAAATTGTGGTAATAAAAAATATAAAAAAATCTTGTGATTAAAAGTCTGGACAGAACTACACAATTTTTGATTGATACATTTGCACAATATTTGTGTCAATTTTGTGAAGAAAAATTGTTTGATTCTCTATAGCATCCAGATGCATAGCGAAACACATCGCCCCAAAGTGTTGGGATAGAGCATTTAGGACAAGTGACCTCAACTGGTATAAGAAAATTTTTTTCTTTTGGGTTTATAGTTTGAAAATGCCTTCCTAGACAAAGAACATGAAAAGTTTCAGCACATGTTTTGTTAAAACATACAAAATTTTTGTCATCCTGAGTTGTAATTTTGTCACAAAGGTAGCAAAACTTCAAAGTAATATCAGCACTAATTTCTTCAGGCTCAGATTTTGATTTTTTCACTTTCCGTGGTTCAATTGGTCCAGAGCATATTGGTATATGTAATGGAGGCAGTCTAGAAACCTACAAATTAAAGCAACAGAAGATTTTTAATTTTTAAATGAATAAGAATGGCATTAATTAAAATATTCTATACAGGGTGTTGGCGAATTTGACAAATTCACAGAGGTGATAGTAGGAATCAAGAGGATTGAGAATGACCATACAACATAGGGTCCCAAATGACGTTTAGTAGGTGTAATAGCAAAAATATAGAGTCTGAGAATCGTTGGAAACGGTAAAAAAAGTAATTAAAAAAACAAATTATGTTTTATCTATGAATTCTTTTTAAGCGAAAGTACATTCTTAAATTTTTTTCCCAAGTAGAAAATGGCCGATCATCGGCCGAATTTTCATGTCGATTTGATGATCTAGGGGGTCGTCAATTACTGAAAATGAAAAAGTAGTTTAGAACTCATATCTCAAAAAATATTAAAACAAAGAAAAATAAAAACATGAAAATGTAAGGAATTTTATACTCTTTAATTTGATAAAAGCATGTAGTGTGAAAACTGAAGAGTTTTTAAAATAGTGAAGAACAATGGGCACCAGAAACATCGATACCGATGTTTGCAGAGGTATTGTCAAACTCGAAAGATAAATTCAGAGCTGGGATAGTAGAAATTAAGGAGATGTAAAATTACCATAAAACATAGGGTCGTAGGTGACGTTTATTCGGTAAAAATCACATAAGCAGTCGTTGGAAAGACTATGAGCCTGGCAAGGAAAATGGCCCTATGAATGCGAAGGTTAGGAATAAAGTAGTCGAGAAAGAGAAGCCTTCTCGTATGTAAATTTGGACATTCGAAAATCCCCATATCGCTATCTCGTCGAACGTGCAACTTAAGTTTAATATTAATGTCTTCGCAGAGTCATCTATCGGTACCGTATCTTCTGCCCGAATGCCTCATTGGCGCCTTGTTTTCCTGAAGCACGTTCCTACAGGTTTACTGCAGGGAATACCGACAATTGTACGCCTGAACATTTTAGTTGCATTCATGAAATCTGACATGTAATTTACATACGAGGAGGCCTCTCTCCTCGACTACCTTGTTTCTAGTCCAGACATTCATGGGACCATTTTCTTTACCAGGCTCATTTTTTTCTCGACGTCTGTTTTTGAGATCTTTACCTAATAAACGTTACCTACGACCCTGTGTTTTATGGTAATTTTTCATCTCCTTAATACCTACTATCGCAGCTCTGAATTTATCTTTCGAATTGGACAACACCCTCTGCAAACATCGGTACCCATGTTGCAGCGATGTTTCTGGTGCCCATTTTTCTTCACTATTTTAAAAACTCTTTCGTTTTCACACTACATGCTTATATCAAATTAAAGAGTATAAAATTCATTAAATTTTCATGTTTTTATTTTTCTTCAAATTTTAATATTTTTGGTGATAAGGGTTCTAAACTACTTTTTCGTTTTCAGTAATTTATGATATCCTGGATCATCAAATCTGCATGTTACTTACGTAAAAAAAAAAAAAAATGTACTTTTGCTTAAAAAGGATTTAAAGATGAAACATCATTTGCTATTTGTTTTATTAATTTTTTACAGTTTCCAACGATTCTCGGACTCCACATTTTTTCCGAATTTCACCTACTAAACGTCGTTTGGACCCCTACGTTGTAAAGTGATTCTTAATCCTCTTGATGCCTACTATCACCTCTGTGAATTCATCAGTTGAATTCGACAACACCCTGTATTTTTCAAGCAACTAAAAGTTAATAGTTCATATGAATTCTTTCAAAATATTAACTTTAAAAATGCTGGATTTTCAAGTATAAATATATTGTTATCAATTCAGTATACTTTTGTATAATAGTATAGAATATTTGCAATGATACAATCGAGTTGAATTTATTTAACATAAAAACCTAATTTGAGGATTCCTGCTTCATCTACAAAAGAATTTAATAAGAAAAGATTTGTCTTTAAATATATAATTCTTTTTTGGAAAGATATGGGGGAGGGGGGGGTAGTTAATGAGTTTTATCAGCCCAGAGTACATGCATGTATGTGACTTTCATAAAAAGAAAAATGTCTTCTATTAGATAAGTAAATTAATAATCTGAATGAAACATTGCTTAACAGCCTATTCTTCAGTTATTCTGTAATCCATATAATCCTATAGAAGAAAATTTATTAATAGTAAAAATGTATGAAAATATTGTTAGTACTATTAACATTTGAAAATATTGTTTATACATTTTTTAGTAACATAATTCTGTTTCCTTCTTAGGTTCCTATCGCCTTCAATCATGATAAAATATTTTAAAAGACTAAAATTAATTTTAAACTTAGGGGCTTCATTTTAGATTGAATTTGTCAAATTGTTAAAATAAAAAGTAAATGTGGCAAAATATGAATTTAATTCACACACATTTCCTTTTCATTTTAGATGTGCATTATCTTTTATGTGAATAATTATATTTTAGAATCAAATAGCGAATTTTAAAACATATCACACTTAACTATTTTAATAATTTGAAAGAAAATTGCACTTAAATTTATGATAATAGAGTGCATAAATTTGAGGAAAAAAATAGTGAACTGCTCATAAATTTCTTTTAGCAGTTAGATTTTTTAATTAAAAATATAGAAAAAGAAATGTCTTCTATGTCTTGCAGTAAATTAAAGAATAAAATAAATATTTACATCAAAGTCTTGTTTATATCTAGCATCAAGCCACTGAACGGTTAAAGGTAAACGATTCCATGGACCTACTCTTAACATTTCTGACATTATTCGAAAGCAAAACTTCAGAGCACTTTCTCGAGGCTGTTTCTTACTCACATGGCGAAGCCTTCTGGATTTCTGTGGATGCTGCCAAGCCCATTCAAACTAAGAATATAATAAATCACAAAATTAGTATCATATTTTTCATATATAAAAATAAAGATTCACTTCTTCCATCACATAGTGAAATATATTTAAAAACAAGGTCATAGTAAAAGCAAAACTTTATGTGATTTATGTTTATGAGGTTTTCCTTTGCATAAATTTTATACAAATTGTTATTTTTAGTCAATTTAAAAGTGGAACTTATTTTTATAGACAAATTTTTTATGTTGTAAAAATATTAGGAAAGAAAAAAATTGCTAAGTGTATTAAGCATTTCCACTGACATTCTTTCTTTGCATAATATGAATAAAATTTCTTTTATAAATCATAAATGTTTAAAACTTTTTCAGAAATCTGCATTTAAATACAGAAAGGAAAACTAAAAGAGCTTTTCAAAATTAAATATGCACATTAGATAAAAGGAAATATATATATATATATATATAAATATTCCCTTTGATCTAATGTACAAAACTAAAATGCTTTTTCTAAAAAATAAAGATTCCTAACCCATTTAGCAGTTTAATCAATTACCCCAATCGATCATGTTACTTCTAAAGTTATAATAAATAATAGATGAAACCCAAAAATTAAAAAGGCAACATATATCTCTTTTGATTATTTATCTATATATGTCCACTAGAATTTTATCTAAACCTTAATGAAGAGAATTGGCTGTTATAAAGCCAAGGATCCAACAGATGCAATAGAGATACGATAAATATGACATCTATTTTTATATATCTAATATTATAAAGTTATTGATAAGGATATTGCTTATTCTCTTCCAAAATATCCTTGATTGTTTCTGAAACTTTATCTTATTATAATCTTTTGAACAGAATACAGTATGTAATAACTAAACTAATTTTAAACTTAAAAGATAGAAATTGAAAAAAAAAAATGGTTTTTCATTGAAAATAGAACATTAATTCTCTACCCAATGTTTAAGAAAATGTTGAGGTCTATACTAAAATAAATAAATATTGAATATAAAATATTAAAAGAAAGTGTCTAAACTTTATTAAAGAAATACTATACTATCAAAAATATTACAGAAAAGGAAAATATTCATTCTGCATATTGCCTCCATAACAATTAAGTATTTATCTATAATTAAGCTTCAAACACTATGGCCATACAATTAAATATGTAAACTACTAATTATTTCAGTTATGGAGCTCTATAACAAATCATGTTACAAATATTATAAAATTCACATCTTGATAATTACAATATAAAAAAACCAATTTTAATACTAATTAATTTATCAAGATATGAAACAAATATTTACAGGAAGGTCTAAAAAATATTTTTAAATTCTGTCACATTTCTGGGTCAAAATAAAATATTTCTGAGATAAAATGAACTTTTTAAAACTAGAATGACAGAAATTTCAAAGTATGAAAAAAAAATTCAATAAGAATGTTTGCTAAATATGTAAAAAATTAATTATGCATGAGAGTTTCAATGGTGATTATTATAGGTTTCTACACATCTTAACAGATATTGAAAAAGCACATGAAATTAAACCATCATTGATTTAACTATAAAATTTTAAAATGCAAAATATCAGTAGTTGATATTAAAAATTTTATTTGTTCAAATATATTAATCACCTTTAGGAAGCAGTTAGTTTGCCAAGAATGCTGGCTGTGTTTAATTTCAATTAAATCTATTATGTAAAATTTTATGTTAATTAACTCCTTAATAAAATATTTCTTACATCAAATTTTAATAGACATTAAGGTCATGCTCCTTTAACACTTACACTTTTCTTATACTTGTTCTACTTACTGCATATATAAACCTACCAAATGGAGTCAAATCTATGACCTTATAATGCCATCAAAAATTTAAATATCTGGATAACTATTTCAAATTGCTTGTAATTATATGTAGAAATATAATTTTACTTCCCAATTATTCATCCAAATTACACAAATAATAACCACAATCTTTTTCCCATAGCTTTCAATAAAGGAAGAATATAAGACTAAATAAATGAAACGAATCACGAAAATGGTTTGAGTTACATTGTAACAATAACAGTATTATTGACAATTAAGCAAAAAAGAATTGAATTATCAAAATACAGAAACAATTGATGGTGATTAAAATATTATTAAAATGGCAATAATATTTTGGTTTGCAGAAAAATGTCAAAATATCCTTGAAGCAATTTTCAAAAAAAAATTTATTCATTAAGAATGAAGGATATTTATTCATTCTTAATGAATAAATTTTTTTTTGAAAATTGCTTCAAGTCACACATTCTCACTCTCTAAAGTATATTTGTGCCAGTTGGTAGATTTAATTCAAACAATTCAGCCTATAGAGTATAAAGAGACAGACAAATATTTTCCTTTATTATGAGTAAAGATACATTAGAATGATATTGTGAAATATTAAGTTGCTCATAAAATTATGGAAGAAAGTGTTCTGTATAATCAACTTATACCATAACGTACTTCAGTTTATTGGTACATAACATTCATAACTAGCTATCAATGATTTATACATATATATAGTGAATATAAAGCCTATAGAAAAATAATGAAAAAAATTAATCATAAAAAAATAAAGAAACAATTTTGCAATAAATTCATACCCTCAGAGCAGAAACATCATTTGGAAATCCATGAACAATAAGCACCATATCCCTTAAAAAGTAAGGAAATAATAATCATGAATATAATACAAAATTTTGAGAAAGAAATTTTATTACAGTAGAATAGTATACAGTTTCAGTGGTTAAATCCAGATAGGGGCATATTAATATAAAATATTAAAGTTTAGGTTAGATCATCCATCATAAATACTAGGATGCTCAAAATAGGAATTTACGATATTTTTTTGTCATATAAAACTTATTAATCATGTTATAATTAGTTGCATACAGTAGTTGTTAATACTATATACAACTATACTATAAAGGTATTGAAATAAAAAAAAATACAGAAAAAAAGAATTTTAACTTTTCAATTAGGTTTTTAATATATATCTTTAATCTAACCTTATGAAATATAGAGAATAGATCAAAATGAAATAAGTTTAAATCCAAATGACATACATCAAGTATATCTTATGGAAGGAAAATGTGCAATATGAGACAATATTCAGTGAAATAATATATTTAGTTATGCTTGTCATTCAATTATGTCATATGCTTGACCCTTTTAAATGTGTTCTATTTAAACTGAAATATTGACCAAATAATAAAATAAAATCAGAATGTGTTATGGTCATCTACTATAGTATATTTTCTACAGTTTGTTATATATATATATATATATATATTAGCTCACAAAAAATGAAGTAAAATTTCTATTAGAAATTAAAACTTTTTCTAGAAATACTATATATTTTATAAATACTATAAAAGTGAGATAAATTATAAAGATATATTGGAGAAAAACGATTTAAAAACGCAACCTATTTAATTTATTATCTTCAGAAGTACATATGTGAAAGGATGTGAAGTTAGTATTTCAATTTTAATTGAAATAGACAAAGAGGGGCACAAATTGCACTGATGTAATATTAGAAATCTAACAATAGATGTGACAAATATATACTTATAAAAGACTGCCGAAGTTATGTCACAAATTTAGGAACATTCTTTTTTTTATTATTATTATTATTATATTCTTACAAAAAAAACTATTTCATCAAAATCCTTTTCTATGATAAGAATAAAGATTAAAATGCAACCATTAATCATTCTTTTTGTTGCTTTTTTCTTGTTATTGCATTATTTAAAAAATAATGCAATAATATAGAATATGATTGTCTTTCTTGGTATAATTTTGGGAATTATTTTGATGATAATTGACTTATTTTGGTATAAATTAGAAAAAATTGGTTTACTAATAAATTTAAAAATGGCTTATTAATAAATTTTAATAACAAAATCTTACAAAAAAATACACACAACAAAAAAATATGGTCAACAAAAGAGATTCCCAATATTTTAAGTTAACAAAATAAAATATTATTATAAAAATTACTAACCATGGACCTTTGTCGTTTGTTTTCCATGCGCCACCAGCTTTCAATCCTTTATTGTGTTGCTTAATACGTCTATTGGGATCTACAGTAAACCCAATGTATGTTCTTCCTTTGAATTTTTCATTTAAGGAATATAAAAGATAACATCCGAAAAAATTCTCTATCTCCATATTTTCAAATATTATAAAATAGTTGCTAAGATTTCATTCGAACTTATTGTTCCCAGATATATAAAAAATAAAATCTTAAATTCGAATCAAAATTTGAATTTCGCACGAAATGTATCATATTTGTCAACAATGAACATCTGGAAAATAAAAATCTTTTGCTGTTGCCATTCGGAGGAAACATAATTCTTTCCAAACGAGAAATATAAATTAATTCAGTGAATCTGTTGTCCAGAAAGATTTCAGATCATTTTGTCTCCTCCGTTTTGAATCTAAATGGAACATTGGATAAATTAATAAACAAAGCCTCATTATATAATTCGAATGTAATCTTTGATAGCTAAATTTCAATTTTTCATCATGCCTTTGTGCTTGTAATTAAGAGAACTGATACTCTCCATATATAATTAAACATTGATCAAGATAATGAGTAAGCTCTTTTTATATATTTACGTTCAGTTTTGAAATACCATGAAGGCTATTTTGAGATGAAAATCGTAATTTTGTAGCTCGATTTGATGAAAAGAACGACACATGAGCGTATATACCCTCCCAATACTTCCACACAAGCAGAAGGGGATTTTATTCATGGCCCAGCTTTAATGTACACCAGGTCCACATACATGGTGAATCTTTAGAAAACTTAGAATTTCTAACCCAGGAGCCAATTACTTTAATCACTAGGCCATTAAGAAAGTCACAACTTCAGCGTTTATCTTCTACTTTTAGGATACGATGGCATTATTGTTAGCGCAAAATTTTCTACGATATCTCCACGATATTTTTCGATATTCTGATTACCGAGCAATATCATAAAGATATCATAACAATGTTGCTGGACTAATGAAGATATCTCCATAAAATACCCCTTAGACAGCAGCAGCGTAACTAGGTAGGAGAGGAAACGGCATGTGTCCTGGGTCGCAAAATTGGGGAATAAATAGCTGAATTTAATAAAAAGTAATTATTTTACTCTTATTTTGAAAAATATACTCTTGAATTCATTTTCTACGTTTTTCAATTCCGCATATAATTTTTAAAAAAAATTAAAATCAGAATTATCATCTGTGTGTTATTAAAATGATTATCTCACCGATATTTCATCATTTAAATTCCAATTGCTGACATTAATTTCATACATTTCAATTAGTAAATATGTATCTTGACATTAGAATTTTTTTTAAGAATGTATCATTTGTTGAGAATAGATCATTAAATTTTTAACATGTCTTAATAAATTAGTAGCCGCCTTTGGCGAACGATGGATTCGTCTGAATTTAAGGTTGCTCCAAATTTCAATTTTACTTATTATGGTTACTAAAAATAAAATTCTCCTCCACAAAATATTTAGCGGAACACTTTTCGCCCTAAGAATAAACGGCATTCTACAACAACTTCTACTCTCTGTGAAAGGCTTTATTTATGTTGAGGACCTGTGCATTTCTTGTAAAGGATATACCATTAATTTTATAGAACGACAACTGCAATCAGCTGTGAACAGAATTCAGGAATGGTCAACTCTTAATGGATTTACATTTCTACGGAAAAAACATCATGCATACACTTTTGTTGAAAACGTCGCCTCCGTCCAGAACCCGAGATAAAATTGGATGGCAAAGTAATTAATGTGGTCAGAGAACTTACATTTTTAGGAGTTCTATTTGACAAAAAAACTAACTTTTCGACCACATGTAATGCAAAAACGCAAAAAGCTTGATAGAACCATGAACATCATAAAAGTGCTTTCAAATACAACTTGGGGGAGCTTCAAGAAATTGTTTGCTTCGTGTGTACAGAGCAACTGTAATCTCAAAAATTGATTATGGATGTGTGATATATGAATCGGGCAGACAAAGTGTGCTGATTCCCATCATCCCATTCATCAACCCCATTCATAATTTTGCTTTGCGACTTTGCAATGGAGCATTTCGTACTTCACCTGTAGAAAGTCTATATGTCGAATGTTCCCAGCCTTTTCTTGACTATAGATGCGAAATGCTTACTCTTCAATATTATTTTTAAATTCTATCTCCTTCCGAACATCCTTTTTTTAAATATAAACAAAGTCAGTTTATACTGCTCTTGCAAAATGCAAGACCATCCATCATTCTTACGTTTTTCACTAGAGCTATAAATATTCAAAGAAATTTAAACTTGGATAGTATATATATTATGCCCAATTCGTGTCGATTCATTCAGTTCGCATAGATTAAAATACTAAAATCCATTTAAAACGTTCGACAAGTCTAACACGGCTTCCGCAGTTTAAGCAGGTGCTTTTTGCACAACATCAGTAAATATATCAAAATTTCATTCCAGTGTTCACTGATGGTTCAAAATGTTCTTCTCATACTTCATTTGCTTGTGTTTTTGTCAACTCCGTAATCTCCTTCGAACTTAATGCAATCATGTTCGGTTTTTACCGCAGAAATTTTTGCTATTCTTTATACATCATCACAAATTTCTAATGATCCACTTACAATTATATTATTTATTCAAATTCATTGAGTGTTTTAGAGTCCTTAACATCACTCCATCGTTTCAGTCACGTATTAACTTTTACAATTTTTGAACTGCACGATAGTCTTACATGTGAAGGTAGTCCCTCTTATTTTGCTGGGTTACCTCACATGTAGGTACCACCTGGCAATAAATTGGCTGACGAGACAGCGAAATAGGCTTCCAGTCTTTTAAATCACCCTGTTCCTTTTAACGACATCAAGAGATATATTAAAACCATTCTAAATTTGGAATGGCAATCAGAATGGGATAGTAAAGGGGCAAACAAGCTTCATTCTATCAAAATATTCCATCTAATTTTGGCCCAGTTTACTTAGTAGAAAATTGGATACAATTATTAACCGTTTAAGAATTTACCATACAGACTTACACATAAGCATTTATTTTTGGGGGAGCCCGCCCCTCGATGTACAATATGCCAATGCCTTTTGACAGATCGGCACATTCTTATAGAGTGCCCACGTTTTAATTTTCAGCGAGTTCAATGTTTTCATTCTCCTCACTTTGTTTTAAAAGACATCCTTCATAAAGTGTCTCACATCAACTTTTTACCTTTTTAAAAATGATTGGTTTCTTCTACCTTATATGAGTATTGTTCATTCTCTTTTAATGCTTTAAATCTATACGACAGTTTTTTTTAAAATCTAGAACAGAATATTTGTAACATTGAACAGAAATTTTAATTAACCTTTTAAAATGGGACCATGCGCCTTTTTATGAACCATATGTTTGCATATACTTTATGGTTGGTGCTGCATAATCAGAAATGGTTTTAGCGCTAGTAAACTCCATCAAACTCAAACTCATATAATGTACATTTCGATTTGTCTATCATTACGTTGTAAAATAAGATTTTAAAGGCGTTTACGCATTCCCTTTTTACTTTATAATTTCTGTTATTATCTTTATAATTTATATATGTATTACTTAATTTTTTATAATAGTTTAATTAATCTATTTGAATAATTAATATTCATTGATTAGCTGGTGAATTATATTAGTTAAAAAAAAGGATCAATATATAATTTAGGCTTAACTTCAATTCCCCACCCCGGCATAACCATTTTTTAAGCGAGTGGAGGATTATGAGGAATGTAATAATTTAAAATTTGGAATGGTATGGTATTTTGTCATTGCTCTGGAAGCCATTTTATGTAGTCAGGTACAAAAATAAAATCCCTCTGATTTTTTTTAGGGAGCAATCTATATATCTTATCTTACTCCGAAAATTCAAGTCAGGAGCCTGATGATTGAAATTGCAATAAAGCCTAAATAATATTATATAAAACATTTTTAAACAATGACAAACTTGCCGCCTTCTGCGACCAGCTGGTAAATTCATTAAATTAACTCTATTAATTTGGTAATGACAATCAACTTCTATTTAGTTTTTTATCATATTTAATTTTTAATAACCTAAAGGCATTGATTGCTACAAAGATAGAAATTAGAAAAAGCAAAAAAAAAAAAAAAGGGTACAAAAAATTACTGTTTGAAATAAATCTTGGTGCCGAAAAAAATGAAAATCAACTTAATTTTCCGAGATTAACAAAGTTCATGATTTAGGCCCTTTCATTTAACTGTTAAAAAAACCCAAAGCAAAATTACTTTCTAAAACATATGAGATTTTCTTAAATTTTTTTATCTGTTTGGTCAAATTTAACTGCACATTACTCAGTTAAATATCAAATTACTAAATTTAATGCATAGACTTTAATTACTCTAGATGTTTTTACTCCGAAATCAAAAATTTTCTCTTGATAAGCTGGAAGGCAAAGGCCGATTCTTTACAATCTAAATTTTTGTTTTCAAATTATTTTTAATCTTTAAACAACAATACTGAAATATTACATACTGATCGCCTTTGGCGACCAATGGTACATAGGTGATATCGATTTTATTTAATGTTATTTCAATTGTTTAGATATGATTTAATGTTCATAATTCTATCAAACTTTAGGCATTAAAGCTATGTTATTTTAATTGTCTTACTTAAGTTCTGTTTACACTATATATGAATTTATTCTAAAAGAGAAACTCCCATAATATCACAATGCCGCTAAAAATGTTAATGTCTATTTCATCTGTTTTCTTAACTTCGCATTATTGTAACTTCATTTTTTTATTTGTCTTGTAAGCTACACATTAGATCATTCTTTTTAAAAAAATCTTTTTAACAATAGAGGAAAATCACGCGATTAAACAATGGAAAATCGCCAAAATGCAGGAAAAATTTGCATAATTATTAAATTGGTATCATTGAAAGGACAATTTTGCAGATTTAAAAAGTGTAAAATTCATTTTTACACCATAATATTTTTGGGTGTTATTGCGGAAAAACCGTGAAATTCAGTTAAAACTTTAATAAATTAAAATTAATAAAAAAGTGTTTCGAGGTATACATCCTCACCCTCCAAGGTATAGTGTCTGAAAGTAGTCAAATGATCGGTAGACTGTAGAGCGCCAACACACAATGAACTTAATGTAAATAGAGTGAGATATACAGAGACAAAAGCTGTCATCCCATTATTGAAGTTTTTACACTAATATCAAAAGTTTGCATCAGTCGATAAGAACTAAGAGTCTGTTATGTGCATTTTATGAGGAATTTATCGTTAATTATTTAAAAAATTAATTATCCTTTGTAATTATTTTTGTTTCGATTAAATACAGAAAATAACGTATTATGATAGAAGAATATATGGTTGTAAAGTAATGCAATTTTTCCTTTTTTGGATGGACATTCTGTCCTCAAAAGTAACTTCAATAAAAATTTCACCTTCGTCAATATCGTTCATTATAAATTTAAGCATGTCTTTTCTATTAAAAAGAAGAATATATATAGTTTTAGTTTAGTTATAATAACGGCCGTTTTAAAGCAACACTAGGGCTATTTTTCGGACGGACGTCGTAATTTTGTACCCCGGTCAGATTACGAGAACGGCACCTGAGCTGGAACCCCCTCTCCAAACTTCCATACTACATGGATTTCTGTGCTGGCGGGTTCTCCAAACTTTTACACCACATGGATTTATCGTACGCAAAACCCGCTTATTCTTCGGTGGAATCTGGTCTCGAACCTAAAACACTCCGGTTCTGAAGTCGAAACCTTACCACCATGCTACCGCCGCCCTAAGAAAGTGCATATAAGGGTGTGTGTAGGCTTTATGCAGAAGAAATATGCTGTAGACAATAGAAACGGGTCCTTGAAGCTGTTTTTTTTTGAAATTTTAATTAAAAATCATTATTAAATTAAAAATCAAGCAACATTTTGATGTGTCTCCATTGTAACTATTAAAAATATTATAGCATAAAAATGAATTTCATACATCTTAAAGTTAAAATGTATCTTTTTAATGATATCAATTTCATTACCGTACAACTTCTTGGTTTATTTTTAAATAAATTTATAAATTTTTAAAAAACATAAAATAATATTTTAGGTAAATTTTATTGTTGTCATGAAATTCAAATAATTTTTATTGTTACAAAAATATTTAATCATAGATTTTTTCTTTCATTTTTCTTGAAGAAGATTTGAAAAAATAGCTTATTTTACCATGTTGATTATTTTAAATGCATAGTTCAATTTTTTAAAATTCGTTGTACTTATAATAAAGATTTAACTTTATATGCAAGCAACGAAGAAGCATATTTTTAAGTGCATTGGTTTTTAAATGTTGCATCTCTTTTCTATAATATAATTGGCTGCATTAAAATATACTATCGTGTTTACGATTTAAAGAATTTTTTTTTTTTTTTTTTTGTAGAAATGAAGCGGTATGTGATGCGATAGGATGGGACCTGGGACTTTGTGGTTCGCAGTCCAGTAACTAAACCATTATACCAAAACGATCGTTGTTAACAGGCTTATATGCTACTCACCACAGTACTCTCCCTCCAGTGAGTCGGAGGTGAGACGAACGATATGGCTGTTGAGTGGTGATGTATTGAGTAGCTGTTGTCTAAATGGGCCTGTACCCAGTTGATTAGCGCCAAGCGTTATGGCGAGCGTGTGTGGGTGCTGATGAGCCAAATGTGTCTGGTGACTAGGGGTTGCTCCGTCAAGTGAGTCTGACGACTTTGGTTGCGGGTAGATGGCGCCACAACAGCTGTACAAAGGTTGAAGATTTACTGTCCGAGGTCACCAATGAAGCGGTATGATATGCGCGAAGGATAGAACCTGGGACCTTGTGGTTTGCAGTCCAGAAACTAAACCAATATACCAAAACGATGTGATGTGCTAGGGTGGAACCTGGGACCTTGTGGTTCGCAGTCGGTCGTTCGGGTAGAATAGTTGTTAACTGGCTTATATGCTATTCACCACAGTAGTATATAGAATATTTTGTTGAATCAGTGAAATTTTTATTGAATAATTCCCTGACATATTATGCAAATTATTTTAACACATTTTGCAATATACACAAAACGTCAAGACTGAATGCTTTTACATTATATTAATATACTTTTCATGAACGCGTTTCAATTCAGCAGGCGTATAATTGCACTAGTTAAAGTTTAATCACTTTCGTTTTTCAAACTAAATTTTAGATTTTAGTGAGAGGACTGAAAATTAGGAATATCCGTTACATAATGAATACAATTATGTAAAGCTTCTAAAATAGTGCGTGTTATATATCTATCAAAATTTGAAATTTAAAAACACTTTTCTGAGGGATTAAGTAAGAGCAAGTTACATAAAATATTTGACTGAACTTTTTAGCAATTGTTAATCCCAACGAATCGGATGTCGTCACAGATAGCAAGTAACAAAATAAGTGCAAAGAATGGAATCAATTTACATAACATAACATTTGTACAAAAAAGTATAAATTGTTATATTTTTTAACATATAACTGTATTTGTTTTATATTTTATTGTGTGTAATGCCACTTTCTTATTCCCTCAAAAATACGTAATGGATTCAAGGTTAAGACAAAGTATCGCGCTTTACAAGTAACACGTGAGCCTAAATCGACTCCATTAATAGTTTTTAAATGAAAAAAATAACGTTGTCGTCTTGATGTAAATAACGCCAAAATATGTGTCTTGTTTACTTAGTTTCAAACAAAACGAAAGAAAGAGACGGAAAGTAACCAAAGAAAGAAAACGTAAATTTTAAAAAAGAAAACATCTAAACAAACGTTCATTTTTTTTCTTTCAGTCTGAGAAAATTTCGAGTGAAATGAAGATAAACTAACTGCTAGATATTCCACAGCTCTCGTAAGTGGGTAAGTTATACTTAGTTAAAAGAGAGAGGCATCCTGCGAGCGATGACTGACACTGAAGTGGGGTTCAGCAGTAAACATTACCTTGGAAAAGTAAACTGAGAACTTGGCCACTTTTCAAACGATGATATCTAATCAACAACTAGGGAATGCAAGTTTTTTTTTACTCTTTCTTTTCCTCGTTTTTAATGAGAAACAGGAGTATTTTTGAAGAACTGAAATAAAGTATTTTTGTCCAAAAGGCTTTAAAGTTGTGCATAGGGTCAGCCTGATTCACACTGAACCCGAAATATTTTAAACGTAATTTTAATGGCCAGATCCTAGTCTAAAAGTTTTCAGCCCCTTCCCTTCTTTTTTTTTAAATCACTAAGAGTCTGGCTTCTGAACACAGATCTGCTTTCCCGAAATCAATCTGCTTGTGTTTTGTTCGTTTACTATAATGCGACAACAATGAAAGGTATGCTTTTTTAAAAAACACTTATGGGTTTCCAATTAGACAGACTATGCAGTTACCTAAGGATACCAGGTTGAGAAGGGGCCTAATTCAGGTCGATTAAAAACTTTTCTATTTCCCAAATATAAGTTTGTAAAAAAAAAATCTACGAATCATAAATTATTAGTATGATATAACACATTATCAAATATAATTCACCAAGTTTCTATATATTTCATTCACTTAGTTATTTTAATATGTATAAAGTTGAATATCTGTTTAAGAAAATATTATGCGCAAACTTAGACGTTGATTGGTCTGGTATAAGATTCATAATAAATAAATAAAAACTACATGTTGTATGTAAAAATACGTATAAAAAGTGTTTTAAAATTTGAAACTAATTAGGCCATTTTATTATAAGAAGGACGTCTCATATTTATTGGAATTGAAAAATATCAGGAGAAAAAAATGTCATGTTCTAAAGTTTACGATATAGACTAAATATTTTCCCCATCGTCTTATTAAAACAATTCAATGGCGATCCAGATTGAAATAATGAAAGTTTTCGGAGTTGTATTTTGTAATTTTTTTAGAATTCAATTTCGGCTCCGTGTTTTCTCAGACTGCGTGTTTTTATTTAGATTTCGATTAAAATGAAAAGAAACAAAGAAATGATAGTGCAATTAATCACCGTTTATATGTTATCTTTTATATATTGTTTACATTCATACATCGTTTCTTGACAATTTCAATTCATTTCCAATCATTGTAATGATGAAATACTTCTATCATACAACGCAAAGCTTTGATTATACGTCGTCTTTGGTGTTGAAAAATATTGAAATAGCTTAAAGGCAGAAATCACTTTCGAGGGTTATGTGAACTGTGATAATGATATCAAGATTTTGGAAACACTGACAACAATAATAACGTTATCCTACCTTCCTCTAAAGACACATTGGACACTATTAAAAGTTCGAATTCATATTGTTTGCTAAATATTTGCAAAAAAAAAAACATTCAATGAATTGGATTTATAATGCTGTACTTATACTTACAGACATTCGGTACGTCAGACGGCAGCTGTAGTTCTTTTAAAAAGTCATATGTATACATTGTATAAAATAAGAAATGGGAATTTATGCATAAGACATACAAGAACAATGATTTTTTTATTTAGTAATATATAAAAATATTTTTAAGAATTTCAAAATTAAAACTTTTAAATAAAGTTACATAAGTAACATTACATTTATAATATTTAAAATTGTTTACTAAAGTTTCGATTATACCACTTTCCGTAAATTCATTTTAGAGCGCCAATCGTCTGAAAGACGAATGAACGGTGCTTTATCGTATTTCATTTAATAATTTTTGATTTCATGAACTTTTATTTAGTATTCAGAATGCATACTAAAACTGTTTCGAAAACGACACTTTTTTCTTTTTATTTAATATCGCATTTCAAATCAACTATTTTTATTATACTTGAAAAACATTGTATAAATTAGAACTTCTTATTCGTTTTAAAACGGGGCTCCATTTTCATTCCAGAAATACTGTCGTAACCCCAAAATAATAATAGTAATAATAATAAAAAGGTGAATCGAATGATAAACAAAAATAAATTCTATACAAAGTTTTTTTTTTAATTTATTTTTTGTAATATAGCAGCTAACTATGTAAGAACAGCTCTACAAATAAAACAAATGACGCAAAAATATCAAAATGATTCTCATATATTTCTAGAACTCCTATCTTTCAAAATCTAATCCAGTTGAACAAGGTGCCTACATTCATCATTAACAAGACAGCTATTCTTTCTGCCAACTCGGGATCCCTTCTAAAATACCTCAAGAAGGTGTCTACAAAAACATTATGACAAACTCCTCGCAAGATCCAAGCGGTCGCGCTTCGTCGAGCATTTCCAGAATGAATCATCTAGCAGGAACAACACAAAGATGGAATTCATGTCCTGGAGCAACCCCAAATGCGATTTTAAGAATAGTAAGATAAAAAATGGTGCCCGAGGATCGAAACCTAGAGAAGGGAAGGGGGTCAATGATGAATCTTAAAGAAACACGAAACTTGCTGAACTTAATTTTAGATTTCTGGCTTGGCGGGGGCGTCGAGGTGACGTCACCCCCACTGCCAAAGGAAAATATCTTGAAGGAGAAAGGGGCCGCCGACCACCGGTTCGTCCTGTCGAATTCGCGCCTCCTTCGATCTCTGAAAGAGTTGTCTGCTGTTTAACATCGACTCAACAAGGACTATCCCGGACTCCGGCACCAAGGACTCCACTATCCGAAGTAAGTTTCTAACTGCTCGCACGATTCTGTAAATTTGTTGTGGTGGCCAATAGATGCCCATAAGGGCAGTCGTAGAATGTTGAAGATATTGCATAATTGGAATTATTCAAGAATCCACGCTTATATTTCTTATTGAAAAATTGTAAAACTTGACTTGTTCTAATTACTAAATCAGAACTAAATAAAATTTTAAGTTCCTATTTAGCGTTTGAACACTGAGAAGTTCAAATAAAAAAAATGTGAAGTAGATTCGAATCTATAATATGAAACTTTATTATACTTGTAGCTAGATTCGTCTGTCTTAATATTATTTATTATTATTTTATTATTGATTTAATTTCTAAATATATTTTACTTTCCAATTTCTAACACTGAAATTTATTAGATATAATTGTGGGTTACTTTTATGTATTATTTGTAATATGTAACAATAACTCTATCCGCCGGAGTGCTAAATAAAAAAGATGCAATTTTTGAGTTGGAGAAACAAGTAGGTTGACAGAAATTGAGACAAATTTTTATGAATTTAAGTTTTAAAACAAAATTAATTGGTCTTATTTTATTGATAGAAAATTTTAATTTTTAAAAGATGAATATTTTTTTTAAAAAAAAAGTAAGCTTGAAGTTGTGGAGGAAAGAATGGAATACATACCAATATTAAATAAATTTTCTTAAAATTCTTTGAATGAATATTGTTTTCAAAACCTAAAATCGTCAACGAATATTTTGATTTTTTTAATAAACCAAATATTTTAATTAAAATTTGTTTCGGGACCAACAAATATTTTACTGCCTTAAAATGAATTTATACGTACTTCTAAAAACGAAATTTTAAATTGATTTGTTTAAATAAATTATGTGCTGGGTCAAGACTTGTTATAACACTTTTAAGAGCATTCATTAATTTAATTTACGACTTACATTTTAAAACTTTTTCTAAAAAAAATATCTGGAATAAATCATAAGAACGCTAACTATTCATAAGCATTTTAAAATAATTCCTAGAGGATATATTACTGCTTTACAACCTTGAAATTTTTGAAAAAAAATTTATTAAATGATAACATTTTATATCATTTTATATTACCAAGCAAAAAAAAAAAAAAATTAAACGAAAGTTGTTAAGAAAATTTTTCCTTATCCAGTCTTATCAGTCTATTTTCAAATTTCTTTGTGACCTTGATTTTTCCAAGTAGTCTACTCTGTTGTTCTATTTCTGTTTCAAAAATTATAAAGTTGGAATTTATTTTATAAAAAAACTTCTATAGTTATCGCATGGCACATACTCATAATTTAATGGATATAACTAGCAATTAGTAACGAACAAATATTCAACTCAAAAATTAATAATGTGTCAAGAACAAAGTTTTGTTTAGAAATATCATGTAAATACTGCAGCTTTTTCATTGTTTCCTTGTAGTTGCGCATTCGCAATCAACATGCCAAATCCTATTTTGAGATTAGTGTGGAATTTAGCCTTGATGAGGATAACCTATTTAAGATATGGAATCCATTTAAATAAGTCCAAATGAGTCGTTTATAAGTCCATTTAAATAATATTAAGCGCATATGACATCTGATTTACTACCATGGACTATTTTTTGTAAGGGCCTTCACTTTCGTCTAGGTGCTATTTAGTGCATATAATATTTAACGACTTAATAATAGTGCCCGATTTACACTATAACTTGTGTGATTTATGCATAAATTAAGGCACTAATTGGAATACTGGGATATTCGCTGCATTGATAAATCTATATGATACCTTCAAGGAAATCAACTTCGAAGAAAATAAGAGTCCGTTTTGATAACTGTTGCTCATCAAAGAAGTAAAGTTTACGTTCGGCATGGATTTTCCGAATCTGCCCTACTATATTGATGATTGTATTAGACAGACTCAAGCAATTATCGTTTTGAGATATTTGATTGGAAAGTATAGATTTGATGGAAAGCCAATAGAAAAAAAAAAGCACACACACCCTTGGGTTCTATTTGCCGAATAATAAATTGATTTTAACAATACATCAGTATTTTTTATAGTGTTTTTTCCTCTGCGGATGTTGATTTTTCAAAAATAATTAGAAAATTTCCATCAAGAAGAATTCGCAAATTACTGATCTAATATATACGAATAATATATATTTAAGAGTCACTTACTATTATTTATAAGAATTTATTGCATATTTTTAGATTGAAACTAATAATTCGCCTTACATAGATTTTGTCCGAGAAACTATAAACTTCAATTTACTTAGAATTTTTCTCTAAACTGAAAGTTTTCTTAAATACAATAGTAAAGTCAGAGAAATCTGGTTAAAGCCAATCTCCGATCTAAGTCTGTCCCCAACTTCTCCTCTATGTTTCCTCTTTGACTACTTGCTGTTTTTCTAACATCTCCATCAATGTCTTCTTTACTTTTGCGTTAGACACACATTTATAATTTCTAGTTTGGATTGAAAGACATTTTGTTTTCTTGTATACAAAGCATACAGTGAGAAAATATAATAATCGTCAAAAAAATTGAAATCTTGATTTTGACGAATCACCACATTTCAGTCTTCCCAAAGTCCAAAAAAAAAAAAAAAAAAAAAAAAAAAAATGTGTTATTATGTTTGTCCTAAAATGCTTTCATGAGATACTGTTATAACTCAAAAACGCTTTGATTTAGACGTATGAAATTTGATATATTTCACCAAATTGTTTGGTATCATCAAATTTTGAAGAAAAAAAATCCATTGGAGGTAGGAGTGGGAGTTTGCTTGTCCAGTTATCCAAACACAATAATTAGAAAGTGTAAAGATCTAGAATGGATAAAATTTAGTACGTAGGTTAATCTGCCAAAAATTGACAGTAGGTCTGTCTGTACTTTCGCACGGAACAAACAATCACTCAAAAACATAATTACTCAAAAATGCGACGAATTAAATAAAGGAACTCTGGCATGTGACTTTGTGAGAAAAAATGGAACTCAATGTCAAATTTAAGTTTCAGTCTATCTGAAGAAATGCGTCAAAAATACAAAATGCCTGCGATTTTTCTCCATAGATAGCATGCTAGATTCACACCGAAGCAGGATATTTCGTAACTACCGTCCACCAGTTCCATGCAATTAACACTCAATTATCAGTTTTCTTTATGGTATTATGAAGAACAAAACGCTCTCCTTTGAGACTCTGAAAATAAATATCTGAGCAATTATGGCTTTCATAGTCTTTGCCGAGGTTTATAGTTTTATGCGTAGGGGTAGGAACAATACATTTATGAGATATACTGCTGGTTACTTTTAGTTTGCGTTGCGGTTGCTTCCAGAGGATGAATTAATTCACCAGATTGTTTCTGGAAAATTTATGTCAAACTATACAATAAAAATAAACATCAAAAAAACATTTATGTAAAAAATGCATTTTGCTTATTCTGACATTGGGGATTACTAAATGGGTAGGAAGGGGGGGGGCGGCAAGAAAGAACTTTATGTCCTCCTCAATTATTAGGAAAGTTTGCAAAATCTTTGTAAATAGTTCCTCCCAGGCTTATTCAAAAAATGGCCAAAGGAATGGGCATTCGTAGAACCTGGAATAAAAAATTAAAAAAAACGAAGATTGAAAATTTTGAGCTTAAAAGGAAAATATATGAAAGAAAAGCCTGCAAGTATATCAAATTATTAGTTAATTTTTGCAACGTAAAAAGTGCCCAAACTAAAAATCAGTTGCCGAAGGGATATTAGCAAATTTCAAGAGAGTATTTATAAATTCATTTTCTGCATTTACCCTCGGACTATTTTTCTGAAAATTTAAATACAAGTTGTGAGGAGGAAAATTAAATAGTTCATCTAACAATAAGAGAAACGGAAAGGGAAAAGTCGGCTATCAGCCTGATACCCGATTACTGCTGAATGGAAGAAAAGAACAATTCCCGGCAAGTTTAAGAGATAAAAAGTGAGAAAGAAATTTTGGAAAAATAAAAATGAGAGAGGGAGGGAAAGAAAGGAAGAAAACACTACTGCAAAGAACTGAAGCAATTTTTATAAATTCATTCGCCATTTAAATCGTGACAAAGCTAAGATATAAATGCACTGCACGTACTTCAGACTTGATAAAATAAAAATGTGAAAATATTTTTATTTATTTCTTCCAAAACATCAAATCATTTTGAGAAAAATTTTACGGGAAAAAAACACATTTCATTTTGAAATCAGTACTTAAAATTGTTTAAAATAAAGACAAAATAAATTTAAATTGCTTTTAAATAAAGATAATTTATAAAAAAAAACATTTTTTTTTCACCAATGTTATTTAATAATAGATTTTAGTCGCCTTTGGTGACTAACTGATTTATTGGGAATATTGATTGCGTTTAATATTAACCTAATTACTTGATGCTTATGATTTCCTTTACAAAGTATTTTTAAGCATTGAATTGCGAGAAAGGTAATGTTATTTTAATAGCTTTATTCACATTTTCTATAACCAGTATACATGAATCGTCCTTAATGGTGTCAAATCCTATAACGTCATAATGTCATTAAGAATTTAAGCTTCTGGGTAATCTATTTCAAACTGGGTATTATCTTTTATGTAAAGTAACTTTATTTTCTAATTTCTCATGCAAACTGCGCAAATTGTTAAAAGGACTTTTCTTCCTTAGCTTTCAACAATGATAGAAAAACTCACGATTAAATATTTTATGAAAGAATAAAATAAAATGAATTTTACTGTAACAATGAAAATTAGTCAAAAATTAAAATTCGTCAAAAAACATTTTTAAACATTTATCAAAACTCAAAAGAAAGTGTGGCAGTTAAACTAATATTAATAAACATTTTCGAAAATTTTTTTGGTATCAGTTTATAATCAGTTCTACACAATAATAATTTTGGAAATTATCAATGAAAATTTTAAAATTTCGCTTCATTTTAAATTAATTGATTTTTTTTAAAGTCCACCAAGGTGCACATTCTAAGCTACGAAAGTACATTTATAATAAACGTGGCATCTCTAAATCAAACGGTGTGCTTCGCAAAGCGCCAACACCCATATACATATTCCCCTTTGTTATTAGTATAGATTAAATTGAGTGTTCTTTTTTTTCATCGTTGAAAACAAAAAGAATGTTCTGTCTATTTTTTATATTCTTAATTAATACCGTAATGAATTTAATTTTACTATTTTCTTTTGTCAAATTTTTAGGGGAATCCATAAATAAAGCTCTCTGAAGTATTATGTTAGGAAACATATTTGATAAGTCGAATGATAGTGGCTTCTATTGTTTATTATTTTTTTATCACTATATTTTAATTCAGCTGACACAACATCGGACGTAAAAAATACCACCATTTTAATGTTGAAATCAATTGCATATTTTGCATAAAAACTAAAAAGGCCTCGATAACGTGTAATTAGATGCTAAATGATGCCAACAATTGTGCCATGTGACGATATCATTAAGGACGCTCATACGCATATTGAATAGAATAAGTGTAAATTTATTAAAATATCAAAGACATTTTGAAAGTTGACAATACTTTGTTGAGTAAATTTTGAATATCATATTATATTTAAGATATTTTACTGAAATTAAATACAATTAATATTTTGAGACTGTTCTGAGTTTGTCATTAAAGGCGGTTAGTAACGCAATAATAAGGTTCGAAACAATGCAGCGTCAGATTGTTTTCAGTAGCAATCTGAAAAACGTTATACCTTTAAAATGCATGTTTTGGAAATATTTCAAGATATCACAGCACATTAGCATTGCATAAAAGCATTTTATAATGTAAATAAAATAAACTATATAAAGCTGGACATAATGTTTGGATATTTGATGAGAACCACCGAACTCAAAGGTGACAGATTATAAATTTAATCCTTAACTTTATATTAATTTCTAATTATTTATTACACATTTTTATTTAGGCATAGTATACACACATATTCCATTTAAATTTACTTAATCGAATGTTCTTTCCAAAATTCATCAAAATTTTAAGATCGCATAATAAATAAACAAGTAAGTTCTAGGAAAGATATTATGACTAATATTTCACAAAAGCATGAAAGAGACTCAATTAACCTCGGTATATGTAAACATTCTGTTTGAAAAAAAATCAAAATTCGAAATTGTGAAATTATTTTATTTTTATTATGATTTTAAAGAGTCTTGGAAATCATTTTGAAATTAAGTGTACTATGCCATATTGATATGCATACTTAAGCAAATATTGCGGCATTTCTGAAATAACAAATATTTATTTATTGAGAATTACAACTGATTTGCTTTTAAGAAAATTTTTGAGAAAGGTTGGGAGTTGCTAATGCAATCATTAACGAATATTATCCTTGGAAAATAAAATGATATAATTTGTATTGGAATTCACTGCAGATTCAAGTTACTTGTATGCTGATATAGATGAGGGTTGAAATTTTTTGGTTGTTTTCCTTTCAAAGATGCTATCTAATTTCAGTTAAACAGAAGTAAGAAAAAAAGTTTTTATATATAGCCAGCAGAAGTTAGCCAAAATACGTGACTTGTATAAACAATGAATTGATAGTTGAGCTATTTTGTTTTTTTGGATATTGAGAAAAGTTTTCTTCTCTAGTACAGGTTGCTGTTTTGATTTCAAAAATGCCATCTAATCTTACAACAATTTGATTTCAACATAAATAACATCACTTAAAAACAGTTGAGTCAATAAATAAACTAGATAGTTTAGTAAGGCAGCGTTATTTTCTGAATATAATAGTCTCGGGCATCTACCATTGTTTGATATGATGACGAAACAACTGTTGCGTTGTTATTCAAAACAAAGGAATCAGAGATAAGTGTGAGGATTTCAATGATGTGTCTAACATCCACATTTAATTACTGAATGCTTAACATTTAAATCTGCAATTAAGTGAAAGTATTAACTAATTTAATACTTAAAAATCACTAGGAATATCATAAGTTCCTTTGAGGTTATGATAAGAAAAAACAATAGATGTTAAAGATAGGGTGTGTCATACTAGAAGGTTAAGTAAAATCGTCAGTCAAGAAAGATCATTTTGGCTCAACAGTCATTACTTTCAATAATAAATCTCCTTGGTAAAGATATTTGTCTTTTTCTTATTATATTGTTTTCCCTTAACATATATACATATATTTTTCATTTTGTGGTGTATTTTTACATAAAAAAGGTTGGGAATATTGCATTATCCCCCTCATGCCGTCGGGTTTTTTCTCAGAAAATACAGATTTTGTTAAAATTTTAATTAATCTCCTATGCATAGTTTAATTTCCCTCGTCCCATCAAATTAAATAAATTTTGAAACGTAATAAAAGTTTAGCTCGGTTGATTTTATCTTAGTAACCTTACACTTGTTCTGTTTAATACTTGCATGAACTCCTTAAGGCAGTCAAAAAAGTATCATATGACATTTAATTGCCCGTTGTTGGCGATCACTTTCTTACTACTGATGAAAAATGTGCATTTGATTTCAGCATTAAAGTGGCGCAAAACATTTTAAATCCAGCAGCATGCTAGTTGAACTAAAACATACCAATAAAAAAATTAGGAATCATAATCTTTCAACTAACTGGCTATATCTTCAATGCATTTATTATCTTAGAGGATTCTATTTACAAATTGCACAGAAAAATTGATGAAAGTAAAAGAGAGAGAGTAAAATCCATTGGGATATTACCTTTGCTTTCAATAATACAATGGCATCAAATAATTAAACATTTGTATAAAAATGGAGAGGTTTGAATTCTATTGGAGCAAATTATGTATATAAATATTTTTGAAAACTTATTAAAATTATGAAAAAAAATTGGATGGCATCTAAATTAATGTGGTTAAAAAGATAGCTGCTTTAATTTTACAATTATTGATTGTATCTTAATTATGATAATTCTTTAAGCTTTAAAATGGTGCAAAAATCATGTGATAATATTTCCTGATTATTGACAAAAAAAATGGCAAATTTTGAATTAATATTTTAGAAATGATTGTTAATCTGATACGAAATTCACTAAGCTGAGAAATCTTTTTTTGTTGATAGTAAAAATATTACACACTGATTTAAAACGGATTTGAACAATTTTTTTCAAATAAGTTTAAGATTTTAAATTACAGAAGCAAAAGTTAATTCACAAAAGAAAATTCAGCTGACTTTTTCTGTTAAAATAATTTTATATGGATGATATATATGGTTATGAAACAGTTTATTGAAAGTAAATTATCGGGCAAGTAAAAAGAATTTCTTATTAGAAAAAAGAATACCTAATTTGCTGGATTACGATTTTTAACGAATCATTTATATTTTATCATCTTTCTTGAAAAGATTTAATGATCTTTTAAATACTAGCTGATTTAATGATCTTTCACAATACTAATTGCGCAACTTTTGCATATTTATAAACTTTTGCGTAAAATTAAAGCATCAGTTGTATAGTTTAAATTTTTTTCGATTTCGTTTGACATAATGATTTCAAATAACGATGATAAAAACAGCCTTCTTAGAGATCTTAAAAAATATAAAAAATTTTAATTTATAAATTTAATTTATCCTTTGGTGAAGTAAAATTAAGCACTTTAAGTGACCGAAAAAAATTGAGAAATATATTATATTTTCTTTGATATCGTCAAAAGCTATTTCATTTCATTCACCATTGAACGGGCTATTTTTTAAAACTTTATAACTCTCGAACTTCTCATCAGAGGTTTTCATTTTGATGCCTAATTTTTTTCGGCAAGCAATCGATTGGGCGAAAAAATTGGTAAACGTAATGGAAAGAGTTTGAGATACCAATTAATTAAGTTTTTATTACAGCCCAGTTAATTAATATACTTATCTAACTAACCTGCTCTTTTGAGCCATTTTCATCGGTATCAATTTCGTGAAAATGCGATAAAAAATAGCAAAGTTACAGAGGTGTTCCATTATTTCTGTTTACGACTATACCTATAACAACATCTATCTTAACTTATGATTTCAATTTTTGTAGTGCACAGTAAAAAAAAAAAAATCATTTATATTTTTGAAGCAGCTGTTTTCAATAGAATTAAGCATTTATTAGCAATATAGAATAGTTTATTGTTTATTTTTATGGTTAATTAAATTATTAAATATGGTTAATTATTAATTAAATAAACTTTAAAGTATAAAGATGTTTTTTTAGCAGACTTTTCTGTTTACACATATTAAATAAGCATCTAGATATTTGAAATCCGTGGAACAACTTGAAAAACAAGGAAAGAAGAAGAAGTCATTTTACATCAGTGTTGGATAACGATCAGCAAATATTAGAAGATTTGAGAAGATATATTTTTTACGTGACTTATGTAATTGATTCGATTTGATATCTTACTTTTTGAAAGTCCTAATCTAACTAAATAAATTTTAAAAAAATCAAAATTTCGTAAGTATCCAAATTTTAAAAATTAACATCTGAGACATTACAAATCCCATCTGTGTAACAAATCATTCACTAAAATGGTGACTTTAGAAGTTCTCGCCTCTCATAAATTCATCTATTCAATTTCCATACCTGGAAATTTGAACTTTTTCAATTCAAAACTTTTCCAATTCCAAAATTTTTCCTATTTCCTATTTTCCTTTCATTAACATTGCTATATCATTCATTTTGATGACTAACCCAGTAAGCCTCCGATAAAAAAAATATAATATTCTTCCTTAATAAACAATCATTTTATAAGAAAAAAACTTTCTGCTTCTTTACTATTTCTCTGATAAAAATGTAACTTAGAAAGAATTTTAGAAGAAACTCAGATATTAGTTGCAATATTATTAGTTATAATCTATAATCTGTAAATTGTCTCGCGCGACATACGTGATGCAGCATGCATAGTGAAAAAATACAATTAAAAGTTTCTATAGGACTGGCTGTAGGATTTATAGGTGTCCAATTTCATTTGAAACTTTCTAAGAAACTATTTTAAAATTTTTTACTTAAACCTTTGATTGAAAATAAATCGAAAATGTAACGATTTTTTTCAGCAATTGATTTTTTTTCTCTATAGGAGAGTATTAACAAGAAAAAGAATATTTTTAGACCAATTTCAAATTTAAAAAAGAAAGATTTTCAACGATATTAATTTTAATTCCATGCAATTTTTCATCTAATTTCAATGAATTTTTTAAAATATTGAAAATATATTTTATAATACTTTTATTTATTTACTTATTGTATTTATGCATAGGCACGTTGTAGTAATATTAAATATGATGTACATGTTACTATTACTATAATTAAAAATAAATTTAAGAAAAAAATAAGTGAGATTAATTAATTTTAAAATATTATAATGTTACAATATTTTGGATAAAACGTTCGAATATCCTCTAATTTTTTTAGTATTTTATCAATATGTAAAATATTTTATTAATGGATTAAATATTAGAGAAATGAAATCAACAATCACAATAATTACTGTTAGCCAAAAATTCATTAATGTTTGAAATTGTCGGTTTCTTTTTCCTCCATAAACAGAAAAACATCTATAAAGGAAGAATATTATGAAAAAAGTATATTTTTTAATTAAAATAATAATAATATGAGTATATAAATTTTCGATTCATTTATTTCAAAATGATTTCTACAAATCACAACTGTTTGTTTCCATTATTCCTTAATTCATACTTATGCAATATGCGTGAAATATTCACAGCTGATTTAATTTTGAAATGCGAATTTTAAAGAAGAATAAAAGATTCTTGAAATGTATGCATTAGAAGGCCTTCGCAATTACGTTTATCATGTGTGATTGTGACCCCACATGAATCTATTCTATTTGAGCAATTAATGACCAACATTTACTCATAAAACTAGTTATTTTTGAAGTCATCCTACAGCAAGTGAATATAATCCTCTTGAAAGTGATAAGAAAATGAAGGGATCTCAAGTTACAAGAATAACACTTGATAGATATTTTTAACTTGCGAGCACTCAGACATTACTGTTGTGCTGTCACAGTTTAAAATAGAGATTAAAAGTATTTTTTAAAAATTTAATTATAAACACACGTGGATTGAGCCTGAATGGGCAGGTCGAATAGAAGGCGATATTTAACAAAAAAGATGTTAGAAGAAACTTTCAAATTTTTTAGTAATGATTAATTTTTCTCCAATATCTGCTAATTTTTGTAAATGTGGAAATATAACTCCCCAAAAATATTTATTCCAAAAACCCCTGACAAGAGTACTTCTCCCAAAACCGCCGACAAGCTTTATAAGTGACAAACTACATAGCTTTAATACTGGTTCGTAAAACAACGATTTATTCTTATTATAGCAGTGCAAGGATAATCGTGATTAATTTTGATATCGACTTAAATCGATTTTGATATCGACTTCAATCGATTTTGATATCGATTGCAATAAATATGTTTTTAAGAATATGAAATTATGAGTAGTAATAAGAGATTGATTCATAATATATGAAATGCATGATATGTGTTGCTCGAAATGTTCGCCGATTTCCGAGATAAGTTGAAAACAATTTTTACAAATTATAAGAAATTCAGTCATATATGGGATGCATGATAATGAGATGGAGAGGAAAGGCATTCCAATCAAAATCTAACAATTTCTATTGGATGATCGAATACATGTGATCTAGCGTTGTTTTAATGAAGGTTATGATTGGCCAATTCTGAGCTCTTCTGATTAGTGACTGGCTTTTAATTGTCTACTATTGCGTTTAACTAAATTATTTTTTTTCTTTTGACAATAGCAGCTCATAATCTTTAAATTAAAAAAAAACAGAATATAGCTTTCTGGGAAGGATATTGATTTTAGAGGTGATTGATGTTGGCTTATTCAAATTATTTCATGATCGCTTTTGTTATCATTGACTTCAGAAATTTCACTTGCTTTTAGGTAATAAATTAGTTTTAGAAATATGATGCATTTTAAGCAAATTAATTAATTAGAAAAAGAATTAATCAAAATTTAAAATTTTTTTCCACATTGACTTCGTAGCAATTTATGGCAATGTATGGATAATTTTCAAATCGCTTTAAGATGGGAAAAATAAGTTTTTCAGTAATATTAATTGTATCTCTGGACATTCTTCTCTAATTAAAAGAATATCTTTTAAATACATTTTGCAGTAATATTTTTCATGCTGTTGCAGTTACTTATGGCACTGCCATAGACAAGCCCGCTTACGAAGTCAGCGATTTAAGCCGAGTTTGTGCTGTAGCTTCTGAGGGTAAAGGCCCGTGAGCACCCGAGAGCAGAAGTCTGACTTCTAGCTCATATGAAGATGACATTCGCTTGCACAACCCCTTTTTAAAGGGGCGGCTCTATCACACACCTCACAGATAGAACACAGGCAAAGAACAACCATGCCTGGACTAGGACTCGAATCAGGGACGTCCAGTTTTCGGGGAAGACGTGCCAGAAATATTCTTCATAGTTTTAGTAATTAAGTTAATACACAAACGTGTTGAGTTACAATTAAATGATTTTTCCCGCACACGTAAAATTGCTATAGAATTATAGATAAATTTTAAAAATAAAAGAAAGTCAGAGAGGAATTAATTCTAAAACATTAAGTTGCAATATTTCGAAATAGAGGTTCGAATGTTCTTTATTTTTTTCTTCTTGTTGTGACTTCTACAAGCCATTTTACTTTACTTATATTGTCATTTCTTTTTAAAGCAACACTAGCAAAACTATCATTTTTGAGACAGACCTTGAAATTTTGAATCGCTCTTAGTCAGATGATGACTACGACCTCTGGGCAGGCGCTCTCTTTCCAAGCATCAGTACCGCATCAATAGGAGGACGTTCCAGCCCAATGGGTTGACGCGCATCAGGCTCGCTCGCTTACGCGGTGACTCTGCGGTGGAATCGGGATGCGAGCCTGCAGCCCTCCGTTCTCGAAGACGAGACATTATAACAGAAAACCGGGGCCGTTGTTACAAGTGGAATGCTTTGAAAATTTCAAGGCAACTTAAAAATTAATAATGCGTTTACAAAAAGTATAGAAAAATGCTTTTTGAGCCGAAAGGATAGCCTTGAAACCGAATATTTTTTGTTACAAAATCACATTTTCTGATTGCGCAGTTTTAAGTTTAAACGATCAGATGATTTTGCAGTTGTCGGAATAATTTGTTTCATAGTATCAATTTAGTTAAATGAACATTCCGTCTTGAAACTACGTGATGATTACTTGAGAATGGACTTCGTAATGTTGAGAATTGATCAGATGACTGGAACGATAAATGAGCCAACATTTAGTAGCCTCCCCACACGTTTTACCATCGGTTACAAATTTAACTTTCAGCTGACTCATTCAAAATTGATATTTAATGGAATAGGGCTTTATAACTGAAACCTTCTGTTATTTTAAATTTTGAAACAAAAGATTTAATGAATTAAAATAGTAAATTACTTAATGACATTTTTCGATCATTTAATAATCATTATTTGAATTCGTACGTTACAAATTATTCGAATATCATACTTAATCCCGTATTAAAATTTTCAATAATGCTATCTATCACCAATATTCTGTTTTTATTCTTTCTTTCTTTATTTATTTTTGATATTTCTTCCTGTATGACAGAAAAAAAAGCTTGTATTTGGGAATTCCACAGGAATAAAAATAAAAAAAGGTGTTTGCTTTAAAAAAAAACCGAACTTTTTCTTTCTTCCCCCATATAGATACAAGAATATATATATATATATATATATATATATATATATATATATATATATAACGAACGTAAAAAGTTCCATTATATATTTTTTTATTTCTGTTTATTATCGCAACTTAAATAACTTCATTGAATACAAATTTATTTATACCGTTAAACTCTAATTTTATAGAAGTTTAATTTTCATGATAACTGTTAAATTTAATAATAAAGAGTTAAATTCGCATAAAGAATACTTTTATATTTTTTTATGTAAGACATAATGAATGTTTTAAACTATTTTCTGAAGAAAAGGCTGGGGACTTAACAGCTAAGTAAGGATAGCAGCTATGGCACGAAAAAAATAAAAATCAAATAAACAAATAAATTTTAATTTAAAAAATCCAAGTTCTAGTATTTGTACAGCCAGTCACGATAATCCTTGTTTATACGGCTTAATTCTGTGTTAATGGGGTGACTGGCTATTATTTAAAAAAAACTGGTATTTGTATTCAGAATTATACTCAGATTTAAACAAACTATATGGCTAATTTTTTTTCGTTTAAAGTTATAATCAGTTAATTAAACAATAAAAATTGTCACCTTAAAGATATTTGCGTATTCAGAAAATATTTTGAAAAACACAGCTTTTGATATAACCACTGCGTATTTTCAAAATAGTGTTATAAATAATTTGAGAATCTTCCAACAGACGATTCATGTTAATCATATACAAAAAGTCAGTTCTCCTGGATTCGCCATTATGAACAGAGGATGCATTATAGGAACGATTAAATTTCAACAACTTGCATGAACAATGATGAATGAAAGTGAAGACAATTCATTGTAACGTCTATCTATTCTTTCCGATGTAATCGATCTTTTCAGATCAGTTGGCTGCTTTTTTAGAATTAAAGATGGGAAGGTAAATAGAAACGTCTAACAAATTTTCAACATCGAGTATAATTTTCTTTTAAATGAATGAAATTCCTAATAAAAGATGTCCACACTATTGTCTGTGGTTCAAATTAATTAAATTCCCTTTTTGATTATTTAAATTAGCATACTCGATAGGCAATATTTAAGTTAAAAATTCATAGTCTTTAATTCACCAAATTCCCTACAAAATCCAACACATAAATCTAACTATCTCTATTCATTTGAGTAATTTAATTTCGTTGTCAAACACGCTGATATATCATGTTTTCTTACTGATACAATTTCATTAAGAACAAAGCACTTCTGTGTTGATTCTGCCAAAGATTTCATCACAGCCTGTAGAAAAAGTTTCAGTTTTCCAGTTTGATAAACGAAACAGACTGTTTTTCCCCGCATGACTGGAAACAAAGAACGACCTCTGATATCATAGTTGGAACTTTTCATCCGAATGTCAAAGGATGAGTAAAAATCTCCAGTCGGTGTTATGTATGTTATTTTTATGCCATCAGCTGTTGTGTGTGAAGGTGCATAAGAGAAGCTGGAAGACGTCCAGAGCAAAAGTTGGCTTGCTTTTTGACAGCCTTCCTCACCCCCATCCACCCAATCTTTATTATGCCACCCACAAAGTTATTTAGGTCAGGCTTGTATCCACTGACTCGATCAGTCATCTCGTTACTACGAACAGCCAACATCGCCACTGTAAAATCTTAATACATTGATTTGGAAGAGAAGAGAACAAGTGGCTTTGGCTTAGTGACTATTAACAATTCTGCAGATGGTTTCTATTTTTAATAGATTGTATAAGTATACAGTGATCAATTTTCATGCATTAATTGACTCACTTTATTTTGAATAAATTTCATTTTTCCTTACACCGTATGTAGATAAAGTATCGTGGTAATCAAAAACTTCGAACTCAAGATTTTAAAGAATCACCACATTTCGGATTTCCCGGAATCCGAAAAGCACATTTTTTAGCATTATGTCTGATCGCCTCTAAACATGCTAATTATAAACGTTTTGAGATAAACGGATGAAACTTAACTCCAAAGTTGTCGATTTCTATCAAATTTTGAACGAAATCCATTCAGAGAAAGCCTGTCTGGCTAGCTTTTCGAACTCGATAACTACAAAAGGTAAAGAGTTAGAATTATTAAAATTGGTATACGGATTTAGCGTTTAAAATGTATATTCTTATCAAATTTTGAACCAAATCTATTGAAATGTTGACCGTCTATCGATCTGTATTATCGAATGCATGTAAGCACAATAGCTCATAAATGCAACGACTTCTTAGATCAATGTAATTCGATGTGTGTATTAAGATTTTACAGTGGCGGTGTTGGCTGTTCGTAGTAACTGTCGTTCCGTGTCAATTTTGGATTCAATCGGTCGGAAAAAATCGTGCGAGATGTATGTTCGTACGATAAATTTAGTAAAACTGCTAAATTCTCTCCAAAGATCCATATTTCATTACTATTGTTCGCCAATGCCATCCAAGACATTCACGATCTTATACTAGATCTTATGGGCAGATCTATTAGTTTTGATCCGATTGTTCTGAAAATTAGTCGAACCCTTGTAAACAAGAAAGCGCCTAAATTGTATTTTAAATGAAAAGGTACTTTTTCTATGGGATTTTATGTGATGCTTTCTGTCGGCGAAGTGTAAGTGATGCTCGGAGAGTAATATAATTTTTTCGCTTCCACTCGTCACCAAAGACTCAGCAAATGTAAAAAATCGCGCAAAGCATGGGATAGTTTTTTTCACTTCCATCGCTCTGTTTTGTGCTTTCCATAGCTCCTCCTAGAGTGGCTCTTTTGACACATATCCCTCCATCGTACCCCAGTCGTATGCCGTTGGATATCTTATTTCCCTTTGTAAAGCCCCTCTTTTCATGAGATATGACAATTTTTTTTCCTTCAGAGACAGATTTCAATAGAAAAAACTCTTCTTCGAAACAACTTAGTTAAATCCTGCTTGTATAAAGCATTTTTAAATCTTAAAGGATATTCAAAATTTTTCAAATAAGACCTAGCACAATAATATGGGAACAACATACGTTTATTCATGCTAATGAGAGACATTTCAAATGCTTCATGCCAAATTAATTTTATTATTTATTGTGCAGTTTGAGAGAGAAAATGAATGCAGTTTTGTAGCATAGTGTAAGACAGAGCGCTGCTTCAGGATGAAAACACTACATTTGTTACGCAACTGTGATGGCTTATGTGCTCAACATTACATACTTAATACCTTTCCTTACGTACGCAAATCACGAAAAGCTCTACCTGTAATTTATACTGAATCCTTTTATAGAGAGATCATGATTGCTATTATAATTCTTTTGCAGAGCAGGATGCAGCACCAAGAATATGAAGATGAAGAAGAGGAGGAAGAAGAAATCGATCTGGAATCTATCGAAGATGAACAGACACTTATAGACATGGTAAGAAACAGTAAAGATTATTTTAAAAAAATTTCATGTGGAATATATGTGAATTTATTTTAATTCTGTATAATTACAATAAAAGAGAAATTTGAAAGTCTAAATATCTCCCGACAGTGACACAGAGCAAAACTAATAGTAAACACATTAAGCAGTCAAACAATGCATGCCTCCTCACTCCTTTTTTTTTAAATTCTGTAAACATAAAAGTAACAATTTTTATACAATGAAAAATGACAGAAACATATAACTGATTATTACGCGCTATAATGAAATTTGGAAGTAGATATACTGATAAACAATTTTATTTGATACATTTTGAAAATTACTATCAAGTAAAATCCATGGTTAAGTGGTGAAATCAAACTGAAAAAGTTCTCTGGAAGCTAATATCTATAGACAAGTGCAAAATAGTGAATAGGAAATATTATTTTAGCAATTCTGTATTTCAATTTGAGATACATACTTAAATATAATCTAATACATTTGAGAGATTTTCAAAAGAAATAGTTTAGAAATGTTAAACTAAACTAGATAAACTAAGAAGATATTGTTTTTGAATATGCTGTTTCTACTAACTCCTAACGCTTACTTTTACTGTTACCGTCCTTTCTTAATATACTGTATATAAAAATATTAAAAATAAATAGTTTCAAATTAAAGTGGGTCTTCAATTTTCTATAAGCACCCGTTCGGCAGATACCCTAATGCGAGCTCTCTGAAAGTATTAAGTTTTTCTTTATTGTCTAAGCATTTTTTGTAGATGTTGCACAATATGAAATTAGTACAAGATGAAAATTTCGTACATTAAGCCTAATTTTTTAAAATGGATAAACTTCATATTCGCTATATGAATCTAAAATGGGTGAAAAAGTACATGGTCGAAAATATTTTAATTACTAATTTTTTTTAATTGACAAGGATAAGATAAACCATATTTTCAGTATGCTTTTAACTTCCATTTGAAAGGATCGCTTGACATTAAAATTTTGACCTCCTAAGAATTCATTCAATATCTGAAACAAATGTTTTGCTTTTACGGCTATGCTTTTTGGTTTACTTACGGTTTTGCTTTTACGGCTTTTACGGCAAAGGTTACGAAAAAAATAAATAAAGAACGATGCAAAAAAAGTATATAGTTTCTTCGCTTTTCTTTATAAATATAAAACCGTAACAAGTAATGAGTTTCAAATATTTGTCCAAGATTTATTATTTTAGTAATATTTTTCTAATACTTGAGATTTAGACAACTGAACATTTACATGTAAACGTTTCATGTTTGATAAATGTAACAGAGCAATAATTTCTCAGTATCATGCCTAACTAACAAATTCAAATCTACTTTACTTGTTTTCACAAGCTTAAAATATTTATCAAATATTTTACTAATAATAGATGAAAACATATTAAAAATTATGCAATATCATATCACTCTTTTCTTCTAATCAATTACTTTGATTTTTAAAAATGTTAGTAAATTTACGTACCTTCCTTCCATTTTGTGATTTTCGCTAATTTGTATTAAATTCAATGTTTTGCACCATGCTATTCAAGAATATCTTGTTATATTTTGGGAACTTAAAAACTGGTTATGTAACAAAAAATTTTAATAACTGAACATTTTCTTAAATAGAAAAATTTCGTTACTGTAAAAGCAGCTTTTCATTCGCTTTCTGTTATAGCGCAGAAGAATTCCATTCACTACAAACGATTTCTTCTAAAATAATTAACGTGCTGTTATTATTATTTTTTTAGATTTTAAATTTGTTGATTCTAAAAATATGTAAACGTTTAATGAATTTTTAGAACCAAAAAATACACGGGAGAGCATTCACCCATTTTTACAAATATATCTGCTGGTGGAAATAAAACTAATATATTTTAATTTTCTTTTTCAGCTCGATGAAACTGAAGATATTGATGAAAGAAAAAAGATCAGGGATAGGCTAAGACAAGTGCAATACGTGATAAAAGGTAAAAGAACAATGTGATAATAATGTTTTCGTTATATAATTTTTCATAACTTAAAAATTTTAATGTTAACTTTTAATCATTTGAAAACACATTGGCTTTTAAAAGTAAGAGAATTTTTAATTTTGATCGAATATTAAGCTCTGGGGAGAGTTTAACGAACTTGGGCGTATAAGTTAATGTAATACAAAAAGAAATGTGATAAATTATTATGATCCAAGAGCATGATCATTAGAGCAGGCCATTGAAAAAATAAAACAAACATTACAAGATAGAAAAAAGAGGTTAATATTAGATATGACATCTCTAACAGTTATACAGCTTTCACAATGTGAATTCACTCTTGAAATTAAACAATTTATGATTTCTTATGATAGATACTACACCTCTTCCAGAAACACTGCTTATAGCTTTTTGGGAAGAGATAAGCGATATACAAATGCGCTACCCAAACAAGCTATATGGGGTTAAGTTCCGAAATCTGCCTGATCAGTCTATAAGCTGAGTGTCCTTACTTTTAAAAACAGAATCACAATATCTTATCTCTATACTGATAACAGATACAGGAGAAGCCCTTTACCATGATGCATTAAACGTCGACAGTGGGATAGGAACAAATGGGAGACTCACTGATGAGTACAGATTTAGTTATTCTAAACACTGAATCATTCAAGTAGAAAGAAATAAGCGATTCGTTACCTCTTAGCCAATTTCTTAGAAAACTGTATGGTATAACAGTAGGATATTGATGGTGTTGGCAAGCATCCTATTAGACAGAATCACAAATCTTCATATATTTGACGGAGGTTCTATGATTACTGTAGACGTTATACGAATAAGATTTTGAAATCCCTTATTCACCTGTTTAGGGATAAAATGGGTTCCTGATTTCCCTTTTAAAAAGGGAAATGATTATCAACATGAAAATCATCTAGTTGATGAATTTCTGGTAAATGATAATTTTTGGTATATCGGTATGCCAACCAGATCTCCGGAACTTAGTCCCACAACGCTTGAGAGAGTAAGAGCAATTGGCCTTCTTCTTGCCAAAATCTTTAGTGTTGCTTGATGAATGGGTTCGATTGCCCCTGGAATTCATAAATTACCTCTATATTAATAATTTTTAAAAAACACCAAACTTTAAAAAAACCTTTGAAAGAATACCAAAATTATGTTAGTCCAATATACAGATACTTATTTATAGATACTTATAAGAAGCTTTAATGTGAAAACAAATCACTTCAAATATCGCAAACTATTTTGTAATTTTTACCATAAATAATATTATTTTCTACAAATTCTTATATAATTTGGGCCATTTTAACAATATTTTTCAATTCAGTTTTAAACAATATTTGTAATAAGATTTTTAAATGTTCTGATAAAATTCAAGCTCATCTTCAAAACATTCAAATGCATACATTTGCCAATATTTGAACTCCTTCGCAGGATCTTCACTTCAGATTTAATTTCGTAATATGTACATTTTTGAATTTATCACTAATTTAAATGAATCCATGCTTTTCAGTAGTATTAAATAGCAAGGTAAAATTTTTTTCAATGTGTTCCATATTAATAATTTAATAGCTAAAAAGTCTATAATCTTAGCTGAATAAAGTGATGATCAAAGGGGAATAATATTTTTATAATTTGTCACTGTTATGGGAATTTCTTATGATTAAACATATCTTGAACTCGACTTTAAATAGTTTTTTTTAACAGCCCAAAAAGAGGAGCAACGGAAGAAACGGGAGAACGAGCGAGAACAACGAATCCGGGATAGACAAAGGGAAGCAGAGCTGAAGAAGCAGCAAACTCTCCAGATGTACAGCGAGATGGCGAAACAGGGAGGCCCGGCCAGAAGAAGTGAGTTACTTCTCTAAAGTCTTGTATCCATGAACTTGGTCTGGGTTTTTCCAAGTTTCTCAATATTGCAATAGGAGACCTAAGTTGGTTGGAATTGTAAGCCGTTCTTGTGACGCTTATACTTGGTGAACCTCGTAAAATCCACTTATCGTCTATACACCGATGTCAGATATCCTCATTGAGTTTCAATGCTTCGTTCTTTAATTTTTGGAAATAATTTTCAATAAAAATGATTTAAATTTATGAATAGGGCAGTGACGAGAAGTGGAATACTGTCATTTGTTTATGTATTATTGAACAGAGTAAATGATTAATAAAACTGAGAGAATGTTAAAAAATTTAGATTTCAAAATTTTATCAGCAGCAAATTTAATGATTCAAGCAATATGAAATATAATTCTTTAGCAATTTAGAGTATTTTTTCCAATGAAAATATATGCCTGTCTCTATATTTTAGAAATTAGTTAATGAGTCCCTTGTATGATTGGAGAGACTGATTTGTTTTTCATGAATTTTAATTGAATTCAAAAGTGCTTGCATGTTAATCAACTGAAGAATTCTGAATAAAAATTGCACATTTAATCTTCTGCTAACTCAAAGGGTTTTCGATCCGGGAGAAAAATGACACTTCTCTCCTAAAATTTACTTTTTTGCTAAAATTATACACGTTAGGAGATTTGGTTTTTATAGCTTCTTATGGCTTCATTTTAGTTGCCTGATGACAAAAAAAAAAAAAAAAAAAAAAAAAAAGAATATACATTATAATGCACGCACAAAAAAAAAGTCGAAAAATTTAGATTTTTATTGTTTTACAAATAGACGCATTGTGATTTATCAAATACCGAAAAGCCTTCTTTCTGGATAATTTGCTAATGTGAAGGATTTTATGCATTCAGTAAAGAATATACCTTTTGCAACCATCTGCCGATTTCACAGTTTTTTATGAAATGACTCAGAGGTGGTTGCAATTCGACTTTCATATACACTCGATTCCTACAATGGGTTAGATGGCAAATTTACGCCATATCCGTTAAGGAACGGGTCGTCGGAACAGGACTCTATAACAGTTCACATATTTACTGTATGGATAGAAGTCTGGGAAGTCGGATTTCTTAAGATTATTGACATGTGAAGAGATTTTGAAATTTGTTAAAAGACACCATTCTCTAAAAAGTCAAAATATCAATTACGATTTAAGGAATTTTCTTTTTATATTCATATGTAATCAAGAGCTTTATTAAAACCAATAATGTTAATCAATTTTTTTTCAAAGTATCAGACAACCCTGGTGAAAAGAAGAAGGATCTGGTGGAGGATGCAATTCGGGACCGCCTTAAAGCTTGCGAAGATAGAAAGAAGAGAATCTTGGCCGCATATGATCACGCCGCCAAAAGTCAACCAGCAGGAGGCGCGCGGGTCGTTGAATTTGACACCTTCAGGAGTGCTGACGGTATTCTTTACCATTTTATCAAATATCACATCAGGCTTTTTTTAATCTTTTTTCCCCATATCCCTTTCTGAAGAAAAAAAATTAACAATTCTAAAATTAGAAATTAAATAATAAAATTAAAATATTTATTAATGAAAATTTTGTTCAAAATATTTGCAAAGTTTGGATGAAATACTTTTCGCGATGATGATGTAAGATACAAAATATTCTTGCGTGCAATTACTGATTCCGCCCTTAAAAAATAAACAATGTTGGTATTTTCACGATTTCAGTAATATTCTACACAATCCCCCCTCCCCCGAGATTAAGAAGTCATGAATTAACCCCTGTACCTAACCTAAGAAAGACTATTCATACATTTTTATTTTTATTATTTATTTTTTCATTTTTTAAATAAATTCGAATCTTATATTTATATTTTTCCAAAATGCCTTTGATTTTTCATGCACAGGAATGGCATTTTAAGCTTAATTTTAATTATTTTTATGAGCATATATATATTTCTATATTATATACTAGCCGCCTTTGGCGACCAGCCGGTTCGCCAATCTTAATGCTCGTTAAAATTTTAATAATTAAATATTTTATGTAATTCCTACTTTAATGCTTCTTCATCAAAATATTTTAAAACTTCAAATTTTTATAGTCATATAATTCACACATAATATTAGAAAGGCCTTCAGTCATAACGTAATATGTCTCTCTATACTTTTCTGTTAGCTCCCGTAGATTTTATGCTTTAAATTAAAGTGGAAATTATCAATCTGCAATTAGTATAATAATATTTTTTACTGAAACAAAGCATTTTTTATATGATTATTAAAAATAGAGTCACTGAGCGTTTAAACCTTATGGGCACTAAAGAATATCTTTCTTAATTTATGCAATATCTCAAGAATTTGTCAACAAAATTTTCTCAGATTAATCATGAGCAGACCGATTAATTAACAATGTTTAATTTTAAATGCCTCAAACACTAAGAAAATAAACAGAATCGTTTGAAATAATCGGTCTAAAAAAGGTTAAAAAAACTACTTAAAAAACGATGTAATTAAAACTAAAAGCATATGCAAAAAATGTATAACTAACATAAATACAATTTAATTATAAAAGCATATAACTAACCTAAAAATAATTTATATTAAGTCCGCATCCGTTGAAAATTGTTGTCAATAATCAGAACACAATTCGCTTGCGTGAATTTTCAACGCCACTTATAGAACGCAATTGCGTGAATTTTTCTACGCCAGTTGGGGTAACGCTATGCAGATTAGAAATTTTTAATTCCCTTTATTCTGTTTTATTTTAATCCAAAAGTACTTCAGAATGAATCTGAAAAATCGATTAATTAACAATGTTTAATTTTAAATGCATCAAACATTAAGAAAATAAAAAAAAAATCGTTTGAAATAATCGGTCGAAAAATGTTAAGCCTAACCTCATTAGCATGGGGGGGGGGAAACTGAAGCATTACTCATTTGGCGGTGGGGAAATGAAGATTTTTTTGGTGGGAAAGTTAGTTTTTAATTAATAATTAAAATTATAATTAAAAATTCAAAAAAAGGAACCCCAGGTGCACATTCCCGACTTCCAAGGTATACATGTATCAAATTTGGTAGCTGTAGCTGAAACGGTCTGGCCTGTTGTGCGCCAACACACACGCACATATTGAGCTTTATTATAAGTATAGATATAGATTTTTGGAATATATGTATAATTCTACAAATTCCGGGGCATTTACATGTCCGCTTTGTGGCGTAGCGACCGGGGGCAAAAGGGTTATTGATGCCCTGGGCGCCAATCTTATGAGGTGCCGTTAGAAACAATAATTAATGCGCTTATATAATTTTTTGAAATAAAAAAATATGAAAGAACGAAAAAACAATGTCATATTCCAGCGCCTATTGTCATCCGGCTTATTTAAATTCTAGCCTAAAAGTGTCAATTTTTAAATATGTTATTATAATTTAAGACAGTATTTACTTAAACCATGGTGATATAAATATTATTTATTTACATTTATAATAGAATTATGTTATTTTATAAATCAATATATTTTTATTTTTTTGCAAAGGATATACTAAAGGCGTTGCTCTCGAAGATGATTACATTAAGATTTATTTTTTGAGTATGGTTTTCAAGAAATTATATAATCATTATAAATATATATATATTCTAAAAAATTCATGCAAGGACATTTTTAAATTTTGGTTATGTCTTACTTTCAGCTGAACACAGCAGTATATTTAAATGTTAAGTATAAATTTTAGAGATTGAAAACAAAAGAAAATTTTTTCAAAGTAAATTGAAAGTTCTTTTATATACTTTGAAAATTATTATTTTTAAAAGACCCGCAAAAGAACTTCGAATGTACGATTAGTGACTGGTGACGGTTGTGATTTCCGAATAATAATTTCTCTAATGCTATTTATTCTTTTCTAGTGTCAAAGCTTGAGCCAAAAAAACCAGTACAGAGTAGTTGTACATTTGGTATGTCAGGTGGCATACCAAAAGTAGAAAAAGGTAAGTTAATTTTTAAGATACCCCGTTAAATTCGCATGCGAAAGAAATCATTATATTCGTTATATACAAAGCTGCCATTAATCGGATTATAAGTCTGTTGAAGAGAGAAAAAAAGAGAAATGTAGAAAAGCGTATGAAAAAAGAGAGGGAAAAAATAACGCTTTCTAAAAACATAGCTTTTAGCTTCAACTAAATTAAGGGAGTACTTCTTTATTAATTTGATCTAGCCGTTTTTGATGTTATAAAATTTTCTCTATAATAAAAATTCAATATTTCCTGAATGACTTAAACTCATTTTATACTATTCTCGATCGAGAATGGATCGTAAATTCTGGATTTACTTTGGAATAACTAGTTTATCTATAACAGAATTTTTATTCTAATTGCGATTATAATACAAATACATAAAATCATACTATATTAATTAGTACATATATTTAATTTAAATCTTATTTCTTATAACAAAGAAATAACATAGATTGTCTTAATTTCTCTGTTTATAGACTGCTTCTTTCTGTGGACTGTAGTCTTTCTTTAGATGAGAGCAACATGCAATCACCTTTTTCCCAACATATCTTCTACAGTTCTTTGAAAAACATAAGACAGTTGCGACATATGTTCCTAAAGAGAAACACATTTCAACAAACGCATTGCAATAGCCATTTTTCAGCGACAGTTGTTTAATTTTAATACGGCTTATTAAGCCGTTGCCTAACCAAAAATGCAGTACCGAATGTAATTTGTTCTTTTAGGACTTTACTCTTATCGCTTAGTGTATTATAGCAAGAAACAGCTACAATCGATAGTTGTTATTATTCTATCATAAATTAGAATTACATGAAGAATTCATATTTGTTTTTTTTTTGTTTCATTGTTCTTAATTGCTATTCTCATTAACATTGCTAATTCAGCAAAAACATCACTTTTCGCTAATGCCTTTAAAGATTAATCTCAAAGCATTTTTTCGAAGGAGGGATAAAAGGGATATTAATTGAACATTAATAGCAAATTCAATTCATGATGAATTGACATTTTTTAAAACAGCAGATCTGAGTTAATTTTGGAATCTGACGTGCAATTTAAATGAGATAAAGAACGCAGCGTCACATCCTAGCTTAAAGTGCATTTACATACCATAAGGAAACTGTGAAGTCAAATAAATTGATACTAAAAATTATAGGTAATATTAATCTGATAATATATTTTATTAATAATAGACCTAATGTATCATGCCTTTAATGTTAATCATTTCAGAATAAAATAACAATAAAAATTACAGCTATCAAATCGTTATTTACGTAATGAATAAATCTAATTTAACTGTGATGATCTTGTCTTCATTTTTAGTTTCTGGGTTACATTTTTTTCTCCCAACGTAACGCAACAATATAGGATAAATAATGTCATACCAATTTAGAAGAGTACCCTTCCTTGTCCAGTCTTAATTTTTGTAAAAATCACATGTAGTAAAGAAACGAAACTATATTATTTAATAGCAAAGTGTCTATTAATGTCACTTTATTGAGGAAATGTTTCTCTAATTTCTAATTCTAATAAAATGATTCGAAAATTAATAGTATAAAATTCTTCTTTAGTTTGAGATTATAGCACTTCACAATTCACCTTCATTTTTCTTACAATGATAGTTGTTTTTTGATATATAATATTTATCAACTCTACTCCTGCCTTTTTTTTTTTTGCTAATTATAATTTTATTATTTATTAAATATTTCACAATGCCTTACCTGCACAGAACCCAGAATGGGGTGAATTAGAACTCATTTTTCCTTATTTTTTATTCAACAATGTGAGAATCATTATTCAAGTAAATTTCAGAGATTAAAATATCTAAATCAATTGATGTTTCATCGAAACTGATCCAGCTGTTTTAAATAAGCTTTTCATAAGTTTTAGCTGTACTCATAATCCCTAGGGGTAGATAAAAAAATTTAGCTCCTCTATATTTCCAGTAAGATAAATTAAGTTTTTTTTTAATTTCAATCACTTCAGTTTTTATATGTATTTTAGCGACTACCCGCCCTAATAGATAGGATAAGAGGTGATTTATTCCTTTAATATTTTTAGTTGATCAATAAAGAAATGATTGTACCATGTTTTGTGAAAACCGTTCGAATTTTATGCTAGTCGTCCCATTAATAACATGCATTTAAACAATTTTGCTCTGTCCAGTTCTGAGGGAATGGGTTAGTGTTGACTTATTCACTCATTATCAGTCAACTACGATTATTTAATCACTCATAGTTAGTCAGCCAGTGAGAAAGGTTTATATGAAGTTTCATTAACATCGTTGCATCCATATCATCCAATCAAGCCATGTCAGTGTCCATTCTGCCCTCAGATAATAAATGAGATCTTTTTAATTTTTACATTTAAACGGCCAGTGATCAATAAGTTTGGCAGGCTATACTAAAATCATCTCAGTAAGTGATATAATATGCTTGTTCCAGCAACAGAATTGATGTTGAACAAACATATATAGACACTTCGAATTTTATATTTTCAAGTTTCTCTTTTTAATCATGACCTAAATTATTAGAGGTAGGCATAGCTTCCTAGTTGAAATTTTTTGTTAAATGTCTTAAAGAATTATTTGTAACTAACTATACTTGGCAACGCGTCGCTGTAGCTCAGTTATTTCCTCTCGTAACTCTGTTGGAGATGAAAGAGAGAAGCTGGTCAATACGATAGCATAAAATACGCGAATCTGATTTGGATGCTATGTGTTACACGCGGATGCATACATTCTAGTGCCGATCGCTTCTCAATAAATTCAAAACTTAACATGCATTACGGAAAGTAGCATGTGTAACGCCATTGACAATTCCCAATTACATTGAAAAGACACATTTATTACATCAGCAAGCGGAAAAAAGCACTATTCTTGATTGGGATGCACTGTGTACAGTCTGTATATCATAGTTTCTTTGAATATGCCAGGTTGTTTTTTTGGCATTACGGGATGGCAGGCTTTGCTCCTAAAAATCCCAAATTTTCCATTTCAGTAAAAATAATAATAATAATGCCAGGTTGTCTGTCGACTAACTACCTTCCTTTGCGTCGTTCAAATGAGTCGCTTAAATTATTGAAATTTAAAGCTTTATAGTTTAGCCATTTTTGTAGCAGAAGAGTTTAACTTTTCTGTTTGAAATGTTAGTAAGGCAAGAATATTTTACTAAATATGACTAATAAGATTGCAAAAATATATATAAAAAAAAGTAAAGTAATTTTTTTTAGAAAAATATTTATCGTTTTAAACAACATTACACATTCCGTCATTTAGGATATGTTTCCAATTGGAAGCGTAATCTTAATTTTAATGGGTAAGAAATTAACACTTGAACGATGATTAAAATGTACTGTGCATATAGAATTCCTAATAATTAATATAAGTGATTGTATTTATTGAGATCAGTTCACTTGATGTCATAATCATATGGTGAACATACAATCAGATATTATCTGACATACAACTATATGTTATATTATATTGCGCCATAAGGTCGACCTTCTTTCCTCTGGTAAAATGTTCCGTATATTCCAAAATCAAATTGGCATGGCGGATGTGATGTTTATTTTATAATTATAAATTGATCAATACCTACTAAGAAATCTAAATAAGTCTAAGTAAAAGATGATGAATATCATCTTTAGGAAAGTTTTTTCTTTTTAAAGTTATAATTTAATTAAATCTATAGAGCTGAAGGAGGATTGGTTTTGGTACAGTATATCATGAATGAAAATATAGTTTCTTAGGAACTTTAACTGAATTTTATTTATTCTTTTATTGCAGCACCTATTGTGTCTGTTCCCAAAACCCGTGTTCCGGAAGACGATTCACATCTAGATCCCATGGAACGTGCCATCCGAGCCCGCGTTCGCGAGGCTGAAGAGAGGAAAAGACGCACGCTAGCCGCGTACGATATGGCTGCCAGGACTGGAGGAGCCGGACCTAAGACGGTCATTCTAGAAGAATTTAGAAATGTTGAAAGTAAGATAGATTCGAATTTACTGATGAAACCTATGTAAAGGATGTCAGTTTTAATTGTGAACCAACAGCTATTTCCAAATCATTAGAAGAGGGCACATACTTCCAGTTGATAAATGCTTTAACCCTTTAAAGGGCCATTTTTTTCTAGTCATATTATGCTAAAATATTTTTAGGCTTGAAATTAGAATAAGAAAAGGGATTAATTTAGCTTATTAGATAAATTTAATTTGATTAATTAATTAATTTGGTTAATTAATGATCAAGTAACAAATCAAGACACATCATTTTGTCTGAGATAAAGAACTGAAGCATCTAAGTTTCTGACTTACTAAAAAAATTTGTCAGAACTTATGCCAACCTACATAATTTCATACAAAGATTGATAAATTTGGTGGGAAGCATACTTCCCACGGCCCTAGAAAGGGTTAAACTCAAATAAATCTAGCTTAGCTTTAAACAGAATAGTAGTAAACAGCAGAAAATGAATTAATTTTGATAGGCTTAATATATGAAAGAACAGGCGAATTTCGGAGATAAATAAAAATCTTTATTTATAGGTAGAATAAAGAATAAGTAGGATAACAAACTATTTTTAAAAATGCAGCAGATGTTGATAAGCAATTTATTTAAAGAACATCCCCAAATGAAAGATTGTATTTAACAGCCTTAAATTAATCTTTATAAAAATCCAAATTTGTAATTTATCTTAACCCAAGGAAAAGAAAAGCTGGATTTTTGAGCTTTAAAAGTCAATTTTTGATAAAATAAGGAACATACAAGAAGACAAATGAATTTTAAAAATATTGCAATAATTAAGAAAATATTTTTAATAATTATCTGAAAATTTAAGGATAAATTAATGGCTCTAAAATAGCCATATAAACAAAAGTTTAGACATTGAAAAGAAAATTTATTCCAACTTTGGTTTAAATAGGCATAGAATTTAACTGGAGAAAACTGCTAAATTTTCATATTATTTACAAACTAATTCTTACATAAATTTAAAAATAAAATTATTTTTCAAATAAAATAAAAATATACCATATGACTTTGAAGAAAATACCATATCAAAAATAGAAAAAGAAATATACCATATCAAAAAAAAAACCCGCTAATATATGCTTAAGTATACATTTTCATTATTGCTCATTTATTCTTTCAGTTGCTTAGTTATTGTTCAACAGAATGAAAGCCGATTTAATGGTCTGAAATTCAATTTGTAAGACTACCGAGTGAAATATTCGAGTTCTGCGCAGAGTTATGTTATTGAAAAACGAGAAATAATGCATTTTAGACTTCTAGCAATTATTTTATTTACTGGAATGTACTATAAAAGAATACTTAAAATTCATGCATAATAATATAATCATTTTAATAAATATCAAACAGTGAGTCATATCAAAGATTTAAATCTAATATCGCTTTTTAAACGAAAGATAAAAACTGTGACACAAAATTTTGATGTATATGTCATATATATCAAGATATAGAACTGTAAGATATACTAAATATAGCTGTCATACTAAAACATCATATAATGAATTAATTATATGACATGATGGAATTAAAAAATAGAAGGGGGGAAAACTGGATTATCTAGAAGTTGAATTTTTTTTCCTGATTGCAAAGTATGAAATTCTTAAGAAAAGCAGGCTAACAATGACAGGACAAAATATCAAACAAATAGGCTTGATAAACATTCTAAGATTACAGCTACGCATATTGAGTACCGCACATGCCTGGATGTTAAATCTCACCAGTGTTCAATTTCTCCAAAGATCTGCATACTTTAAATGTAACGTTGAGAGTCAAAAAATCATTTCGCTGATATGGTGCAAAGGAAGATTCGTCATCTGATCCTAGCCTGAAGTTCGTTTAAAAAACAGTCAAAATGTTAGGTAAAAAAAAAAAAAAACTTTAATATTATAACACAATCAAGCTATTTTTTTAAAGAAAAAAGACTCATTCAGTAACAGGAAAAAAATAAACCTTTCTTAAAATCTAATATCTATTTTCATTTCTATATCCAATCAAATTTGGTATTAAAAATAATCCTGCAATTATCAAGTTATTCACAGATTTCAAACAAACAAAAAAAGAATACATTAATGAAATTAATCATTAGCACCAGAAGTATATCATTCAGCCTTTGCACTCACGTATGAATGCTATACATCAAAAATTTATTTTTAAAAAATCCATTAACTACTCAAAGCAATTTTAAAAAATCGAATGATCTCAAATAACTTTTTAATGAGATATATTGTTTACATGTACTGTTCTGTTTCCGATTTTATCGCTTAAGAATTTTCTTAACATTCCATTCAAAAAGTGAAATGGAGGTTATTACAAACGAACGCAGTTCTTCATGCTTGTTCCAAATTATTTAGGGGGAAAAAATGAAAAATTCCATATTATTAGAAAAAATTAAATTGAGTTTATTATTTATTAACTCGATGGTATTTATAGTATTTTAAGTAACATCGAATTAATAAATAATAATTACTCAAAGAATTAAAATATTCCAATTCAGAAGACTGCGGTGATCAGACGAGAACCGGCTCTTTCAGCCTTTGGTAGACCCCCCCCCCTCTCTCCTATTCAGAATACTGGAGGGAAAACGCAAGTGGACATGCGGAAATACAAATCTGCGGAATATATATTTCAAAATATAAAAGAACCAGTGATTTCCCCCTCCCTCACCAAAAAGAAAAGAAATACTTCATTAAAATAACTGCATTTTATTTTTGATCCATTATCCATGTATTTAAGGTTAATGCACTAAATTGATATTTGGATGTTATTTAGCATTGATTGCACTCTTAAACCATTTATAACTCATTATTAAACATTTGTGATGACAATTTATTCATTGGCAAGATCAGTATTCAATTTCCCTTTAGGCAAACGCATGGTGCCACTGGGCTGAAAGAGGAGGGGGCACAAGTAGATTGATAAAAAAAAAATTATTTACTAAGTTGCAAAATAAATAAATTTATAAATCATTCAAATAATAAGAATTATAACATAATATTCTTATGATTAATGTGATTATTTTTCATGTAGAATACACACTGAAAGTTCTGATTAAAACGAATGTAATACTGTGCAGTCATGGGTCATAATAAATAAAAATATATGCATTATCAAAAAATTGCTAAAATAAAATAAAAAACAAAAATAAATCATTGACATTAATTAAACAAAAAAATTCCTAGAAATGCAAAACCAAATTAATCGATTTATTAAAAGATGAGCCTCATAATGAGTATTTCCAAGAACCACCGGACAAAACCTTTGCATTATGATTGTGAACAAATATAACTCAAGTACAAGTAGCGTACAACTCTTATAATTGTGTTATTTGCCCAACACTCCTTTCGTACATTTTAATTCCATTTTCTTAAAAGCAAACTATGAAAATTGGAGTTCTTACGACCACTCGCTTATTTTCTACAAATTCTTGAATAGTATATCTTGGTTTAAACTACTCGGTATGTAAAATTCTTATTTATTTTTTTGTTCATTTAATATGGATGAATTAACTCTCGATGAATAAAATTAAGAAAACTAATATTTAAATCTGACAATTTTACTGAAGTTTCTGTACTGATTATTATCTTTTTCTTTCAGTAAATGACAAGCCGAAACCAAAATATGACCCCTGTTTCCGAGGACTGAAGACATAGATTATCTTCTTCAAGAGAAATTTAAATATATGGTCTGTCAATCTTTAACTCCTTTCATCCCTATGTACACAACAAGCATCGTATCACGTCGAGAGAAAGAAAAATAAATTAGATATATAGCATAACGTTAATATTGAATCAAAATGAAGCACGACTCTGTGTTATGATAATGAAGATTCAAAATGAATGTACAAACTATATTAGTATGTTAGTCGATGGCATATTTTTTATTAAATTTGTAGGCCGATTTTCTTGAAATAAAACGAATAATTTTTCAAGATGGGACATTTTTTTTTTTCCTTTTCTTGATCATACAAAAGGTATCGCAGGTGCTTCGTAATTCTTTATTATACGTATAAATCAAAAAATGGAATATAAATCGAATTATTACAACCGTAACATTATTTTTTCTATAATATATTTTTTGCCTTCGACGCAATAAAGCTGTACAATTCTTATCACGGATGGATGCAATACACAGGTTGTTTATTTTATTCAAAATCTAATTTCTAAGCTTCAAAAGATAAGTACATACTTTTAAGGAAAAAAAAAATGTTCTAAATGAAGTACAGAATTATCTTTTATTTTTCAAATCTTTATTAAAGAAGATTTATTCCAACTCTTGTCTGAAGAATCAGTAAAAAATTTTGAATATCACTATTTTACATCATTTCAACAGTTGTTTCAAGGAAGAATCGCCAATAACGCTCAGTGTTGTGTCCACCTGATGTCATTGAGTAGTCTAAAATAATTAAATTCAAAGTTCCATAATGCCTCAAATTCAAAGCTTCATAAAGTTTCAAATTCAAAGCTACTCTTGCTAATTTCTATTTGAAAACTTCGGAAAATATTTTAAAACAATCATCTATACTTGTTTATTTTTTTTCGTCTAATTTTCATAAATTAAAAAATATATTCATAGTTATGATTTTTAATGTTTAAATAAAATCCAAATTATTTTTGTCATTGCTATAAACATTTTAACCCATATTTTTCTACATTTGTTAGTAATCAATCTGTAAAGTATTTTTTATTTTTATTTATTTTTTTGTTGCATATTGAATAAGTTTATCATAAACATGGTTTTAATAACATTTAAAACTTTATAGTACAGATTTGGTTTTATAAAGATAAGATCTTTTATTAATAAAGTTTATTTTCAAAAATAAAGAATGATGGCATTTTTTTTTTTTTTTTACAGTTTCTGTTTTTACAGTTCTTTTTAAGAATATTGCATTTACTGTAATATTATTAGATGTATAAAAATATAACATCAATTTTTAAGTTTTAAATTTTGTTTTCTTTTTGAATTTCATTAATATTTTTATTGAATCTATAAACAATGATTTTCATAGGTATTCGGTATTATGCACACAAAAAAAGCTTAATTATTTCAATTATTATCCTTATACCTTGATAGACAATTTTTGATAAAGCAGCCAAGATATTGATATAATTGAAGTTAAATCATTCCATTTCAGACTGAAACATATGGAATTTTAGATGAGATGAGGGGGATAGAGAGAATGGATAGTTGCAAAAAAAAGTGAACAGAATATGTGCAAGGTTTCATAAAGAATATAAAAATAATATCTCAGTGAAAATTTGAAATTTAAAAATACATTTTTGGGGGAACCATTAAGACCAAAATATGCATAAAAGATTAAATTGAAATTTTTCACATTAAATAGAAAATGTTTGCATACATCGATCACATTTCAAAAATGCTAAGAATTTTAATATTTCATTTTATTCAAATAGAACTGAATATATACAAACTGTACAGATAAAATGATTTATCTAACAATATGAGTTATCTCTGGGAACATTATCCCCAGTGATTCCCTGCATCTTTTTTAATATTCAGAAGTTCAGATGGTTTACACGGAATAAGAGAAGGAGGAAGACTAGGAATGTTGGAAAGAATTGGTGGTAAGACAGGCTTTACTGGATCTGAAGGGTCTTTATTAGAGGATTGAGCCACTTTCAATGATTTAGTTTGTACCCATGAATCAATATCTGGATCTGTCCTTAGCTTCTTTCCTTTAGTTCCTAATTTTTCTTGATTGGCTGAAAAAAATTTATGAATTCCATTAAAAACTTTTGGAATAAAATATGTCCAATAATCATTAAAAGATATCAACTTAATAAATAAGAAAATATCGAAAATTACAATGCCATGTGGCAATGAATTGTTAAAGCAAGTTTATACTGTCATAACGTTTAAGTGCAGTTGGTTATAATAAGATTGTTAGTCTTTCTTTTCAATTAATACATGGAGGCAACTTACTGGCAAAATTGATGATTATGTAAATTCGATGGAATTAAGTATTTTCCTATTGCACTCAGTGATAGTTTCAATAAAAAAATCAGCCTTGTGATTAATTAATTATGAAACTATTCACTAATAGGCTTAAATTTAATTTCATTATTTATCATCATTTCTGTTTAAAACGTTTTCGTTTATCAAGATTTCGATATAATTTTTTAAAGCTGCAGGAAAATAAAATTACAGGAAGTTCAATTGGAACCGATTTATATCAATAAATCAATTTAAAGTGTCAAAAATATTAATACATTTTTAATTTAGATCATAAAACGCTATGTCAGAACTTAATTTTTTAACTTCAATCTTTAATTTTAATTACTTTTTAAATCCTCAACTTTATTATTTTAAACCTGAAAAATAATTCGGTTGAAAAAATACAGAGAATGCACTTCTTGAAAAAGAACTTGACAGAAAAACAAAATGACTTAAAATCATTAAAAATAATGAATTTGAATAATGACATTTTAAGAAAATATCAAAATACCTTGTTCCATGAGATTTAAAATATCGTCTGCAGTTAAATGAGAATATTTGCAATTACTTCCGAATTCACAATGACCTAAAAAATTATTATCAATAATCATTTTATATCAGTACAATATGATGATGATGATAATGATAATAATATATTCGATTACGTTTAAAATTAATACAGATTCGACAATACAAATAAATAATAGTAATTAATTTTAAAAAATTCGATTATTAAGTACAAAATACGTTAAGAGTATACTAATAAAATACAAGGCATTTATCAATACAATGCCTCTAAATAATAATATTAAATTAATAATACTAACTAATAAAATATGTAATAATTATAATTAATTAATATAAAAAAAATCATCTTTTTACAACTTTTGTTGGCTTTTCTTTTTATATAAGTTGAAACAGAGAATAGTATGAACTGCAAATGAAGGTAAGAAAAGGAAGTAAAATTCATCTGGAAGGCAAAATATTATTACTTATTCACATATTATCATTTATTATAATGATATTAACATTATAATAAACACTCGAAAAAACGTTTTTCTGTTGAGTAATGGAGTTTAATATATTTTTCCCGATAACGAGATTATTTCGGCAGTTTCAAGATTTTTCATAAAAATGAATAATCTTGAAATTAGCGAACTCGACGACTTCTGAAAAAAATTCGTCAGGCTTAAAAATTTCCTAACGATAATTTGTGTTGTTTGAATTTGTTCTGAAAGGAGAAATTAAATGATTTAGAATAATTAAATTGCAATATATTTCGTATTTAAGAAAAATAGTATTATCTGATAGGTGAATGCCATGGAATTCAATGTGAAGTATTCGCATTTCAAGCGATTATTCCAGGGCATATACACTTCTGCTAATAAGGATCTATGTCTCGGCAACAGACGGACGTGTCACATTATACCAAAGTTTCAGAAGAGCGTAGAAACTGAAAAGAATTCCATCACTACCTATTAGGATTTATACTGATATAATCCCAGCAATTATGCAAGAAAAATTGTTAGCAGATTTACTGCAAAATTTGCAAGTAAATTACTCCAAAATTTGATTCTTCAAGTAAATACAGTGACTCAAACAATTGAGAGTACACATTACTTTTATACGATAAATCCGACTTACAATATAAATAACACCTGACAGAGACGAGAAAACATGTTTTTATTTTGACACATAAAAAATGATTTAATTTGAAGTAAAAATAAAGAACAATTGACGGAAAATTTCTAAATTGAAAAGTTTCAGAAGCATTTTAAATAACATTATACTACAGTCCGCCGACATCAATCCCATTGTATATCTGTGGGCCACACTCGAAACAGTGGTCCAAAAACACAAAATTAGGAGCAAAAACCATTTAAAACAAGTGTTGCAAGAAGAATGGGGTTAAATAGCTTTAGATACCATCAGAAATTGGTCGAATAGGTAACACGACATTTAGAGATCATTATAAAAGCCAAAAGACATGGAACTAAATACTAACACTTTCTTTCTATGCGAAATATTACAAAAATTTCATTGGTGTATTCTCAATTTTTTGAGGTAAAAAATCGCATAAGCTTATTTAAAATGCTTCTAAAACTTTTCAATTTAGAAATTTTCCGTCAATTGTTCTTTATTTTTACTTTAAATTAAATCATTATATATGTGTAAAAATAAAAACATATTTTCACTTCTCTGCCATGTGTTATTTATATTGTAAATGGGATTTATCAAGTAAAAGTAAGGTGTACTCTCAATTGTTTGACCCACTGTATGTTATAACCTGAAAATTGTCTTTTTTTTTTTCTTCTTTGAACTTATATTCGCTTGAAGCTGAGGAACAGAAATGAATTACATATACTTCACGTAGCCCTGTTGTCAAGAATAACATGAGTTAAACATAGCACTCACGGCAGTTAACGCGTCGAGACTACGGATCAATGAAGAGTAAACTGTGTCATCAAAAATACAATACAATAGTTCCATTTATTTAGATACTGCAAGTTACCAAAATTGACCATAATATACAAACACATCGTAAAATTAATTTCTATTTCCAGTGAAAATAATCTAAAAAACACTTGCTCTAACTTACACAAAGTATGTGACTGTGTTCTTGAAAAGATTAAAAAATAGCTAGAAATATATGTTAAATCACAAAAATGTTTTAAAAACTAAGAAAAGTTTTTTTTTTTTTTTGTATAAAAAAAGGTATAAAGAAATTTTTTTTAATTTAATGATTTATCAAATAATCTGTTTAAAAATTTGCTGATAGCTTAAGAAATATATTATCTAATTTCTGATATAAAACTTAAGCTGTATTTCAATCCAATCTTTGAATATTGACGTTCAATTGATAAATATCATAAAATTTTCAATTCTTTTCGCTTTTTGGAACATTAAAACAACTATAAAATACTCCTAAATGATTATCTTCCAGTTAAAGGACTGTAGAGCATATTGAGAATTTACTATACCAAATTTGAACAAAAAATATGCATACAATTTTAATTTATGAGGTTTTTCGTAAAAAAAATTTGCCATATAATAGAATTTAAGAAAATAACATTTAAAGATGTAAAATAACATTAAAAGGTATATAAATAAAAATACGAAAATCAGTGTAACTTTCCAAAAAATGCATACAAAATTGCTTACAAAAAATTCAAACGGTTTTATTATGAAAACTGTTCCAACATTAAAAATATTAACTAAACAAATTCCTATTTTCACAAAAAGAATCGATTTTTCAAGACAGTCACCTACTTTAACAAGAGTATGCATAAAAAATATAAAATGTATGATACTAAATTTTGTTTAAAAGCTAATAGAAAAGTAAAGGTTCTTGCTTTAAATCCTTTGTAAAAAAGAAAAAAAAATCTACATTTCGCATTTTTACTTTCAATAAACCTTTGGAATGTTTTTAAAAACTTAGAAACACATGAGACTACCTGTAGTATTGAATTTCCGACATGGTTTCTTCGATTTAGCTTCTTCTAAAATCGTTGCAGCATCTAAAAAAAAAAAAAAAAAAAAAAGGACACACAGCACATGAATAAAATGTGTCTCATATGGCGTCAGATATACAAGATAGAAAATTGTAGAAAATTGAACAAATTAGGACAAGTAAGATTTTTAAAATCATTTACTAAATTTCTTTGATATCTTTAGTATCTTAAATCTTAAATTTAGCACTGAAATTAGATAAGGAGGAAGGGCGGAGTCCGGAAAAATAGTTTGAATTTGTGAAATCTCCTTCTGTCTTTTAAAATAAATAAATAAATATTGTGAATGCAATAAAAGATGCCTTTTCAATTAAATTTTTGATGCTTTGATTTACTTTAGTTTGTAATCTTTATTTGTTGTAAATTTTATGAAAAATCACATTTTTTAAATTAGATTTTCAAAACACTTTATTACAAGTATGTCAGATTCAGTTGAAATACAGAAGACCTAAATTAATGTAAACTGCTAAAGTAGACTTATTTTGAATTTAAAAAAAAGTAAATAAACATAAGTACAATGATAAAAAATTTTCTCCATGTTTCTTTCACAGTGATTTAATATCTGTTTTTTAAAAATCTATTTGATAATTAAACTAATCTAAAATGGCTTTCAACATTTCTGGAGATTCTACAAGAAATCTTTTTCTTTCTTATCTTAATAGCTATTGGAACCCAGTGGCATGCTGTAGTCCTAAGTAGTGAACAGTATGAAGCCCTTCTTTTAAAAACTGGGTAATTTAATTTCACTTCTCAGCCTGAATAATCATAGATAATGTTGAGTTTAGATTTATCGCCATTATCAATATTTTTATATTTTTAAAATAATCTTTTTTTTTTTTTTCCTTCTGTTATATTCACGTGTCATAAGTGAATAAACAGAAAAATGAAAGATGTTGCTAAAAGCGAAAACGTGCTTTCGTTTTTCTCATAATAAAAAGTAAAAATGAACATGATTTCTTATATGCTTTTTTTTTTTTACAATATGTAGGTAAACGCCTACGAATAAAATTTATCAATTATATTATTATTATTATTTGAAAATTTCACTTTAGAATTTTGCATTGTAAAATAATTTTACGAAATTTATCTGTTCACATTATCAGTAGACAGTCTGTCAATCAAGTTACTGGGTTTCGCTTACAGTTAGGGATTGCAATACCGGTATACCGGGGTACCGAATACCGGTATTTTGAGCCATTTGTACAATTTTGTAATACCGGTATTCACAAGTTTAAATACCGTCTTTTCGGTATTTACTAAAATTTTTTAAAATTGTCACCACTATATCTTCAGGGATCGCCAACATAGCAAAATAGTATACGTTTTTGTTTTTATATCTTCATAACGGGCGAAATTAATTAGATAATTAATGGCTTAATTAGTTGCTTAAATCTAAATCATCGAAACATGGATTATTCCTGAAAGAAGATATTGTATCCATAACGACTGATGGAGAAACAGTTATGAAAAAAAGTTAGAAAGTTGATTGGTGTAAATCAGCAATTGTGCTATGCTCATGGAATTCATTAGGAGTAATATATGTATTATACCAAAAAAAATAAAGAACAGAAGAATCCAAATACTGTGGATATAGAAACTTCGGATTCCAACTTTGAAGAGAGTAAGAGTGAGAGTGATATTGACAATGAAGATAATGACAATGTAATTGTTGAAGAAAATATTGCTAATGAGGATGGAACATTAACCCATCAAGAATTGCTTCCTATAATTTAAAGTTCGAAAAATTGTTAAGATATTTAAACGTTCCCCTACAAAAAATGCCATATTACAAAAATATGTACTAACTGAAAATAAAATAGAATATATGTTAATATTAGATTCTAAAACACGTTGGGACAATTTACTCCTAATGATGGAGCGATTTTTGAAACTGAGAAATCCAATCCAAAAAGCGATAATCGATTTAAACCTGTAAATTAATTTTTCAGATAGTGAATTCGACTTAATATCCAGAACTGTATCAGCTCTACTTCCAATAAAACTGGCTGTGGAGGCATTATGTAGAAGAGATTCTAATTTATTAACAGCTAATGCAACAATAAATTTCATGTTGCAGTCACCAGAAGAACAGCACCTGAAGAATTATATATTACATTGAAAAATCGCACAGAAGAAAGGCATACCGAAATAGAAAATGTCTTACGGTATTTACTAATTATAGTGATTTTAAAAATGAAAATGAAAAAGAAGTAAAGAAAATAACCAATTCAAATCTGATTAAGTTTATAGTAAATTTTCTTAAAATTTTTTTACCCAGAAACCTATTGACATTCAGAAGAATTTGGTTGAATTATCGAAGATTAAGGTGACACTAATGTCGATAGTGAAAAGGAATTGTCTCTTGAACAAAAATTAGAATTAGCGATAAATAAGAAAATTTCAACGAACCAAAACACAATACAGAAATCAGCTATATCCAAAACCATACGACGAGAAATCGATTTATTTGAAGATGTTGGATTTAGAGGTAAATACTTGGAAAAAGTATATCGCGCATTGCTAACAGTACCACCAACTAGCGTCGATGCCGAAAGAGCGTTTTCTATAGCTGGTAATTTTTCGCATAATTACTTTTCAGGCTTAATGAGAATACAATTGATGCATTATGTTTTTTAAGATCACATTTCAAAAATTTGTAATAGAACCACAGACTGAATAGTGATATTTACACTTTTTTGTGATTTAAATAAATAAGATGTTCCTTTACTTTTTGTGATTCTTTATATACTGTTATAATTTATAAGTTACAAAATATTTTGTGTAATATTTACACTCTCTAATAAAACTGGCAAATAAAATAAAGATCGCCTGTGTTTTCTTTCTTTTTCTAAAATTTCTAATACCGGTATTAAAACCGGTATCCAGGTATTAGGATCTAAAAAATACCGAATACCGGTATTGAAATTTTGATCCGATATTGCAATCCCTACTTACAGTGTAGCCTGGAACTGATGAGCTGATGAATGTGACGTAAGAATTGAATATGATTAGAAGAGTCTATTTTAATAAATTAGAAAACAAACGGAGCATAAGTTCACCAAATCTGACTGCGTTTCATTTTTTCCTAACACGTGACTGGAAATGTTTCAATAATGAGAAATAGAAAAACTTGTGCCAAGTCTGACGCAATCACATTTATTGCACACTAGCCACCTTTGGCAATCAGCTGGTTTGCTGGTTCGCTAAAATTTTCAACGAAATATTTTGTGCAACTTGCTTTTTTCTAGCAATTTTTACAGTAAAATAATTTTAAGCGTCAAATTTGTATAGTCATTTAAATTATACTATTATAGAAATGTTACGTTGTTATATTCACTATACTATGTATCTCTATACTTTCTTGTCAGCTCCCGTAAAATTTTAACGTAAGTAATTAAACTTCAAATAATATATTTTTTTTTTTTTTTGCTGAAACTAAATATATTGTTTAAAAAAATATGAATATAGATAACAGAATAATTTAGTATTGAAATCTTAAGTGCACTGCTGAGTAAATCCTATAAAATATGCAGCATCTGAAAGAATTATTCAATTAAAATTTCTTTGATTCATCATAACATTCAGTTTTTAGTTTTATTTGTATTTAAAGGATTTAAATGATGCAAATAATATTTTTCATTTTATTTCAGTCAATAAATGTACTTCTGAAAAAAATATGAAGTCTAAATTTTATACAGTCTTTTGGTTCTAAGTTATCATAATCAGTGAAATATTTTTGAAACTCTACCTTAAAATAAGTAATGAAGTTTCTGAATGTCACTTTTTTATGACAATGAATAATTTCATAGCTTTAGGCTAATCATCTTTGGGGAAACTTTAAATGCTGATTGACGTATTTCCTTTGAAACGGTCAATGGAATGAATCTACACTGGTGTGCAAAACTTAAGCAACAATGCAAATTTTAAGCAGATAGCCATGAAATTGCAGAAAAGGAGTTCTTGCGATCAGTACAATGAACACGTAATTCAAGAGAAAGGTCATGCGTATGCAAATATCAGGAACAAAACGTCACAGGCGACGTGAGCGTAAGCAAAACACGTGCGGAAGGTGCACGCAGCTCAACACTACAATAAAAGGAAGGACGGAGACGCAATTAAAGACATTCGCTGCAAGTGCACTTGAGTTAATTCGTGAAATATGGCTAGCAGAAATCACCTGGACGATTTCACACGTGGAAGAATGATCGGAAAGCTGGAGGAGAGGCGTAGTGTGACCAGTGTAGCTGAAGAGTTCGGAATCAACAAAAGTGTCGTTTCGCGCGCTTGGAAAGCCTTCCAAACCACAGGTACAGCTGTGAGAAAGGTTGGTGGTGGCCGCCCCAGGAAAACAACTGCAGTGGATGACCGACATATCGTCCTGCAGGCGAAAAGAACCCGAAACCAGTCAGCAAGCGCCATTGCTCAGCAACTGTGTGCAGCAACGGAGCGACGAGTGTCGCGTTTTACTGTGTCCAGACGCCTTCACAAAGGTGGCCTATTCGCCCGCCGTCCTGAACGCTGCATCCCTTTGACAGTTTCCCACCGGCGGCACCGTTTAGAGTGATGCAGGGAGCACAAAAACTGGAATCTCATCAATGGAGTCGTGTCCTCTTTACAGATGAGAGTCGTTTTAGTACCACAAGCGATTCCCAACGCCAGTTGATTTGGAGAGAGGTCGGGACACGGTTTCATCCCAGTAACATCACGGAAAGAGACCGTTTCGGTGATCCTGAAGTTGTCGTCTGGGGAGGCATTATGATGAACGGGCGGACTGAGCTCCACGTTTTCGACAGAGGTTCTGTAACTGGAGATCGCTATTGTCAGGAGGTAATCCTTCTCCATGTGCGTCTCTTCCGAGGTGCCATTAGATCAGACTTCGTTTTTATGGATGACAATGCACTGCCACACAGGACTCATGCTGTTGAAGAGCTCCTGGAAAGTGAAGATATCACTCGAATGGATTGGCCGGCGTGCTCCCCTGATTTAAATCCGATAGAACATGTGTGGGATGCTTTGGGGAGACGCCTTGCGGCACGATTACATCCTCCTGGGAACACCCGACAACTTAAACAGATGCTGATTGAGGAATGGGCACTCTTACCTCAAGAACTGTTGGACAATCTGGTGCTGAGTATGGGGAGACGGTGCGGAGCAACCATTGCAGTAAGGAGAGGGCATATCCCATACTAAGGAACATCTACTTGCGGTTCTTCCTCTTGGACAGACAATCATATGTAACGATACTATGAGTTCAATAAAGCCTTTTTTTTTGTTTGATTCCATACTGTATGCATTGTATTCATTTCTGCGCAACTATGCTTTCATCATTCATTCTTTCAGAACAAAATGCTATATCTCATTTCTGAATTTCATGTCTCTCAGATGATTTCTCGTGAAGTTATGGCAAAAAACATACCTGTTGCTTAAGTTTTGCACACCAGTGTAAAATTGTACGCTTTTATGAGATACTAATATTCATATATTCTTAATTCATTCAGTTTTAATGGCCTTTCCATTTATTTAAAATGTTGTCTTAAAAATATTTAATACATTTATAAGATTCATAGAGAGCCAAGTATCTGTATAAAAAATTAAAATTCCTTATTAATCAGAACATTTATTAACTCAAACTGCATAAATAATATTCTTTACTTCATTTAGACCATTTTTTACATTAAATGTACACTGAGAAGATACAAATCATGGGATAGCATTATGCAAATATACAGATAGCAGCAGTATCGCATACAAAATGGATAGTGCATTTGCAGGGCTTTCACTTATATTGAAGTGATTCGTATGAAAAGGTTTCTGACGTAAATTAACATACTTTGCACGCGGAATGGTAATTAGAGCTAGACGCATGGGATAATCCGTTTTGGAAATCGGAATTCAACATTCCGAGATTCACAGTGTCAAAAGTGGGACGAGAATACCTAATTTCAGACATAATTTCCCACCGTGGATAACATAGTGGCCTACAGTCTTCACTTAATGACTGAGGTCAGCAACGTTTGTGTAGAATTGTCAGTGTAAGCAAATAAGCAACACTGCATGAAATAACCGCATGGAACAATGTGGCACGTCCACGGACGTGTCCATTTGGACAATGATGTGGAATTTGACTTTAATGGGTTATGCTAGCAGAAGATCATTCGCAAGAAGTGTCTTTACTGACAGCACAGCATTGCCTACATCACCTCTCCTGGATTCGGAACCATACCGGTTGGAACCTAGACCATTGGAAAACTGTGGCTTGATCAGATGAGTCAAGGCTTCACTTGGCAAGAGGTGATGATAGGGTTCAAATGTGACGTAGATACACGAAGCCATGGACCCAAGATGTCAACAAAGTACAGTACAAGCTGGTGGTGGCTCCAAATTGGAGTGGACCGTTTTTACATGGAATAGACTGAGTTCTCTAGTCCAACTGAACATATGACTGTCCGGAAATGGTTATGTTGAAATGGCAACCAGGAGACCACTTGCAACCATTCATAAACTTCATGTACCCAAATAAAGACAGCATTTTTATGGATGACAATGTGCTCGGGTCACAACTGCGCACTATTAGTTTGAAGAACATTCTGGACTGTTCCAGCAAATAATTTGGTCACCTAGATTCCCTCACATGAACCCCATCGATCATTTATGATGCATAATCAAGAGATCAGGTCAAGCACAAAATCCTGCACCAGCAACTCTTTCGCAATTATGAACGTCTATAGAAGCAGCATTGCTCAATATTTCTGAAGGGGACTTCCAATAACTCTTGGAGCCCATGCCACGTTGAGTTGCTGCAATTCGCCGGGCAAAAGGATGCCCGACACACTATTAATAGGAACCCATGACTTTTGTCACCTAGGTGTATATGTTTAATGCTAACTGTCTAATACTAACTGGACACACGGGTTCAAAATAATAATTTAATGAAAATGTTAATGATTTTTTAAAGATAATTTTGTTTTTATTTTAATAACATAGTGAGGACACACAAGCCTAAATTATCCATTTATTATGTCTTATGAAACTGCGGCAACCATGCTTACACACAATATTATATAAGGAGACACATGATATTTTTAAATATCTAATAAGTGTCATAAAACTAATATGAACCTGACCAATTACACTTGACAAATTATTATTCTAATTCATAGAATTTCTAATTTTTGTAAGTTTATTTATTTGACAACTAAGATAAAACAAAAAATATTTGTTAATCGACATCCTTTCGCCAACTCCCATTCAATTCACCGACACTGGGTAGCTGCCAGTTAAAAATCCACCACTGGTTTGAAGGTATTAAAAAATAAAAGGGCCACGTAAGCAAAAAAAAAAAAAAAAAAAAAAAAAAAAGCTAGAAATTGCTGTTTTAGAGGGATAAGCATTTATTTATTTGGAATGAAAAAACTTTTAAAAAACAGTATGTCTGTTAAATACCTTTGAACATATCATAATGAGCCTTTCGTAACTTCTGATGATGGACGCTTGCCAGATGTTTTTTTCTATTTTCTGCTCCATCTGCAAATGACCTCTGGCAGTAATCACAATAATATTGTTTCCCCATGCTTCTTGTTTTCTAGTTTTTCTAGAGTGGTATCAAGTTAGTTTTTCCAAAAGCGTATAAGAAATCCTACAGTAACAGAAAACAGATTAATTGAAAATTTTCAATAGAAAAGTGCTTATTTTATTTCAATTGGAAAAAAAAAATTACCCTGCATAGCTATAAGATCAATTCTTCTAGCTTTAGAAATAAAAATATTAGGAAGAAATGAAATAAATAAGCTAAGCTTAATGACATTAATTGTTAAAAAAAAACAGTCTTTACATTGCTAAAGAGTAGCGGTTTCACCCACTTAAATCCAAAATCATTCTTTATATTATATTTGAATCAATAATTACTTTAAGCAAATAGTACATACTTTTGCAATTCCATCTAATTGTCATAAAAAACCTAAGACATGGAAAAAAACACGAAAAAAATTGTATTGTTTTGAAACGTTGCATCAACCATCCGAAATACACCACTATAATATATATATATATATAAATGTATATATATAAAATATATACGTGGCACATAAATCGAGTTTATTGCTAATTGTCGAATGGCAACAGTCAAATATAAACCAAATATCATACGAATTTCAGATTGGTTCATTCATTGAACTGTTTATTGAATCAAACGCTTTTCTTAGCTAATAAAAAGAGTTGCGAAATATTATTAGAAGTGTTCTGAAGATAGTTCGCCATGTCACCAAACAGTATATTCAGTCAGAGGAAAGACGATATGAAAGAAATCGAAAACTAGGCTTCAAACAAAAAATTCAATCAAGAGCAAAAGTAGCCTTGATCGTTGTCAGCTAAGTAATCGTGGTAAAATTAATGTTCAATTTCTCGCTAAGCATATCAAAATCGTACCGATCGCCGCAAAACGCTCTAAAAATCTGCAAACCTGGGAGTATACCAGAAATACTAACAAATGGCTTTTAAAGTTGTAATCAAAAATTATCATGATTATATTTGGCAAGAAATCGTTCAAAAATTGTTCAGTTTTGGCGCCCATATATTAATCAAGTTTAGCCGTAATAACTTGCCTTCGGAAATTGATACCTATATCTTCCAAAACAATTATCTTATAAAAAGAGTTTATTTTTTTTATCTTAAGATTAAAAAAATTAACTTTTTAATGACATAAATTTCATTTCCGTATAATTTTTCATTTAACTTTACTTGGTTATAACGGCGATCGAAAGGCGCAAAAAAAATTTCGCCAGTTAGACGATTTCAATCGTTAAACTATATAACATGTTGTTATATAATTTGATACTAAAGTATATTTTTATAATTTGACGATTTTTTTTTTTTTTTTTTTTTTTGCGCTTTATGGTCGCCTTTAAAACCGAATTGTACCATATTTTTAATTCAAATTGATACTCTATCAGAAACAATGCTATTACGCAATTCAAACTCTCCTTCAAAATATTCAAGCGCGTTCTTTTGCCAATCATGCAAACCATAGTAGTTCATTTCCGCTTTTATTTCATAATATATAGCTTTGACGCTTTTAACGTGTTGACTTTGTAAATTGAAAATTGTTTTAATTGAATTCATGTGTTTTAGTAGTATTAAATAACTTAGTGAAATGTTTATTTTTAAAGAAATGCATCCCATATAGCCTAATAAGTTAATAATCTGGGTGGACAAATTGGTCGCCAAATGCGGCTAGTTATGAAGAAGAGAAGAGTGGGAGGGTAGAAAGCTAAAACATCGATTTATCAATTATCGCATTTAAATAAAAAGCGATCAATCAGCGCGAAAAAAAGTTAAGTCATAAATTGAAATGTAAAATGTTATAACAGCATAATTAGATCCATTGGTAATGCCCCCCCCCATAAAAAAAGACTTTCTTCTTGGGTAAGGCCGCGAATGTCTTGCATGGCGTTAGTGAATTATGGCTACAAAATATTGATATATGGCCTGAATTTAGCATTTTTTTCTTTCTGAATCTGTTCTATGATTCTTCGCAATGTTTTTGGCAATCAATCCTTGGCTTTTAGCAACAGTTAATCGAAGAAAATTTAGAAATTTTTTACCAGTTTAGAAATTAAAAAAAATCAATTAAATTTTTTTTAAATAATAATGCTGGCAAGCGTAATAGCTTTCTTAATCATCATAAGAGAGACAAAACTACAAATTTAATTGTATCTTTTTTTCATTCAAAATCATTAAAAATATAATAATTTCATTAAAAGTATTATAATCTATCATTATAATACCGCTTAAAGCCATTCTCTTTTTCTTTTTTTTCCGTCCGCGAATTTGTATAAATAGAAAAGTATTTATAAACTTTTTTCAAGGATCCAATTGGCAATCTAATTCGACATCCAAACTGAAATTCTGTTGAATTTCAGATTGGATGTTTCCTTTTATGTAACATATGCTTATGTAAAATATCAAAAATTTCGCTTTTAATTATATACACACACACATATGCATCTAAAATTTAATCGAGGCCCAATTAAGTTATTTTAACGTTCTATGGATCAATTTATAGCATCTTTATCAATTATAATTTCCTTACTTTTAAATCTTTTCTCTCAGATTAGTTGTCTTCTATTTAAACGAGAAAAATCGATGTTTCAACTACCCTTCTCCTCCTCTCCTCATCAGTTTTGCATGGCAAATCCAACAATTTAAAGCAATAAAACTGCTGTTATGTACTTTTTTCATGCCAAAATGCGATTCAATTGGAATAATACAATCGACTTTAAATACGATGCTCAGAAAAAAAAAATGCAAAAAGTTTTTAAGAAGAAATAACTAACAATTATAAAACACATTTTACCCAAGCAACATTACTGATAAAAAAGAAATTCACGGAATTCAGTTACATGGAATTCATAACAATTTCAAGTATTCTACGGATTCACAGTTAAGTTAAAGCAACAATACATTCTCAAAACAGAAAATGCAATATAATTAGATAGTTGAGAAAACAAAATAGTAAAAAGAAAAAAGGATATCCAGCATGACGAGAAAAGGTAAGTTGAGTATTCTAATTGCAATGTTTAAAAATTTATTTCACCAATTTATCATTTCGTTTCTGTAATATTTAAATGTGATTGAAATAAAGTTGTTGTTTTTTTAGTTACTCTGTAGCTATCTTTGCAATTTTAGATTAATTTATTACATGTCATTTTATTGTAAATTAATTATATTCATAACATAGAATAGAAATTTGTGTTTTATAGCAATAATAGCTTTGCGCAAAATCTGTCCCTTAAGTGTATGATGAGAAGTCCAGTAAATTAATAACGAATAATGACACTTTATTATAAATAAGAGCACAAAAGCATCGATAACAGAACACAACTGAAACATACACAGAAAAAAAAAACAGTACTTGCAGAAATTAACAACACGCATATAAACAGCAAATCGTTAAACAGAAAACAGGTCAGCGCAAACAACTAGAGAACACCCTCTGCAATCTACACTCCACAAAGAGAATTCGTTAAAGTGACTCGCTTTTTGCTTTCTTGCGTTATATGTTCGTTTTTTGACAGGACATAGAATCTCCTATTAGAATTGCTAGATCTCAAGTTCTAATAGAGATATTACCGTAATTCTTGCATTTCCTAGAACCTTCATTTTTGTCACCAAACGAAACCACAGCACAGGATCATTATAGTATCTGCAAATATCTCTTCCTTACTATGAAACAATCTGAACAGGGGGAAAATGCTATAGATTCATAACAATAGGATGCGTGATATTAATGTCAGCAATTTATTTCTCAAAGCACAAATAAAAAAATTATTTTTATATTTCTTTGAAGTTCTTCGAAATAATTTTCAAAATGTTTAAATCATTATACACAGCGTAAATACACGTAAATAGTATTCAGAATTTTTCTGCGACACATCTTAAATCCGTAATTAGCGTTTAAATCCATTTTCGTCGAATAAATTGTGAAATAGTTCTATCAGAAGTCAGACTGCGTTTTTCAGACCAAAATTAAATATCATAACCACTCTCTATCAAGCTATTTTCCTATAAATTTTGTTTACTCTGTAGTGCACCACATAAAGTAGCGCACAACAGAAACGCCCTACCCTTGCTTTTGTCATATTTTGTACATGAAACTGACACAACTCATTTAAAGAATGACGCAATAGCAAAACCGATGATGCAATTATACGCTCCTGTTGCAAAATGATCAAAATTACTTTCATTTCAACAAAATTATTTATTTTAAATTTATATCGCAAAATCTATAAAAATTATATGTGGTTCATTTTCTTTATATTATAACATTTTTTTAATTCTTTTTTTTATTTCGAAAGAATTTCAGAATCTTGTTTTTTTAGGTGAAAACGCACATCTTCTTTAATAACAAATCTACTTATACAGCATTTCGTTAAACATTGCTTGTTGAAAATATCTAATACACTTCCGATTCTGCTCTTTTTGAACTTTCATAGAGCCCTCACCCACAACAATTGGACTGAGTTAGCCAATTAATTTCGCCACTTTGAAGTATAGTAAATCAGAATACTCCATCATTATTGAGCAAGCGCAATTTAAAATTCTACTATTGTTTACTTATTATAATTGCACTTTTGCTGTGATAAAGCATCATTTATCTGCTTGACATGATTAACCAAACTGCTCTAACAGACAACCCAGATTAAATTAATCTTATTAATACTAGATGCCTGTGGCGACCATATTAATAGAACTGATGCAGTCATGTCGAACAGTTTTGATGAAATATATAATTTCAGAACGAAAGAATTATGACTGCATGAGAATGATAGAGGCATTCTGAATGGTTAGCCAAATTTGCATTGAAGAAATCGGTACAGTTTCTCAAGCAGATGGCTCTGTCTTTTATTTTGCAATATGAGTAGAAATTGAAAGCGGAAGGGGCAATCAAATTTTCATGATGTATAAAGGTATAACTTTCATATATAAAGAAAGGAAAAGGGGGGGGGGCAAAATCGGCGTATGAATAGCTTTATTTAGTAATTAATTCTGTTATGGTTTTTCTCCCACAAAGAATGTGCAATAAAGTTTTTTTTTTTTTTCTTTTTCTGATTTCTCTCGAAAATGGAAGGTGTGGTGAACAAGGAATAAATGATAACGCATCTAGGTGCCATACTTTCATATGAAATAACATTGACGAAATCGATATGGATAGTTAGTTATGGATAGAAAACTGGTTCTTTAGTTTTGCAGATTATTTTAAATATATTTATATATATTTCAGTTTTATCATGTGACAATGATACTTTAGCAACGGATTTCTCACCTAATATGTATGATATAATTATGCTATTAATTAGAAGATTATGCCAGTATTAATATATTATTTTAGTTCTAGTTATATTAAGAAAGTCATTTTATTTACTATAAAGTACTTTATTTATTTAAAGTACTACTATATTTACATATAAAGTTTTAAAATAATGCATTAAAAAATTAGAGCTCTACAAGCATTATTAGTTTTTGTTTAATACTTTTACAAATTTTAAATGCATTTTTTTCAGATATTTTTGAAATATCAAACTAGATATTTTTAGAATTTACATGTTTATTTTTTTCTGGTTTAACTGGAAAAATAATTAAAATTTTGTAAAGAGTCAGATCTTCATTTCGATACTATTTTTTTTTTTCGCCAACTAACCAAGAAATAAAAATCAGTTAAAATAATTTTAAAATATTAAAAATTAAGTAATTTATTAAATTTTTGTAAAACACACACCAATTTTTTTTTGAAATATCAAAATAATTTTGCTTGCTAAATTGATTTTTTAGTTAAACATTTTAATAATACAATCCACAAGAAGAGTCATTATTTACTTCCAATACTGCTGTCATTTTTTTTTTTTTTTTGAAAAAGGGTACTGTATTGTCTTAAAAAAAATTCGATGGTACAAAAGAGTAGCAACGCCTTTTGCACAAAGATTATTTCGAACACTTTGTCAGAAAAACTATAAACAAATGCAACTGTATTCAAATATTAAACCAGCGGGAATGATCTAAAAACGTTCTTCTTTCTCACCTTTCTAACTTCCTCAAAATCTTCTAATAAACTTGTCAAGCCAGAGAATGCCTTACTTGAGAATGGCGTACAATAGTAACGAAATATTAATTTTTGGCGTGAATTTAGCATTTTTACTGATTCTATTGTGTCATCCTTGGCGATTAATTTCTGGCATGAAGGTTAACAGTATCCGAAAATAGAGTTTGTGTTTTAGACACGTTTTTCCCAATCGATTGAAGCAATTATTTTACATAAAACTGCACTTGTAGGCACAAAAGTATATTTAAGTATATTTGTCGCTGCTTTTTTTTAATTATTGTGTTAACTTGTTTCTGAAATTACGGTCAATCGTTGTTGGGTCTGTCTCAAACTTTGACAAGTGTCTACACTACAGATGATAAATATGTGCACAGAGTCTTATCAATCTAGCTCTTTTTGTTTTATGGTATCGTATTAATTTATACTCGAACAGCCGGACTATTTCTACACAGATTTTACACAAAATTTGATAGAAATCTGCAAATTTGATGTAAAGACCGCGCACCAAATTTCAACCGTTCAGCTCAAAACGTTTTTGAGTTATCTTTGTCACAGACAGACGGACATTTTCCAAAATTGTGTTTTTCGAACTCAAGAGAGGTCTGAAACGTGGAGATTCGTCAAAATATCGAGTTCGAATTGTTTGACGATTACTATACTTTCTCTACAATACGTATATATCGTATCACATTTTTCAATTTTATTAAACAAAATAACTTACATTTTAAATATTAATAGTTTAACATCCAAGAAAACAATAATACAGGCCAAAGGCGGTAAATGATCTGATAAACTTTACTTTTCTGTCTTTCATTTTGCAGTTTGCTAAGAGAAGGATCCTACTTCAGTGGGCTGTGTGTGTAGGTCAACATTCTACTTTAAATTTAAGCTACTAATATTTCTCATATATGTTGGAAATATTTAAGTAATAAATAAACAGCTCCAAAACATTCTGAAGACAGTTGCTGGCATAATAAATCACAGAAAAAAATTACAATAATTCATTTTTAAAAATGCATTATTGCATTCTAAATAGTTTGTTAGGCAATAAATGGCAATCATTTTAATTTTGGACGACGAACGCATTGAAGTAGAACTTTTTACAGCGATTCTGAAGTTCTTTAAATGCATCCTAACTATATAACTAAGACCAACTGATATAAGTAACTGATGATATCAAAACAGTTAATGAATCTTTTATGGTAGCATTATGTTTCTTAGATGCCCCTTTCGCCTAAAATGAAAACATGCCTTTTTACAATGACCATTTTGAAAATCACTGAGTATACACCTTATACAACCATAAGAGTGTAGTAAAAAATTATATGAGTATTGTAAAATCTATAATGCACAGAACAGAGTCCTAGGAATACCTCTGTAGAAAGCCAAAATTTCAACACCACCAGCGAAGGTGATCCACAAATTTGATACGGCAAAGTTATAGGTGACATTGTTCTGGTAATATTAGCAATTGTCCTATTCACTAGAAGTGTAAGATTTACAAACAATCACTAACATGATTATATAATTCTGGGCATTGAAACAGTGTGTCAACTAAACTTTGTGCTGAAAATTCTTAAGTGAGACGCTTGAGATTATAATTATAAATTAAGAAAATTCAAAAGCACAGTTTCGAATTAAACTCGCGCAAGTGTGGCTGGTATATCATGATTAAAAAACATATTCACGCAATTTGAGAAATTCTGAATTGAATAGGTTTAGGATTTTAAATCAAGGCTCACTGTAATTGAATTAATAGTAAAACAAGAGTAAAAATTGTATTTCAATTTTTTATTTATTATTATGGTAATGCGATTTCTTCAAAGAAAAATTTACAAGGCACACTAATTTTCTTAATAACAGTCACATTTCCATTTCAACATTTTTTTTCATTAACAATTATCATTCTTTATAAAATAAATACAAATACTAAAAAACCCAATATAGCAGTCCATTTAAATAATTGCCAACAACCATCAAAGAAAACATTTTTGTTACTAAATAATGAATCTTTTTTAACAATAAGAAATAAATAACAAAGACAAGTTTTATAAATATATAAATTATGCAAAAAAAGAAAGAAAAAGAAATGGACACTGATTACTTTATAAACCAATATTTTGTGCATAAAAGTCTCCACGATAAAGATATACAATTAAGATAATATTATTCTAGTACATGCATTTGAACTCGTTTTTCATAGGATACATACTTTTCACAAATTAAATTATATAATTAATTCATAGAATTACAAAAATTAATCGACTCAAATTAAAATTAAAACAAAAAAGGATTTTTTAAAAGAATTTCAAAAATATTTTTTTGCTATTCAAGATTTTAAAGAAAATTTTCTATAAAATTAAAATTTGCTACTTGATCGACTTGGGAATTGAATAAAATGGCAAATTATTTATTATCATTCGATATCTTAAGTACAGAAGCTTTTAAAACAGTATTAAAAATCTATGATTAAAATTATTTTCTTATAGAAAATTGTGCCATCATTTTCTATTCTCAAATCTCTTGAGGTGATCCAAACTTTTTGCACACGTTCTCTTATTTCCTTTTCTTTCTTTTTTTTTAAAACTTAGATGAATTTCACATTTTAACTGCATAAAATTCAAGTTTTTAAGTAATTCAATATTCTCTAAATCACTCATCTTATCTTTTACTCAATAAGCAGCTTAAACTATTGTCTACTTAACATGGTTTATATCTTGGCAGTATATCTTTTAAAACCATGGTATTTCATTTTGAGTTTGACAAAAATATATTTTTTACAGGTTTTTTTCCCTTAAATAATAACTTTTAACAGGATTGCTGTCACTGAATTTTTTCACAAATGACTAGCCCATGACTGTTAGCAAACCAAACTTTATTGATGCAGAACTGCTTCCATTTTTAAAAAAAATTTTGCCAAGAGAGAATTATTAATTAAAAGACAATTCATTAATATTCTTACATATTCATTCGTTGTCATATGTCACAGGGTTTGATGATTCTCAACATCTACTGACTTTGATTAAAAATGAAACACACATATATAAGGCTACCCTACATTATCTGCAAAAAATAAAAATTCATAAATAAAGCAATTGAAAACATTTTAATTTATATAATGTCAAATACTTTTTTACAAATCAAAATAAATAGCATTTTTAGAAAAAAATATAAACAAAACTTATTTTATAGCGTGCAAAGCATAATTATTTGAGGTGTTACTACACCAATTCCATGTTCTAGTCAAAGGATTATATAGCATTCCTTCTATCGATACTATTCGACAATTTAAACCTTTCAACATTTCACTTAATTCACTCGGTTGAACAAATTTATTCCAATTGTGAGTTCCTCGAGGAACAATGTTTAAAACGTATTCTGCAGCTAAAATGGCTGCAAAATAAGATGCAGTTGTGCGGTTAATAGTGGTAAAAAACAGAGATCCACCTTCTTTAGCAAGTTCCACACAATTATTAACAAATACTGGAACATCAGCCACATGTTCAATGACTTCACTGCACACAACAGCATCAAACGTGCCAGAGGAAACAGTAACAAAATTTTCAATAGTGTCACATACATAATTCAATCGATTTTTGATTTCTTCATCTTGGGAAGCATGTTCTTTTGCAGCTTCAATGTTCTCCAAGCCAGGATCAAGCCCAGTGACTTGTGCACCAAGTCTTGCCAATGGTTCAGCCAAGAGGCCTCCACCACAACCAACATCGATAATCTTATACCCTTCAAGTGGCAATGGCTTTTTAATTGTCACTTCAGATGCATATAAAATACCATCTCTTACAAATGGAACCCTCAGAATATTCATCGTGCATAATAAGCGATATGGATTGCTCCACCATTCGTTGGCTTTCTGAGTGAACTTTGAAACTTCTTCAGAATCTACTGTTGAACCCTCCAAAGCTTTAGGGGCAGAACTGAAATTCTTGGCAGAGAAAGGTTGCCACCAAAATTTTTTCAAACGAGAGGTTATAGACCAGAATTGAGTGGCCATCTGTAAATGAATAAAAAAGGGGGAAAAACTTGAAAAAGGTATGAAACATCAACACAAATTGATTATTTGTAAATCACTTTCTATTTAAACCATAAGCAATCATGTTCAGTAACTGATGTCAATTACTTAATAACTATCAGCCCTAGATACTTAATTTATAATTAGCTGCCTTTTGCAACCAATCAGTTAGCCTGGAATATTAGCTGTGTTTACTTTCAATAAAATATTTTATGCTATCTTGATATTCGCAATACCTTCTAAGAAAATGTTTTAAACATTAAATTGTGACTCACATAAAAAAAGTTTATCCTAATATTGCTTACACCTGTCCTATTGATTGTGTAAACATACTTATCTTAAGGAAATTTAAACTCATAACATCATAGTAATATTAAAAATGAGTCTATCTAGTTCATTCATAAGAAGAAAAAAAATTTATTTGCTTATCTTATAACAATGGAAGAAACTCATGTGATTAAATATTTGATGAAAACCAAAACTAGAAGAAATGCTGAAATCTTGTTTAAGTTTTAATTAATTAAATCTCAAGGTGTATATCCCACCCTCCAAAGTATGATTATGCTAAATTTGGCAATTCTATGTCAAACGATGGTCCAACATAACAACAACAAATGCATATTCTCAATTATTAATAGAAATTTTGGATTTTCTGCAATTTACATCCATTTTTTTCAGAGTTAATTTTTCGAAAAACAATGCAACTTCATAATTTTTATTCAGAAACAGAATGCATTTTTCAGTTGAAATGAACTTCCACCTACTTTATGTAGTAAAATTAAATCTAGCATTGTAAACCATTTACAAAAAAGTTGGAAGATTAACTAATAAAACATATGCCTATAAAACAAGCAGGGCGGCCATTTGGGGGGGGGGGGTAGATGTTATGCACCGGGGCCCCAACATAATCAAGAACTAAAATAATGATCTGAATGATAATGATGGGATAGAAAGAAGAGAGGAAGAAATTTAAATGGAACAGTCGATTAGTTTAGTGCTAGTGTGCAACATATTATAAACATAAAATACAGCCATTTACCTCATCTACTCAATTCAATTACATATATTACTTTGTTAATTCATACTATAAAATGTTTAATATTGTATGTTGTATGGTATGTAATGTTAATATGTATGTATCTAATCATGTCAATGCTAAGGAAGTATCTCTCTGGGGTTCAAGGCTTGGTTTCAAAAAACAAAATTAGCAGAAAAGAAAAAAGTTTCTAGAATAAATTCTGAATGCTCTTTCAGCAAATTAAATTTAATAAAGGATTGTCTTCGGTCAAACATGTGTGCATAATGCTTAAATGCATTTGCTATACTATGCATCAAAAAGGAATTACAAAATAATTTCCTGAAGTAATTAACCCCTTCCTTCTCGCTCCCGTGATATTTCCGGGCTGCTGTGTTCAATAGTAACGCAACAAAAAGATTAAAACCAATTCATTTCTTTTGCCCGGAAGACATTTTATTTCTCATTTTACACACCAGATGGCAGTTAGTTAATTTTAAACTAGATGCCAGCACTAATCGAATATGCATACTTGTTCTTAAATAAAATAAAAAAATAGACACTTTTATGACCATTTTCTTGAAAATAAACCGATCGTTAAGGGGTTAATAGCAAAAACAAAACCACACATTCAATAAATATACAATAGTAAAATGTGCTCATATTTGTATTGTTTTTCTACTTTGCAAAAAATTTAGGGCCCCAAATGGTTTTTTGCACCAAGGTCCCTTCATAAAGAAGGCTGGCTCTGAAGACAAATATAGAGAAAGTACAAAATTTGCTATATTAATATGTTTAATTAGCAAATTAAAAGTTCTTCACAATATACTATTCTTATTTTAGGAATACATCTCGTATAAACTGTATTCTTCCCAATCAAACTTGTTTAACAATTAAAAATTTTTTAAAAACCCCTTTCGGAAACTACCATTTGAAACTACTAGAATGCTGGATATCCAAAGCATCTGAAAAGTTATAGATAAGATGTTCTGTTAAAGAACTGACAGACTCGGAGGGTATCAATACAAACAAAAATTGCAAAGAAATATGGTATTGCAAATCATTTTCAGAAGAGGAAATTCCCGAGTAACAAATACAAGTATAAAAAGAATAATTATATATGTTGTACACATGTAGGCATTGGATAATTCACATGACAGAGTACTGTGGAAATCTCAACAGAGGTTTATTATCAATGTATAGGCAATAGTTCTCAGTGATTATCTTTTAGGAATGTATGTTCTTATGAAGCTATAGCAACTTAGGAGACATATTAAGAAAGGAAGTTGATTGCAGTATTCGACATAAGTTGAAGGCATACAAAACACAGTATGGAATTTTCATGATTTAAATACAGGATCATAAAATTTCTTCCATCTGTCACATGAAGCAAGCTTGAAAGTTTGCTTCTTGCTATTTTTCTGATTGGCAGTAACATCACATTTATAAATGTTGTGGCAATTACAGCTAAACTTTAATTTTAGAACCAAGCAATGATGAATACTATTTAATGATCACAAATTTTAAAAACTTGTATAGTTGCTGTTTTAACTTGATATTTTGCTTTTTTTTAATTGTAGTATGTTGAATTTTCTTTTCTAGGAAATCAGATAAATTTTTATTTAACAACTTTCTGACATACTATATAAATCATGAAATATATTCTGCAAAACATACAAAACTTAAAAAAATGTATGATTTTCATTTCTGTTCTTAGTTTTATTTTATGACCAGCTTCAGTTCAATAAGCATGTTAACATATTAGTTGAAGTATAATCATCTCCTGTTTCAAAGTAAAGTTCAAATTCTTTCAAGATAATAATAAATTAAGAAGGCACATTCAATGGTGTAAATCTCCTGACACAGTATTATTTATATGACAATCAATATTTGATCTCCAAAATTTTTTGCTGAAGAAATTATTAAGAATAAGTTGCATATAAAGCATTCAACTGAAATTTTACATAACCACTAATTTTGCCTAATCAGCTAGTTAAGAAACATAATTTTGTATATAGTTTCCCTATTTTTTCAGTCCTTTGAGTGAAATATTCTTGACACACTCACATTTTAAGCAAAAATATCTAACTATTCTGCAACTACAATTAACTAAATTAAGAAGATTTTATTTCATTATTCCAAATCAATCAACAATAGGCTCAATAAGAGACACCAGTTGATTGATCAATCTTACTTGAGGTGACCACTGGAAATATCTGAAATAAGGATATTCAAAGCTTCATAACTTGGTTAGTTTCTGCTTCAGGAGAATGGAATGTTTTATGTTTAAAATGTAATTACACAAAAAATATTTTGCTGAATACTATTAAAAGGATATACTGTATAAAAAGTTTGGAATTTTTTTTTATTTTTCCAATAAAACAATTGCTGACTCAATCAACCTAAGATATGATTCTTTTTATCATTAACAGCATTTTTCAAACCAGAAATATATGTTGATGAAAAATGGTTTAGAATTTAGTAGTTAGGTCCCGATTAGAAAGACTTTTAAAATGCAGAAATAATTTCATCAAGTCATTTTTATTAAGCTTACATACAGGTGCTAGTAAAAATTAATGTATAGTCAGCAAACGGAAAGTTTTATTGTAAACAATACAGAGATATTTTATGCATAAAATTTCTAGAAATGATGCTAAAATTAGTGGTTAAAGTTCTCAGTTCGTTTCAACTGTTATATCATTGTATAAATGAGAAAAAAACCATCTTATGGTGCTGCTCAATGTAACTATCTTTACTTTCATTTCTCCCTCATAAATATCAACAGTTTTATTTATATCAAACAAAAAGTTTAATTCTAATAATTTTATAAATTAATTAATAATATTTTCTTTCAGGAATCTTTAAATTTGTTAAAGAATTTCATTTTTTTCTCCTTGTCTTCTAGTTTTAACTTTGGTTAAATAAAAATGGCTTCGCTGTGTGACAGATGAAATCTTTTGTTTTAAATAAATGAAACTAATATAAAAAATGTCAAAAAAAAAAAGGGAGGGAAAAGAGAGAAAAGGTAGGGGGATATAGAAATAATGGACTTTTTCTTCAGAGAGAAATTCATTAACTATAATTCAATAGCAGTTGATATTTATATATAATATGTCTGTTTTAAATAATATTCAGTCCCTTTATTAACACATATAAGAATGATAATGAAGGGAGGGATAGTAAAATTAATTGATTTCCAGATTACCTCATAGACAAACAATCTTGCTGACACAAGTTATTACATTAACTAATAAAAACAAAAAGGCAATACTCATGCAGTTTTTTAACCACTGAACTAATCCCCTTAACTTTGATAAGATAAAAGATACAAGTAGAATGATGAAAACCTTAAAATATTAGTTTGCCCTGTCAATTATAATCATAATTTTTATTTAAGATTTATGCAGAGAAAAAAGATTAAAAGCAACACAAGCTATAAAAAAGCAAGGTAATTTCAGCTGTCAGAGTGTTAAAAAAATTTAAAACTACAAAAACAAATATTCTAATTTTAGAAATGAATAGAATATTTCATATCTCAAACTTTATTCATTATAAACTTAATAAATAAGAATGACAAATGAGACAGAATATAGAAAAACCATCTATATCTCTCAATTTGAAAAGAAAATTCATGTTTTATATTTGTATTAACAGCTTTTGATAATCAGCTGATTTGCTAAGAACATTGTTTTTCAAGCTATTAAATTATTGATATATAATGTGTTACAATATTAAAATAACAACTTGGTTGTTCGCAAAAAATTGAAAAATATGAATTTAATGGAAACAAATTTATATGAAAACGAATCAGGCAAAAGAAATAAAAACATACGATAAAAATAAAAATACATATTTTATTAGTTATTACTTGAAAATTTAAAATTTGTTGATCATATCAAGTTTTAAAATCTGACCAAAATATCAATTAATAAAATGTAATTATCAGCGTTTTCAAAATATTAAATTTGGTGAGGAGTAAAAATTGGAAAGTTGTTCTAAATTCAGAAAGAAAAGAAACCTAAATTATAAAACAGCTAAAAATCATAAAGCCAAAATTTTACATGAGAAGTCAAAACAAAAATACATTATCATATTACAAAAAGCATCAATTTGCATTTGGCGCAAAAAAATATTTTGCAATGCAAAATTTTAAATGAAAAAAAAAA
>JAPMOR010070217.1:124905-181463 GCA_026543865.1 Argiope aurantia
AAACCATCATAATGTGCATTAATTTTATTTTATGTATTATTTTATTTGATTTAATTTTAACCAGTGAATTTTAAAATGCATAAAGCATTATTTTGTAATAGTGAGTTTTAAATTTAAGGAAATTTTATGTAGACATTTTTTAGAAAAATATAAAAATTAATATAAATTAGCTATTTGCAGAGAAGTGTAAATAATGAAAAAAATCATGCCTAATGATTTAGTGGATTAAGGCACTTTGTCTTTCTTTAGAAATACCATACAAAATCATACAACAGAATTTATAATAACAAAAATAGCTAAATAAAAAACAAGCTTCGATGGAATAATAAGATTAAATAAATTTTATCTCCACTAGCTGGAATTAAGGGTTGCTATAAAGTAAATATTTTGTGAAACTGTCTTAATGAGTTCCTTAACTAAATAATTTTACATTATTAACCATTTATAACATGAAATTTACACATATCATTCTGAAGTCTATTTCTTGTTAAATGTGTATTTCTGCTATTTATTTTTCTTTATTAATTATTTCTTAAAACAATTGGTAAAGAATCATAACTATTTTCAATATATTCAATTTGTATCTTAAGCAGTTGGCTGTCTATGTTTTCATTTATATATCTTACTTTATATGTTCTCTATGTACACAATTCTTCTCATATTTATTTAAACAAAATCTGGAAGATGAAGAGCGACAGAATTTGAATTTGGTTTTGAAACAGTTGTAGAATGATTCAAAGCTCAGAATGGCAAGAATAAGTATTAAAAGAAAGAAAAGACTAGAAAAGCTTATTATTCTAGATTCATTTAATAAAAATACAAATATATATATGTCAAAGAAATGGACCACAATTTTTTTTTCTAAATTTTGCTCATTTACTTATGCATTTTTTATTATTATTACTCACTCTAGATTAATGAATTTAGAAAGAAGTATGGGAGAAAAAAAACTCCTGTGATGCAAGTGTAAAAAAAACAGAACAACTTACTAATATTGTTTCCAAAGGGACCTCAAACTTCTTATAGTCGATCCTACCTATTACCACAATCTTAATTTGCAATTTGATCAAAGAAAATAAGCTGATGCTTTCATTTTTATGGTTATTATTTTTTAAAGATAGCCCTTATACGCATCTATATAACTCTCAAGAATGATAGCTGGAATATCTTAGGACCTTCCTTTCATGGAAATATCATTAAAAAGTAATAAAATATTTTTTAAAAAAAAGTTTACCAACACTTTTTTGAAATACTAGTCAAAAGCAATCAACATTTTCTTTTCTTTTGCTTGTTCAAATTAATGAATCTTGTGAATGAATCAAATGAATGAAATCCATACTTTTTGAATCATATAAACAATCAGTGAAAATATAATATTTTTGTTATTTTCAGTTTTCCAAATCATACAAATATTAACTATTATCATCTAAATATTAGAATGACTCATTTTCACAATAAAGTAATAATAAAGTTGAATTATAAAGAAATGAAATATACTAACCATCAGTGTGGACTAATTTTATAACATTTCGATTTTTTTTCTTTAAATATGATTAATATTAATTAGCTTTATCTAATATGTATAGAGATAGAGAAAGAATACTTTCATGACCAATTGGTTCGCTAAAATGAATGATTGCTAGAAATTTCGATAAGATATTTTATATAATATGTCCATGTATACCTTAGCCAAATAATATACCAATATTATTATGTAGTATACCATACATACCAAATCTTTCTATTTTGATCATTAACAATGGAGAGAGAAAAACTGCGATAAAATATTAATAACAATAATGAAAATGATTTAAGAACAACATAAAGTATTATTGAAAAGATCATTTTAAGGAATTTTATTAAGATATGAAAATTCTTTTTGTCCTGTAGTATTTTCGCAAATTATTTCAGAAAAACGCAAAAATTTTGTATAATTTTCAGAAAAACGCAAAAATTTTGTATAATTTTCAGAAAAACGCAAAAACTTTGTATAATTTTCAGAAAAACGCAAAAATTAAAATTTCTAACAATGAGAAAACGCTCTAGGGTTTCACTTCTTTAAAATACTTGTCCAAGTTAAGTAGCTCTTGGTGAAATGGTCTGGCCTATGGAGTAACAACATATAACATTCCTTTTTGCGATTATATATAAATAGAGAGAAAGAGAGATTAATAGATACAGGTTTATTTGATAGATAAAATGAGTTGCTTTCTCTTCCATACCAGACCCAGGAGGTGGAACGCTCTGGTTCGCTTTTTTTTTTTTTTTCCGATGAATTGTCAAAATCAAACTTGAAAATTCATCACAGATCTGTCCCCAATTAGAAATCTAATCAGGCCTGGTCCCCATCATTTGCACAGATATGCAAATATTATCACATAAACATAAATTCAAATAATGTTAGCACTCAAAGTTTTCTGTAATAGTTTCAAAGATGAGTTCTCTGAAGTTAGTAGAATCAAAGTTTTCATCGACTTGTAAATTATGGTATTTTTGATATGCAAAAAAAAAAAATGAAGACTCCACAGTTGTAGCTATCTTTTTGGATCATATGACATGGAGTAATTAATTTCCAGTGCTCCTTTGTGTTCAGTAGTTTTTTAATTAATGCACTCCATTCACGAATTAATACGCAGACATCTTCATTTACATTTGGACCTAATGAATCATATAATTCAAGTATTTTTTTTCTTTTATATTAGCTATTAAAAGAATCCAATGATTATTTAAATTCGCCGGAATTAATAAAAAGTTCATTTTCTGTATATCCTGAATCACTGGAAAGTTCAAGCTATCTTTTTTTATGGAAGAGCAAAGTTGAATGAATTGAGTCGTATTGCTTTACACGATTCTGAATCTTTAGTTAATTTGAAGAAAAAAAAGAAGGGCATCAATGATTCCATCATATAACCAACCTATCTTAAAAGACGGAGAGAGAGATTGAAATATTTTTCTTCATTTGATGTTACACTTAAGTCAAGCGATTTCAGCATATAAATGGAAATGTTTACATCCTTTATTTTAATAATTGTTTCACATGGGTTCTTTGTAATTTTGTTTAGTTTAAAAAAATATATTTTAAATTTTTTGCTTGAAGTATCACCCGTTTTTTTTTTTATTGAAACATCACCCGTTAAAGTGTTAGAATAAGTATCATTATCTTCCAAAATTGATTGATTCTTATTACTAATTGGAAAATTTTCTACAGAATTAGACATTTCCTTTTCAATTTTATTTCCTCTCCTGCCTTCATTCGATATTCGTTTTTTCTTATCGCTAATGATCAAATCATTGGTATTTTTCCTTTTTTTAGAAGTTTCAGTTTTTTTGCTTTTTGTAAACTTTTTTTTTATTTCTCTTTTGAGAAGTTCTGTAAAATTTCATCTGGGTCGTCATTTTCTTATTCGATGGCACTGAATATTGAGGCATTGGAGAGAATTTCTTGAGGCTGCTTTTTATTTTTGCGGCTCCACGGCATCCTTCTACTAAAATTTTCAACGTAAATATAAAATTTTTAAGCATTAGTTCTTGAACATCTGGATTTTCTATTAATTTGGTTAATTCAGAACAACGATTTTGACATTGAATGATTTGTCTTTCTGTAGATTTTATATTTATTTCTTTTGCGGAAATGGTCATATTATCTTCATTGGTATTTCTTTCTTCTATTGAAAAAACATTTGATTTTAAAATGGATTTATTTGTAAAAAAAGGTAAAATGAATTTTTTGGATATGTTTGCACAAATTATCATCTGGGCAAAAACATTTATAAAGATGGCCACATAATGAGTCGCATGCCATATTTGTAGATTTCTCCAAACAATACTCTGGTATTGGGCAATTTTCGTGAATTTTTACCACTTTATATTCTTCGTTTTTATCTTCATTTGCTGACACATTCCAAGTATTTTCTGAATCTTGATAGACGTCTGTATTAATTCTGATTCTTTTTTTTTTTTTTGTGATTTACTTCAATCCTTGTGGATGACTGAGTTTTGAATGGAAAATCCATATATAATTTGTAAGCATATGTCAGATGTCTATCTTTCTCCATTTGCATTAATGTGTTAACTAAATTATCTATTCGCTTATTAAATTTTCTTTTGAAATAAACTGTTCCAAGCAATAAATGAATTAAATGACAAATAGAACACTCATGATCTTGAATTATAGTTGATAACTTTTTCCAGCTGTTATAGATACCTATAAATCGTGCAGAATTTTCACTTTCTCTAGAAAATAATGTATAGCAATTAAAGAAAAAAAAAAAAAAAAAAACCGAGTTTTGTGTTTTTGAATAAATCAACCAGCTGCGAAGCTGTATTTCATCATTTGGCACTTTTTTAAAAAAGTAGTAGTGGAAAGTAAAGTAGTAGTGGAGTAGTAAGTAAAAGTAGTAGTGGAAAATGATCTGCCTTCAGCATTCTTAGCAAAAACTCTTTTGTGATTGTACAGGTCTGTTTTTAACACAAAACATTTTAAAGTGATCAATTACAATGCTTGTTCACAAACCTGAATCACTTATATAAACTTGATCAAATGTGTTATTGACATCGCAGTTTTATATGATTCAGTCATATTTGCATAGGGTTCTTCAAAGAGTTTCACCGTTCCTACACTTTCATTGCAAAATTGTGTAGTTTGTGCGGAATGTTTTTCGCCAGTTGAAGTTTGAATTGTAACTTCTGAAGTCGAAGCAATTTCACTACCAGTATTACTTCGTAGACGAGAAAACAGATATACTCAAAACTTTTTGAAAATTTGCACAAAAGAAGAAAAGCTAATTTTATTTTTGGAAACTGAGTCTTGACACCCAGAGGGATACTTTCTTAGCATGGATACGAGTAGATCTAACAATATAAAACATTTTATAATATGAATTATCAAAGTAATATATGCGATATAACCTAGTAGGTGAGGTAAATGACCGTACTTTATAATATGTTGCACACTTGCACCAAAATGTCATATATCTGTAAACTTCGTACATTTCAAAACCCATCGATTGTTCCAGTTTAATTTCTACCTCTTACCTCTCTTCTTTCCATCCCACTATTACCGCTCATAACATTATTTTAGCTCTTGATCATGTTGGTCCCCGGTCCATAGCATCCCCCCCCCCCAAGATGATCAGCCCTGAAAGTACTGTTCTATACTTGCGCAACGCTCACTAAGCTTTAGATAAAAAACAAAATCGAACAATTTTCCTAAAAATTCTAAATGTATCCTATATACAAATTTAGCAAGATCTTCATTATTTTGTTAAACAGACTACAAAATAATAATTTCGTTGCTTTCATTTCGTCCATTCGTCACAGTTTAAATATTAAAAGTTTTTAGTTTAGAGGAAGGGGCTCTTTGAGAATTTCAAGAGGGGCCTGCTTTCTTTGGAGGGGAGATCAATGTGAAAAGCGGCTACACCATCATAGGAGGTCTCTTTTATCTCTGATGGTAGTGGCTTTTTCGCAGCCAACTCCCCTGTACTTTAAGGCAGAAGGGGGTCGGGGAGGCGGTCGTATGGTATTTGCGCTCAATAAATTTCCCCTTTCCGCTCAAGCGTCAAGAAAGGCTACCACATTATAAACATTATCTTTGCATGTAAGATTTGGCGATTTTACAATGTACGCCAAATGGTAATCAACTCACTATGAGTGAGAATGATAAAGGCATCACCTCCCTCCCCAAATAAAGTCATGGGCATTGGACAATACCGTCAACGCCACAAATGCACAGATTTTTATTTTTAGACAATGACATGTGAATTTTGTGCTTCACAGTACGTTGAAGAAAACCAAATATGTATTGCGAATGCCCCTTTTTCAACCAATTGAAATCAAAATTTAACGCAGAAGGCATTTTTAATATCACGATCATATGTTAAATTTCATTTATCTAAGTCGTGTTTTTATATTATCACGTACAGACCAACTAACATTCAACTCTTTGAAGGATTTAATTCAAAATTCGATAAGTATTTAATTTAAATGTTAAATTTTTATGCCGATTTTATTCGTATAGCTATTTACTGTCTATTATATTCGTTTGTATTCGAATAGCCAGACAGACTTCACATCAATGGATTTGATAGAAATCATCAAATTTGTTGAAATAACATGCAACCAAATTTCAATTTGCCTTGCTAAAGACGGTTTTGAGTTATTGTGTTCACAGACGTATGAACAGACATAGTTGCCAAACTGTGCTTTATGGACTCGGGAAATGAATTAAAACTAAGATATTGAGATTAGTTAAAATCTCGAGTTGGATTTTTGACGATTACAATACTTCCTCTTTGCATACTTCGTTATACTAGTAAGTAAAAATGGACTTGACTTCATAAATCACTCAATTCTTTTATGAATTATAATAAATTTTATTATAAACAGATAACTATTATGGGAAATTTTTATATCCTTTCTGAACTTCGAACTGAAATAAACAATATCAATTTTCAAGAACTCGAATGGCATATTCTATAATCTAGCATATCTTCTGATAAAGAAATATTAATTTGAAATAACAAACAAAATTCAATTCAATTTTAGAGGGAGGTACAAAAGTGCATATTAAGTCGCAATAAATTTATACTTTTGATATAATACTAAAAAAAATCTGAAAATAAAATTTAACACATAGAAACAGATATCGAAAGACATAAAAATATTAAAACTTTTATTTTAAACTGTGAAAATTTGTCTATATTTCTTTGATAATATCAGTTTGAACAAATAACGGAGACAACTGAATCATACTATTCCACAAACAGGTCTCAACTATTTTAGAAAAAAACAAAAAAAACAAAAAAAAAAAACGGTCGTCTCTTTCAACTTGCATTACAGATTCGGTATGGATCTCCGTTAGATTTCAATCAGAAAGAAAACTAAATAAAAAAATGAAAGAATCTTTACTTAAATATTCAATCACTATTTATAACCTATTAAGTTTAGAATGTTTCTATTAATTTAGAAAAAAAATATATTAATATTATTCTTATCAATTTAAGTGATCTGACATTTTTAAAATGGAGGTACTCGCCTTCAGAAATGACATTTTCGATGGAAAGGTGGGTGGGGGAATCTCCTCATTATTGGCATCTTTGATTCAAGCAGAAAGGAAGAATCACACTATAGAATCAGAATTCGACGTTTGAGGTAAATATTATTCAAAATTAATCCTTTTCATTAAATAAACAAAAGACTGATAGATATTCTTTTAGCTTAAAAGAAACTAACCGCCTTCTTTGACCAGTTGTTCACCTTTCATATTAAAAGTAATAATTTAGCCCTTGAACTACAGAAACAGATAATCAGCTGAGAAAGACGAAATTGTAGTAATAATTTTACCCTGTGGTACCTAATCCGTAGAAAATAAAAGATAAGAAAATTAATAAAGAAAGTAACAGGAAAGCCATATTGAAAGGGAGAGGAATTAAATTGGAGTAGATGACCATGAAATTGAGTTAGGATTTCAGGATTACTTTTATACTATATAAAGAAGGATAATCATTTATGGAAAGCAAAGGGGGAAACGTGTGTCAGTAAGCAGTATTTATATTTTTATCTTTCAAAAGCTATATCTTCTCATTGTGAATTCTATTTAATAATAAAAATTTAAAAAAAACCAGTAGTACAGATTTTTCGAGTCCAATTTGCAGAATGCATTAAAAATAGTTTCATATTAAAATACATATTTAATAACTTTCAAAAAATAGAATTACATGAACTTCTTATGGTAGGCATTTCAATTGTGTGTTTCTCATAATTTTTGCAAAGTTAAATATTAAAGCGAAATATTGATTAGTAATTTTACAAAATCGTATTAATTTTATTATTAATAATTATCTACAATAATTAATATTCATTAACTAATAAATATGAATAATTATTTCATATTCAAATTCGTTTTCTTAGTACTCAATGTTAAAATGCATTTATAATCATCTCAGAATTAAGGCATTTATTCCATTTTTTGATAATATAAATTTATATATGAAATAAAAATACATTTAAAATCCATATAATACAAATTAAATAATCTCAATTTAAAAACAGAAAAATTTAAAAAAAAGTTTAAAAAATTGCAGGTGTAGCTCAAAATATTTACATAATGACATTTTTTGAATTAGTTTTAAAAAATGAAATAATAGCATTTCAATTTTCTATTGTAAATATATCAAAACTGAATATACACATAAAGGTATTAATAATTATGCTACTATTTAAATTTTTTTAAAAGAGTTATTTGGGAAGGGGGATCACTGATCTTAATCCAATATGAAAATCAATATTACACTAAGATACCTGTGCATAATTTATTGGCATATCTATTCAAGAAGATCTATCACAGCTGTGAAGCACGTAAATAATTGCTATCACAGATGAACAGATCATCTAGTTTGCCATGGCTGCCAGCTGGATTTTCTTCCTTAGCAAATCTTCCACTTTCTTATCCAATACTTTCAAGTTGAATATTATCAAACATCAATACTTCAAAATTGTATCAATTTTTGAACATGAGATATTTAGAAAACAGAGATATAATTACTGAAAAAACACAGACAAAATTATATTATAGAAACCAAATGAAAAATAAACAAGTGGCTCAAAATCTAGTATTGTAGATTAAAATCTAAAGACAGAAGATGACTTTTTTATAAAATTATTGTCAATCAGGTAACTATTATATATTATATTGAATTAGAAAGAAATTTGCATAATAACAAATAAATTTGTTATGAATGATTGGAGGTAAACAAAACTAAATATTGATCTTTAGATTGAATAATATTATATATAAATAAAGCTACAGGGCAATGAAAAGTACATAAATGCTGTTAAAGTAAATGCAAACATAACATCACAAGTCAACAATAAAAGAAATTTTTTTTATTAAATTTATTATAAAATGACCTGATTACAATGCACTCGATGAAGCAAGAGGAAATAATGCATCGTAAAAATTGTCATAAATAAAACATCTAAAAATAAAGTAGAAAACTAAATTATAAATATTGCTTTTTATTTCTCACAATGCTATGCAAAAATAAAATTAGAATTCATTGAAAAGTAATACATAATTATTGTTAAAATTAATCTAAAAACAGAAGAGATTCATATAAAATTTGAGTCAGAGCTATTTTAAAGACTCAATGATAACTCAATAGCAAATTGAGTTACTGATTTGACTGATTCTAAAATCTCTTTTTTGAACTTGTGTAAAATAAGTAGGGATGAACTAGATGTTTCCTATAATGCATACTGTGAGTTTCTAGCAAGTTTCTTTGAACCCATATGATATAATAATCATTATAGAAAATTTTGCAAGATTAGATTGGCTATTAAGAATCATACTAACCATATAAAACTATACACAAAAATTAACTGTAAAATTACATTTAAATCTGAATCTTATTTACCAAAAATATGTGATAAATATGTTAAAATGGTCACTGACATATATTTATTGTGAATCTTTCTTCCTGAGAACCATTTCAAATTTTAATATTAAAATTTTCAAGATCTGTATTCACATTTTTATTATAAGACAAATAACTATATATGTTATAAACAGCCTTTAAATAATTTTTATATTTATTATTCATAAAATATAAAAGATGCCTTTTTTTAAAAAAATAAATCCAAAATAATGTTATGGTGAAATAAAATATAATTATAGTGTAGAACTGCATAATATATAAAAAAAGAAATATTAATTTATTTACAAATTATTGAATGAACTACATATATAAATAAAGTATTTGGATATTAACTGCATACTGTTGATGAATAAAGATTTAATTATGAAAGAATTTATGAGCAATGATCCTTGGCAATTAATTGTTAGCATGTGGTTAATATACAACTGAAAACTAAAGTTTTCTTCAAACATATGATTTTTGTATTTTATTTATTATTGAAATTCAAAATTATTTAATAAATGAAAGAAAATGATATATACAATCATTTGAGCATCATTGCAAAATATTTAGAGAATATCTTTTCAGAATGAGATATAAAATATTTCCTGACAACTGATGACACTTGCTCCAATAATTCTCCAACATTATCTAAATATAAGGGAGAAAATACATGTTCAGATTACTTAGTTGATTTTAAAATGTAAAATGCACAATAAAAAATTAACTTGCATATAAAAAGATTTTTCTATATCATTTTGCTTATACTTCATAAGAAAGAATCATACAAAAAGTTGATTAGTTTTTCATTGCTTCTTGCATTATTATTTCACTCAAACAAAATTTCTACCTTTCTTTTAATTCAGTCTACCTATTTTGTGTTCAGTATGTATAAAATTGTTTTGTTAATTTAGCAAAGTACAAAAATGGTTAATTGCTCCTAATGAAATTAACCATAAAAGTAAATTCTAGAATAAAGAATTTAAAGCAAAAGAAAGAAATGTCAAGGTTGGCAAATTTGGATATCTGCAAAGTCTAACAGAACAAAAGAAAGTGAATGATATTTATACACAGTTAAAGAGTATTAGTCATTAAAAGAAAACACATGGTGATTGATGAAAATAGTAAGCATGGAAGGTGGAATATTCTAAGACAATAATTTTTGAATGCTCCGAAAGTTAATTCAGCCTTGATTAGAAAAATTCATGCATGTCCATAATTAGTTTACAAAAAGATAAAGATTTTAAAAATTAAAAATTTTTACTTCTGCATAAAAAAAGCATATAACAATTTCTTGCTACATGTTTACTATCACAAATAAACAAGAAAATAAAACGTATGCAATAAGTTTTCGCCCTAAATAAACATAACAAGGAAGAATTTTTTTTTCCATACTCATCTATTATCCTGAATGTATAAACATTGTTCAGAAAGCATATTATATGCCATTATTAAAACTCAGTAGAAAGGAATTTAAGAAGAAACTAGAATATATTATACTCAGAGCAAAGCTTAGCATGTGGATCTCTTTAATCATGTGTGTGTGGTAATGTAAACATAAGCAATAAATGGTGGCAAAAGCTCATGTCAACCTTTAGGAGACCAATCACAGCACAGTTCACATCCGCCTGATGCTTTTATAAGATGCGCTGTGATTGTACTCATTTAAGTTGACATGGTCTGGTCGATTTCTAGAGAGTGTCAATTTCTGATTCGTCAACGTAGAATCGCTGGAAGAACGTATCCTTTTGGAAATATGTGATTTTTTCTTAATTTCTTTTATAATTTTTAATGAGCCTATAAAAAAATTTAGACTCATAGATTAAATTTTATTTTTGAGCTCTAAATATCGTATTTTCAACTATTATGTCAATTTAAATCATTGAAGTTCTTGGAGCAAAGGTAAATCCTGACGCTTTCGCTTGTAGAATTGCCTCATTGCATTCGCTATGATATAAAGTGACTGAAGTGATGTAATTTTCACAAAGTCAAACAAAAACAAAATATTCATTTAAAAATTGTAATCAAAGATGGAAGACGATATTGAGGAAATGAATAAATTGCGCCAAATAAGAAATCGGAGGTATCGGAATAAAGCTGACAGTGCTAATGACGATTCTGAAAACGAACCGTCATTAAATGAGATTCCTGATGATCCTGGCCCCGACAAAGATATTGCATCTTTAATGGGATTTGCGAGTTTTGGAAAAAAAGCACGAACGTTCGATTTTGATGCGCTTTTTGAACAGACTCGGAGAGCAGCGAAAGAAAAATATGATTCTAATAAAGAAAAAGTTTTGGCATCTGATTTAGCAGGAGTTGAGCAAAATACCAAGACAATTGAGTCAAATTCAAGTGAATCGGATTCTTCAAGCGAAGAATCAAGTGACAGTGAAGAAGAAATAGGTCCACCGATTCCTGAAAATATTATTAATTCAAATGATGACACAAAATCAAAAGGGGATGATCATAAAGATTCAGAAAGTGAAGATGAACCATCTACATTGATGAATGATAGATATAAATCTATACCAGCAAGTCATGAAGTAATTCTTGAGCATGGTGATAAAACTGTATCAGCTATCAGTCTTGATCCTAATGGAGCTCGCCTTATTAGTGGTGGATATGATTTTGATGTAAAATTCTGGGATTTTGCTGGCATGGATGTTACTCTGCAATCATTTCGTTGCCTTAGACCCTGTGAATCGCATCAGATAAAAAACATTGAGTACAGTATAACTGGTGATGCAATACTCATTGTTTCTGGCAACTCCCAAGCAAAAATATTAGATAGAGATGGTTTTGAACTTTCAGAATGTCCTAAAGGAGACCAATACATTTCTGATATGGCTAAAACTAAAGGACATTGTGCGATGTTAAATGATGGTTGTTGGCATCCTCGGATAAAAGAAGAATTTTTAACTTGCTCCAATGATGGAAGCTTAAGGATTTGGCTGATGGATGAGAAAGTTCAACAGAAAAATGTCATCAAGCCTCGACAGCAAGGTGGACTACGAGCAATCCCAATATCTTGTCGATATAGTCGAGATGGGCAACTTGTAGCTGCTGCATGCCAAGATGGATCAATTCAAATGTGGGATCATAGAAAACACTTTGTAAACACTTGCCTGTTGATGCGTAATGCCCATGATAAAGGTACTGATACATCATCATTAGCATTTTCATATGATAATCATTATGTGGCATCAAGAGGTGGGGATGATACTTTAAAATTATGGGACTTAAGGAATTTTAAACAACCTGTGAATGTAGCTTATTCTTTATTTAACAGATATCCAATGACTGATTGCAGTTTTAGTCCAGATGATAGCTTTATTTTTACAGGTGTATCACTTAGAAAAAATGAAACTAAAGGCAAATTAATATTTCTTAATAGGAATACTTTTCAGACTGCTTATGAATTAGAAGTTGGAGATTCAGATGCTGTTAGGAGTATTTGGCATCCAAAACTTAACCAAATTATTGCTAGTACTAAAAGTGGTATTGTGAAAGTCTATTACAGTCCTGAATTGAGTGAACGAGGTGCAAAATTATGTGTCGTAAAAACGAAGCATAAAGCTAAGCACACAGAAATGATATGTGAACAACAAATCATTACTCCTCATGCTCTTCCTATGTTTAGAGTTGACAGGCCAAAAAGTACCAAAAAACAAATGGAAAAAGATCGTAAAGATCCTTTGAAATCGCAAAGACCAGATCTGCCAGTTACTGGCCCAGGTCAAGGTGGGAGATTAGCATCGGCAGGAAATACTTTGTCATCCTTTATTGTAAGAAATCTGGGATTGAAAAAGAAAGTAGATGACACATTAGATCCTCGAGAAGCTATTCTAAAATATGCAAAAGATGCTGAAGAAAATCCATATTGGGTTACTCCTGCATATTCTAAAACACAACCTAAACCTGTGTTTTTGAATGAAGAAAAATCAGATGAACCTCCAAATAAGCAAAGAAAAATATAATTGTTTACATTGTATCAGAATTTATAGCATTATTTTTTAATTTCATATGAATAATTATGTGAAAAATATTATACATATTTTATGGAGAAGTATTGGATAAATATAGTTGTATAATCTTATACTCATAATTAACAACTTATTTTATATAAGTTTTAAGAGGAGATTTCAATAATACTAAAGAAAATATCATTTTAATAACAGGTTTTTTTAAATAGGAAAAGATAAGATGAAAAATAAAATTAAAAATTCATTCATTTAATATCTTTGATAAAAGTAAACAGAATGTTTGGTTTTATTTACTTACCAAAAAAGTTATAGTTGCAATAACTTTGAGTTTCAGAATTAGCTTTACAAAAGTGCCAAGATTGGAAGAATACTATTTTTTTTAGATATTTTATAGAATTTCTACATTAATAGCTTCATACTAAATTTCAGAAAATTATTATCAAAAAATTAACAATTAAACAGATTGATTGAAATAACTTTTTTGATATATATATATTATTTATTTAATTAGTTTAATTTTTTTCCATTTTACATTATTCCATAAAGGTATTAAATAACATTTATTATTTTTTACAAAATATACTTTAAGAATGTGATTAATATTTGGCATAAAATAATACAAACAGATTATTTGATAATTCTTTCTAGAATTTTATTTCATGGATGAATATAGATTTTCTCTTCCTCTCCCATTCTATTGAAAAGTCATCTATTTAAATCCTAAAGAATTTTTAAAAAATGATTTCTAAACCTAAAAAAATATATTTTTGATTATTTAATGAAATTAAATTTACCATGCTGCAAACTTGCATTTAAAAGGTATCTAAATACTTTATTGATATTCAAATTATATTTTTATGGTGTCTTAAAACTGCAAAAAATTAAATAAGATATTCTGTTGATAACAAATACACTTAAGTATCTATCTCTATGTTTATAACTTGGTGACCATTCATAACTAGGTAAATATCCTCATGTACCGCTACTGAAAAAATCTGTTTAATTCTCTGAAGTAATATCTATAATGTAAAAATAAGGTAAAAGCAGTTTAAAAATAACAGTATCAGCTTTTTTTTTTTTTAAATTTTTATATTGTAGCATTTTATATAGGTACATTTTAACTTTTGCTGTTGATAATTAAAATTTGTATTGGGATATTACTTTTTATTCATGATTTTTTTTTTTTCATTTCCAAAAAAAATTGTACTTTAAATGGTGAATTAAAAAACAAAAATAGCTTAAGATAAAATTAACAAAATTTATTGCTTTGCTTTATCTTGAGTCATATGTGATTTAAAAAAAAAATAACAGTGTAGCTTGCTTTGAAAAAGCATTATGGAAAAAGGAATATGAAAACTTTTGACTATGTTGTGTGTAAAATCGATTTTCAGTTCAAGTTTATAATGTCAACTTTTTTTGGAGGGGAAGGGTGCATTTTTATTTTTAAAAATATATAAACTACGTAAATTTTATAATTTGGAATCATTCTTAACCCTTTATTTACCAAATTATTTTGCTATCAATTTTTCAACTTTATTTTTGAACCAGTAGTTAAAGTTTCCTTGCAGAATAATCCCAAGGAATCCAAGAATTTTTTTTTAATTAATCAAAATATCTTAATTTAATTACTAATTAAATATTTTTGATTTTTACTTTTAGTTATTTATTTGCAATCTGAGTTACATTCTCTGTGTTTTTTTAATACCATCAGAAAAAAAATAGTCATACTACAAAGATATAAGCCATATTTAAATTGTACTTTTAAATACCGTCAGTAAATGAAGGGTATATCAAATATAATTAAAATTGTCTTTTTTGGAGATTTTATTAGATATATAAATATGGCAATTAAACAATATTTATTATTAACATTGGTCTAAGGTGTGTATTAAATATTATAATTGAATAGCAGGCTTTATCACCAAACAGTAATGATCTTGTATGTCTTTTATTCTTGTTATGTATTGCTGTAAATAAATGGATGTTTTATTATCGTATGTTTTAAAAATCAAGTTATAATTAAATGATAGAGAAACATTGGCCATCTATTGAAAAGTGCTCAGAATTTGTAAAAAAATAACAATATGCTGATTGTTTGAAATACATAAAAAGTTGAAATGCAATATTAAATTGTAAATTTCTTGATTATTTTAAAATTAATTAAGAGTTGTAAGTACACTTCAAAAGGCGTTTTCTTCCACCTTGTTTTGCTTATATGTTAATTTGCACTACTAAAAATAATAAGATAAATGCTTGAAATATTTTTGACTTCAATTTTTATTCTTAACAGTATTCAATTTTATATTAAAAGAAATTATATTGAATACTTAAATCATGGAAGTTTTTGCTAGTAATTATTATTCTTTTCTCGTGATATTATATTAAACCTTTTCACTATTTTGATTAAAATAATGCTAAAGAATTATAATATCTTAATACGGATATACTATTAACTGTTTTTTATTTCTTAAATGATATTTATTACAAGTGGTCTTTATAAAAAAATATTTTGTTTTACTCTCTTAATATAAGTTGTTTTATCACTTGAAATACCAATCAAACAAAATAAACTTGATTTTGATCCATAATTGAAATAGGAATTATCCAGTTACATTGCCATAAAATCGGTACATTTGCATACAATTCCTGCTTGATTAATTATGAGCATGATTCTTAGATAATTATTTTTGCATTTGTTTACCATTTAAATATGTATTTAATCCAATTTTGATGCTTGAACAGAATATTTTATATCTAATGAAAAAAAAAAATTGGAATGAATATTTTAGGTTAGGTTTAGAATATAACATGTTAGAGAGAATTATTTCATAAATAATGTGATATTTAATGGATATTTTTACTTTAGTTATACATAATACTGCTTGCATAGTATATATTTAAGAAAATATAAATGAATAACATACTAAAGATAATTTTATAATAGGTGTCAAAGATGGATTTAATGTTATGTCTAAAAAGTTAATCTTGAAATAGGAAGGTACTGTTATGAATTGTAAAAATTAATGACAAAACTTCTTAGTAATAAATTTGTCTTCAAGTTGGCATATAGAAAAACTAAGGATGATTTTTGTTAAAAAATAAAGAAAACATGTAATTTTAAGATATGATGAAAAAATTAAAGTATTGCAGATCATTTTTAAAAATTCATTATTATCAGAGGGAAAAAATTGCTTCAAGGTAAAAAAGCATTCTTAGATTTTAATATTTTGTAATAATTATAATGCAATATTTTTTAAATAAAAAAATATTTAATCAGACTAATCATCCACATTCGTACACCAGCTAAAGCATATTTATATCAACTTTTAACTGTTTGAGTTGTCATATAGAATTCCAACCCATACACATATTTCATTTTTAGTAGATGTATATAATTCCCTATGTACCTATTATCTGTCTTGTAGAATATTCTGAAAATAGACTAGATAGATACTTTTCATTTCTCTCAAATTATGTTTTCTTTTAATGAATATTAATTATAATTTATTAAATATTATAATTTTAATATATTTTGTCTCATTTCATATGTTAAAAATATCAATTTCTGCTAGTTATAAAGTGATAGATGATATGATTAATAATTTTTGAAAGCATAATCATTATTATAATAGATACAAATTTGACTGTTTTTTGTTTTTTCTTTTTTTAAGTAAAAGTAACTTTTGGTCATTCTTAATTATTAAAATGTATTTATCAATTGGATACAAAATCTCATAAAGTGTGATAACTACAAATGGTTATTAAACTACCACATCAGACTTCTAACAATAAAAGAATTTATTGATTTGAAGTAATTATTCTTTCATAAACTTGAATTAGATTTATGCTCGTACTAAGTATAAACAAGAACTGCCATCCATAAAACATGTAGATTTGGATACTATAATTTTTATAGGACTTCCTAATATTTTAAGAAGCATTATACTAACAATCTGAACTTAATTAAATTGTAACTAAAAAGTATTCAGAAGTATGCAGCCTTTTTTTTTTTTGACAAATAAAGAGTTTAATGAAGTTGCTCACAATTAATAAAATAAAAAGTGGGAAGTCAGGAATAGGACATGGGAAAGAGAAAGAATTTTTGATGGGGAATGATCCTTAGAGTATCAAAATGTGATGTAGTTCAGTCATTTTTCAGATAATCAGAATGTTTACCATTAATAAAGAAGATTTTTGTTGCAAAATTCTTAATTTTGAAATTTGTTTAGATTTCTTTGAATTGAGTTTATTAATAAGATGACAATTACTTTTTCGAAGAAATGCAGAAGTATCAGTCAAGAATAATTATATATAGACTTAAATATCGAAGATGTATTAAAGTAGCCAGATTCTTTTAAAATAATTACTAGCTTTCAAAAAATTTTTCCATGAACTTTAAACAACACATTTTATTTTGATATACATACATTACACTAATGATAATTTAGATATTTCAATGCACCAAATACAAAAATAAAACTTGTAAAACTGTTTTTAACATTTTTCACCACAAATACAAATTATTTGTGCAATTAGGTGCATTTACACTACTATAATGGATATAAATCCCCTTGAAAGGTGGTTTCCCGTAATAATTTTAATCTCCTTGACAAATAAATAATTCTTTAAATTGTACAAGATAATTCATAGTTCATATTTTGTCAAATGAAATTACATATTATTAAAAAAATATGAAACTAAGACATTTTATCCATATTTCTTTCTTTTCATAATTTAAGAAAACAAAGTAGTTTGCTTAGACAAAAACTAACTGGAAAAAAAAAAAAACTGACAAATTACAAACTATTTGTAGTATATCTGACTCTGGACCCATCTTAAAAAAAAGTTTTGAACTATCAAAATTTGCCAGTTTTAATTGGGTTTCTCAGTTTGTAAAAAAAATGTACACTATATACAAGTATTTAAAAACTGAATGCCACAAATTAATCAATGTCATTCTTTGCTTGTTCTTCTTGGCTTGGTGCAGGACCTAGTAAAGGTCGTCTAAATAGCAAGATATGAGGCTCTGAAAAGAAAAACGCTACATTAATAAGCAGAAATAAAATTTTACACATTTAAAATATAAAACATGTAAAGAAATTGTTGTTATATTTTAGTGTTTACAAATTCAATGCCATTCTGAATTTATGTATATATATTTATGCTCAAATGCTGAAATATTTTTCCTTAAAAGGTGAAGGAACCAAATAATATAAAACAAATACAGAATACATACCCAAATTAACATTTTAATGGTTTAGGTTTAGTTATATTAACGTCCCGTTTGAAGCAACACTTGGGCTATTTTGGGACGGACCTCGTAATTTTGAACCGCAGTCAGATGACGATTTTGATGGAAAAGACTGGTAACACGCAGACTGAAAATTGATTAAGGGAACTTGACCATTTTATTTGAATATTAGCTGATTATTCAGAGTTGCTCTTGACATATTTTCATATGTTCCTCAATTTCCTTTTCCCCTTTTTTTCTACAAATATTGCAATTACGTTTTCTTGAAAATCTCCTTTGAATCCCTGATTATGATAAAATAAACCTTTTAAATTTTGCCTGTAAACAAACTTCAAAAGTGGTTCATTTACTGAAGACAAATGCACTTTTCTGTTACTGTAATGCATGCCAAGTGGTTTTCTAGACCATTTTTTCACATCACAAATTAAAAAAATACTTGGCATGGATCCTTTAGTTGAAATGCTTTTAGATTCACATGTACTAAGCATTCCTATTCCATTGTATAAACATCCAAGGTACTAGATCATTTTCGGAGACTATTTTCTATCCTGAATTTGCACATTATCTAGTTCTCCAGTTTCCAGACATAAGAAAGGATTAGAATGAACATAACAAAATAATTGTGACAAACTCTGACAAGCAAAATTAGTAATTAATTCAACAATAAAATAAATAGATTTATAGAAAAGTGCTTGAAATATTACTTACAAATAATTGATATAAAAAATAATAAAATTTTGTTGAAAACACTGAAGCGTACATAAATAGTTTGTGTTTAAGTTTATCACTGTCTGATCAGCTTCCCTTTTGGTATTCAAGACTACATTCTTCCTTCGTTGTAGCTTCTTAAAGCTTTCATTGTTTTCTTCAATGTATAAATTTTTTTCAGAATTTGCTTGAGACTCAAGCCAGGCAGTTTTTTGTTTTCTTTCGTCATCTGATTTTTTTTTCTTTTTTTTCTATCATTTAAAGTGTTTTGGTATGCACTTAAAAATCCATAGAAGGATGAAAATGTAGCAAAAATAGTGCTAAATACAAAACCCAATTAATTAAAATTTAGAAACAAAATATTGTCTTCATTATAAGAATATTAATGCTGTAAGACATTTCAATGATGTCTGCAGGATATATATATATATATATAAATAAAGTAACCAATCTAAAGTAAGAAATAGTTTGGAAACGAAACTATAATGAAAACAAAACAAAACAGTTTCGAAATCGCAACTAAAAATTATTTCCTATTCAAACTAAAACCAAAAAAGGAACAGGAAAAAACTTCATAGTATTTAGAGAGTGCAAATGCAGCTACTTCTAAAACACAGATGAATTGATACAAAACTATTAAAATCAAGTTAATAGGAAAATCAAATTAACCAAATAAAAAAGAATCCGGCCAGATGATTTTTTCAAGGGTCACCCTCAGGCAGGGATTCAAAAAAAGGGATTTTTTTCTGTGAAGGAAATGCAGACAAGAAAGTCTAATAATGATTCCTCGTGACCCGAAAATCCCTCGAAATTAGGCTCAAGAGATATACCATTTTAACAGAAAGGAAAATGCAAAACAATAAATTAGAAGAAAATAACCACTAATAAGTAAAAATATAATAACAAAAATACCATAAAATAATACTTAAATCATTAAAGAAAAACAAAAAGGTAAGAACATACCAGCAGCAGCCAAGGAAATTTTAAGCTATCGATTGTGATTCCTGCTTTTTAAAAACACGAAGCAAACGGTAATTTAGGTAAAAAATTGTAGGCTCCCAGCACCATCTATTGAGTGATCTAATATGCAAGGAAAGTTCTATTTTTATTTTAGCCAAAGGATTAATCCCAGACCATACCTTGTTTAATTAAAAAATTGATATTACAGTAATTTCTAGGAAATTCATTTTTAATTAAATTTTTAATGAGGTTATTTGATGCTTCAATATAGGAATTTTTATTATTGCAAACCCTTTTGATCCAGTTAACTTGTAAGAACATTAGATTTTTGAAAATTTTAGTGTTTAGATTGGAATGGTAGTTGCATAGTTTTGTTATTTTAAAGTTGAATTCATCCCTTTAATCGTATATATCAACTATTGTTTTATCATTAGCAATTTCGATTTTTAAATCCAGAAAGGTAGCCTCAAGTTGATTTTCATTTGTTTCTGTAGTAGTAGGTCATCAATATATCTCCAATGAGAAAAAAATAATTAAATATAATTTAATAAACGGGTGGAGATATATATAATAACGGGTGGGGAGGAATCATTATTAGACTTTGTCTGCATTTCCTTCACAGAAAAAATCCCTGCCTGAGGATGACCCTTGAAAAAGTCTTCAGGCCGGATTCTTTTTTATTTGATATTCCTATTAACTTAATTTATATATATATATATATATACACACATACACGCAGGGAAGTTACACAGCAAATTATGTTTACGAGAAAGAAGATCTCTCCTCCTTCTAACTCGCACACAATAATCACTGGCAATCAGTTGGTTTACTTGAGATACTGATTATATTTTATTTCAATCAAATCACTTAGCAAGGTTGACACTCAAATCTTGGGGGAGGGGGGAATCAATGTTTCTTAGTATGTATATGCATTACAAGAGAAATGTGCAAACAACGCTCATGTGTTAGTTTTATTGGATGAAACAATACCCTATAGATTTAATGAATGTGAAAAAACAAGGTTCTTTAATATGGCTTAAACAAGATGCAGTTTGTAAATCAGTATAATTTTTGGACTTGGCATTCCCATATTTTTACATTATTCTTCACAAAATTAAAAACTGTGCTAAAAAGCCTCCTTTTTTTCAGTTTCAATAGCTGTACTAATAATCAAGTAACTTTTAATATCATTTCAATATAAGTATTTTTTTTTCTCAGCCTTATATTTTCTTGATCATCAATCTCAAAAGCTCTGGTCATCAAAAAATAAGTTTTTAAATATTTTTACTTCTTTTGACCGTGTCTTTTATTAACTGTTACACAAAAATGAAAAGATTTTCATATAAGAAATGTACTACTGTCTTAATTTTTCTTAAAAAAGAAATCACTGAAGAATATAAATAATATAAGATCATTCCCCCCCCCATTTCGTTTCAAAACAAATAAAATATTTTGAGAATCCATATCTGATGAAGTAATGAAAATGGTTTGAAATACAAAAATGCAATAATCATATGAGTTGAAATTAATGCCAAAATGAATTACTCTTTTCTATGCATATTTTTGATATAAAGCTAAATATCAAATTAAATATTAGAATTTACAAGTGTTTAATTTAATGCAGAATTGTATAAGTGATTACAGAATTCTGATAAGGTGGATTGTATTTTTCAAATCTAGCCAAAATATTGTTTAATAAGAGCTATCATTCATAAATATCATCATTATGAGTTTCATTCAACTGCAAAAAGATATAGTGCAAAACTTTTTCATTTATCTTAGTGAAAATATCTATGAAAAAGGAAGCATAAATTATAACTGTGGAATCACAATAAAGTTAAAAAATGAGAGAAAATCATCATTTACATTATAAAAATATCAATTTTTAGCTACCGCAATTCATTACTCAAATTTATTGAATAAAATAAAAAGCCACTTCATTCTGCAAATTTGAATCTAAAAATAAATTTCAAAAAGTATATAACATTAAACTATAATCAAGCAAAATAGAGTTAAAGTGGTTTATTAATGTATCATAAAAATAACTTTTTTTCTTCTAGTTTTTACTTTTTTTGCATGTGTGATATTTAGAATGAACAAAAACTTCATCAAACATATTTACAAAATAAAAATTATGCATATATCAGAAGTAAAACAAAAGATAACATACCAATTTAAGCTACATCAATCAATATGGCAAACAAAATTTTGCGTAATGCAATTTAAATAATATGGGGAATAAAATCGAACAGAGGCATGGCTGCAAATCTTAAGAAAGTAGATTGATTTTCATCATAATCATTATATAATTTGTTAAAATTATTGGAAAATATCAATTAAATAAGTAATTTTTTAAATTTTATGATAAAATTTAAAATGCTTCAAAAATTTAGCAAAAAACCTGCCAAACCAAGCCAAAAAAAAAAAAAAAAAAAAAAAAAAGGATTTATATAAGGAACACATACTTTTCTTATACATATAGGTTGATCAGTAAAGTCCTTTTAAGCCCTTATTCAAGATGTCTCATACATTGATGAATATTTCCTCAACCCACATCTCCTCAAATGTATTATTTTTGTTTACTCTTTTTGCTTAAATTTCACTTTGCCATTGCTAAAATTGGAAAAACAATATGATAATAACAGAAAATACATTTTTCATCTTTAAGATGAACCCTTTTTCAAGTCATGGGAAGCTCATAAATTAACCACAAACATCACCACCAATTCCAGATAAACCCATCAAACTTTTCTTAGCATTTTTTTTTTAATGACACAGCATACATATTTCTAACTGGCCTTTATGGTTGATATCCTTTATTTTTTAAAGTTAATTTTTGTAAGTTTCTTATTTTGCCAGTAAGGACATTATAACCTATCTCTAAAAAAGCCAGCATAGTCAATTTATTATATGTACACATACTTTCCTGCCTAAAAGAGATGCTATTTTGAATTTACAGGGCTTACGGAGACTTTACCGATCATGCTCTATGTCTACATACATAGAAAGTAGCAACATTATAGTTGATTCTTGTAAAATGTAAGTAAATATCACATGAATACAGGAATTTTCAGAAAAAAAATACAATACAGGAAAATTTTAAATTTAGTGTTATTGAAATTCATTGTTTTAAATTGCTAATGAAATTAATTTCATTTAGTTCACTAAGAAAATTGTTAAAATACAAATTGTAAAAAAAATTATTTTTATAAACAATTAACTTTTTGAAACCAAAAAATGATCAATATTGAAATGAAAGTTGAAGACAAAAGTAACAAGAACCAAAAAGAAATCTTAAAAAGTTATTATCCAGATAACATTTGAACTCCTTGAAAGTAGGACAATCAAGTACAAATATTTGCTTTGATTTCATTATTTAGTAATAGAATCAACTTTTCTAATTTTAAAAATATAAGTAACTATTTTTAACTTAACTTTAGAGATATTATACCTAATTTAATAATTTGTTAATTTTACATATTTCCTCTCAATTTATTAATGGCTCAATATATTCAAATGAAAAATGAATTAAATATAGAGCTTTTCAATGAATATTATCTAGCAAAGTATTCTAAAATGTATAATGAACACTGAACATTATTAGTCTTACCAGGCTCATGAATCATATAATGAACCCATCCTTGACTTTGTTGCACTCCAATATTACGCCATTCATTTTCACTCATTAAGCGAGACTTTGGTAGCAATTTAACCATTTCTTTAGGAATGATTACATGCCTGAAAATGAACAAATTACTAACAATGATGTACATGAAATAAAAATATTTCGAGTCTAGATAACTATAGCTGCTCACGAACTAATTTAACATTTAAAGTTTTAATGTTAAATGGGGGGGGGGGGTGTCAGACTAATGTATATCTACTTTTTTTTCTTTCATTAATATTTCAACAAAATACAAAGTAAGACTCATTAAAAGCACTAAATAGAAATGAAAGTTTCATATAACAATTCTTAAAAAAACATTTTTCATTTAGAGATTAAAAAGAAAATCATATAAAGTTGCTCTGTTTGTTTATATGTTATTTAATTTTTATTATAATGTTAAAACCCATTACTTCAACACTCGTTGCAGAATTTCACAAAGCATTCCATTAAATAATCAATTTTTAGAATAATTTTAGGTTTTGGTTTTTTTTAGATTAATTCAACAGGCACTAAAATAGTACTCGTACATAAATTGCACACTAACAATTGCCTCTCCACACTAAGGAAATCCAAATATTTCATGGTTTCTAGCAAACCACCACACGCTAGTTATAAATCACTAAATACATAGAGATCACATGCTAATAAGTTCTCCTTGTAACTAAAATTTGACTGCTCACCAATCGCATTCAATTAGTATGCATGTTCTCTAATAAACTTGAAATAACTTTGTTTTAAACTATTCATTTTTACTCAAGTAAAACTAGATATGAAGGAAAGATTTTAAATAATTCATGAATATTTTTCCTAATTTAGGAAAATTATTTTTAATCAGTACAAAAAATATCGACATAATAAATACATATTTATTACAATAAATAAAAATCAAATGAATAATTAAATAAATTTTAGATTCTTTGATTTAAAAATTTTATTTTGAGCAAATTATATTATATTCTTTTAATAAGATAAGGATATAAGTTAATGAGATTGTAAATTGTTTAACCACTGCTTTTACTTTTCATAATATGCATCTAATGTCAGAAACCTGTGACTGAATTTTTTTTTTATTCCTCTCTTATAAAGACAAAATATTTAAAATAATTATCAATGGGGAGGGCAACTATTGAAAGGGGGGAATTTTAAAAATTGTATATTTGCTTTCTTTACAATGACAGCTTATATTTTTCTAAATGGTTTATCCACTAACACTTTCTACTTCAATGAAATAATTATAAAAGACAAGGAAAAAAGAATATATTTTACATCCTTTAAGAAATAATTAATCTGACAGTTAATTGCTTTATTTTTAACAAATTTAAATCCATCCCTTATATTATACTAACATTGAATAATGTTAAAAAATTACAATTAAATGTTGAAGAAAATGTTATTTTTAAAAGGTTAGTTACTTATGCAGAACATCAGATTGGCTGTAAAGTTGTAAACAAACAGTTATGCAAGATGAGACAAAACTTCATATTTCTTACTCTTTATATATAACAGCAATTAAAAACATTCGTTAAAAAATGGAAATTAATAGTGTTTGGTTCATTTAGAGTTAAGCAATACTATGCATGTACTTATTTTAAACATAGTATAACAGTTTTTTCTTTCCTAAAATATTTGAGTATACTTAATTATATATTGCTTAGCATTATAAAATCTTATTTCTAAGTTCATAATTTAGGTAATTTAAAGACAATGAAAAACAATATTTCAATATTATATACAGTTAAGATTTACACAATATTCTACAATAATTAAATTCTGACATCTAGAAAATTATAAGAAAATGTACAAATGAGATTGCTCTTTTTTCTTCTATATCTTGAAAACGTAAGAAAGTATTTATTTTTTAAAAATTTAAACTATATTTTAAAAGTTTACAGTTCTAAACTATCGGACAGTAAAAATTAATCCTGCGTTGTTAAAATTTTTAGCGTGTTAATTATTCAAGAATCATTATGATGCATAAAAGAATAGAATATGGACGATGATAGGAAGTAAATGCATCATAGAAATCACAAAAACATGAAATTATTAAACAGACTAAACGATACTAATTTGGGTTATCGAAAATCTTGGAAGTTATTTTAATTTAAAAGGATGCTAACTTATAAATCGCCGACGAATGGTCAGTAGAAACATTCTAAAAATTAACGATATATTAAATTTAATAAAAAAAAGTAAAACTAACAACAACGGTGAAATTAAAATGATTTCACTTTTCGAATATAATATCACCAAAATATCTATGATATATAAATACCAGTAAGGTGCCGAATGATTTTTCGCAAATAGTATCTTCACATCATAAAGGGGGAAAATATGGAATTCAGAACAATAATAATTTTCTTCCTACCTGTATTCAAATTTATCATCATAATATTTGTTTGAATAATATATATTTTTGTACGACATTATGCAAAAATTACAGTTTTGTGATATAGTTAAGAACACATAAAACTGTTTAGAAAATGCGGTATGATTTTTAATAAAATAATGGAAAACGATTCGAAATTCGCCCTCTCGAATGGAATAACAGTCAGTTACAGTGACAAATTCATCTAACGCAAACCGTTTGCTGTTGATTTGAGAAATATGTTAAATGAATTGTTCAGCTTTACAAAAATTTTATTTCCGTAAATGCCTTTTTTATAATTTTATATTAAAGTCCACTTATTGTAAAATTCAAATGCAAGCTTCTAAACAAAAAAATTCTAATAACTTTTATTTATGTTACACATCAGATCATTTTTATTATTATGAATGATTAACATTTTTAACTTTAACTTTCTTTCTTCTATCAATTTGTCAGTTTCAAAATATAAACAAACTGGTTTTCTATTTTAGAAAGAAAAATCGGGCTGTCTTATTTATTTATTATTTCTTCCTTTCGGTATGTCTGATTATGAAATAAATTGTGATGGATGTTTGGCCATAAAGAATGTTTTAAATCAGAAAGAAGAAGAAATAAAAAAATTGAAACTTCAAATTCAACATTTAACTGAAGTTTTGGACAGTTATAAAATTAAATCTGAATTTTGCAATTTATGCTGTAATTGTAAGCGAAATACAAATGATAATACATTTTATTTAAAAAGTAAAATTATAAATACAGAACCAGAAAATAAATATCATAACCAAAAAAGTGATATTCAGAATAGTAGTGATAAATTAAATTGTTCTACCTCATTTTGTACAGAAATTTCTACTTTAGACAGTTTATCGACAGGTAAATCACATCTGAAATGTTTCAGTTTTTAGTTAAGTCTCTTTAATATAGTTATTATAATTATAAATACTTGGATTTGTACAAAAACATAGAACATCTAGTTAGTTAGCTGTTGCATATTTGTATAGAATTGAAATCTTGTGAAAAGAATTTACTCTTCAAAATTTTTTTAAATAATCTTTAATGATATTTTTATTTATACGGAAATCAAAGTTTACATGTTATTATAGAAAATGGATTCAGTTTTTACAGTTTTATGGAATTTTATAGTTTTCTACTTTATGTCATAAATTTTATTTTCATTGAATTTTTTTTAGCTTTAAAAATACTAAATAATTTATAGACAGCATTATGTTATTTAAATTTGGTAGATAAACGTTACTAATTTGTTAAATTTAAAAATATTATTCAATATTTTCTTTAAAAGAAAATCTCTATCTAATAAGACTAGTTATTTGATAATTATTTTATAATCCAAAGCTTTACTTATTGATTTTTTTAGCTATTATTTGTCATTCCATCATTTGGAATTTTGTTTACTTATTTCAACTTACTGCCCCAGTTTAAATAATTACAATTTATTACATTTATAATGTGGACCATTGACCATATATGTCTTATTGTAACTCAATAGCATTATTATGCTTACTAGAAGGGAATTAAATTCTTTCATTACTAAACCATAGGAATTAAAGAATAAGCATGAATTTAATAACCAACTTGTCATATGTTGAATAATATCTTGTGAGCTTACTATGAATAGAAAGATTGGAAGTTTTATAACATATTTCTGAATTTTTATCTTATTTATGATGCCTCATAAGTATATCTAAATTATAATACCTCATAATCTTTAAATAACAGTTATCAAACAGTTTTAATACTTTTGTTTGCTAAAAGTGCAGAAAAAGTTGTGAATTTTTGGAGAAATTAGAAATAATTTTGAAATTTCATTATACATTTCTTTTTATCTGAAGATTAACCATATTTAAATGACAAAATGATCCAATATCTAAAATCAGAAGAAAAAAAAATGTCTTAATGTTGCAGACATGATAGTAGGAATTCATAAAATCACTTAATAAATTATTCCATCTTTTAAGGGTGACTAAAGACTAATTTTGTTGTTTTAAAGAAAATTTATTTAATCTTGAATATTTTTTAGCATTTAGAATTGTGGTGTAGGAGCAGGTTGTGAGTAATGCAACTCATTATCACCAGTCATTGTGGTTCACATGTAATTAAATATTAAAAATAATTGTTAGTGTTCTGTATTTGTTTAATTTTTATATTTGCTCATGTTTGTTTTTGAAGTAATTGTTGCAAAAATATTTTAAATATTATTTTGTGTTAAATGAAGCTGTTTTCTGCTGTTGCATCTGGCAACGAGGATTATGTTGTTAAAAATAAATAGAATGAGTGAGATGCTTGTTGTCACTTGGAATTAACATAGTTTGTGATTTGATTTTATTTTCTTTAAAAACACTTTCCGTTGTTGGTCGTAGTATCCTAAAATAAGAAATGTTTATTTTATGTAATATTGGGCGTTTACAATCTGCACTTTAAAATGCAGAGTCATACACCGATAGTAATTAATATTATTATTTCCAAAATATATTCAATTAACAAATTAAAAATTATATCTTATTGCTTTGGTAATTTGTTAAAAACTGTTGAATGGAAGAATCCCCAAATAGTCCCACTTTGATCATCCATATCTGTTTATGCTCTTTGTTGTCACATTTGATTTATGCACAAATATTGTACTGGCTGGTTTATAGAAATCTATTATGGTCTTTACAATTTAAATATTTCTATAGCTACAAATGTCAATGTCAACATGTCAAATTTAAATGCCCAGTAGTTTTCAATTATGATATGCAAATAATTTATTTTTGTTAAAATATTTTTGTATGTATCTTATACAATTTTAATCTACTTAAAATAATGTATTTGTGTTATTAATTTTGAATTAATAACATTTATCTGTAAATTTTATAGAATCTTCTGCTACTTGTAAGGATGATATGAAGAATAACTCTTCAGTGAGAATTTTTTTCCTTTTTTCATATAATTTCTTTTTACACTTTTATGTATGTAAATTACTACTAAATTTACTTTAGTAAATTAATTCCTTTCAAAAGAATAAAAAATGTTTTATTTTTATTTGTTATTAGTTTCTATAAACAATTTAATTTCATGAAGATATTTGTATATTAACTGTATGCCAGTGATAAATTGCCAAAGATATCATGTTTGTTGCAGCCAGCATTTAATTGCCAAAGATATAGAGTTAGTCATAGCTAAAATTTGACTATTTTTGACAGTTGTATGCATTTAAGCCTAAAACATTTCACTGACATACATTTAATACACAAATATCTTTGAGAGTTTTAAAAGACTATTTTTATCATAATAAGTTCATTCATTTTTTTTATTTATTTAGGGATGTATTGTAAAATGTTGAAATTCTCAATACCCGAATTCAACCTTCAGGCTTAGCTATTATTGGAGCTATTATTATAAAGCTATTATATATTAGCTATTATTATAAAATGCAATTGCAATATAGTTTTTACTTATTCAGTGTGGATATACTGTTTTAATTTTAACAATACTATTTTATTGACTTTATTTGTCAGTCCAATAAGTAAAATAATATGAAAAATATTAAAAAGAGCGAGGGAAAAAAAGTGATTTATTCAATACTGCCTAGCATTTTTTTCCCTCCTTCAATTGTTAGTGTTGTGGGAGAAGAACTCTTTTTTATGACATGATTTAAAATTTTTTCTGATTTTGAGTCTTAAAATTAAGGATGAAAAGTTATGTATTTTGTTTGATTTGGATGGAACTTCCTGCATGGAAGGAATGCGGTTATTAAGAATAATTGAGTAATACCTCAAATTAGCGTGAGAAAAATTTAAAAATAAATTTGGTACCTGTTATAGTTCTAATTATATTGTGCTTAGTGGTAGCAGTTAAGATAAAAATATTTCACATGCAATGCACATAACAATTTTTTTTCTATTTGTTATTTTGTAAGATAAGTTTATTAAGGTAAATTCAGTAAATAGAAGAAAAAGTATTTTTTTTAATTCATTTTCCTAATTCATAATTAAATTTTAAGCCATCCCTTCTTCTTTTATATTAATAAACAATAAGCAAATTAATTCTTATTTTAAATAGAAAGTTTTTTTAGCAATAAAACCATTTTTTACATTCATTAAAAAAAGGTTTTTTTTTAGGTTTCTGAAGAATTACATGAAAATTTAAATCACAATGATGATTACATTTATGATGAGCAATCAAAGATGTATTATAGTGTGTCTACTGGATTTTATTATGATACAGTAAGTAATATTTTAAAAAATATATAGTATAATTCATTATTTACAATAAATCTTTTCTTATATGTTATATTAAATATCTGGTAGCTAAATATATTTTTCTTATTGTTGTGGTTAATAAAATAAAATTTGCTGCTGTTTTTTTTTGAACTAAATAAAGAAAAAGAAAGAAACTTTAATCCTTATTTATGGGGAAGAAAGCAAGATAAAAAAATTGTGTTTGTCTTCTTTTTAATAAAGATTTTTTTTTAAACCATCAACCATGTCATTGGTATATTTCATTTGAGAGAAAAAATAAATTAATAATGGAAGGTTGTAGTAGTACAGCACATAGTTAACCCATATTGGACCACATGAAGATAACCATAGGGAAAACATAAATTTTTAAAGGTATAATCAATGTCTTACATATATAAAATCAAATTGTTAAATATATTTGAAATGCAGACTGTCCCATAAATAGAAAAATGGTCCAAAACACTCCTAAAAATTGCAAAGATTGACTTACCTTACAGAAAAGATTTTATGAATGGAAAGTCGAAAAACAGTCTCTACAAAGTCCAACATTACACATTTTGCAAATCATAATAAGTTTTCTTGTCAACGTTTACTCACCAGCAAAATGTTAATAAATCCCGTGGATCATTAAATGAAAATAGTTTAGATATTTTCTAGGCTGCGATGTGAGCGGTTTCAAAACAATTCACAAAAAGTGCCTAGTACCACTTTTTTCCTTGAATATAAGTAAAATAATTTTTCATATGGCTGTCAAATAAGGTAACTCTATTTTTATATTTGTTATAGGAAATAGCACAAAATGGTACATCAACATCCTTTCTGTCTCCTTTCATACGATGCTGTACTTTATTGTGCACTTTTGTAATCTCAAAGTTTGTTAGTAATGAAACCACATGGTTATCTTTCCATTGAACCACAGCTATATTTTATTTTTCGGAACAATACGACAGATGTTCCTCTTTCAGTTTTAACTAATGATTTCAAAGATATCAGAAGGCACTTTTCCATTTAATTATCTTGTGCAATCGCACAAAATCCTTTTCGTTTTAAATGAACCATTAAGTCATGTGAAGTAAAAAAGTTATCTATATGTATGTTTACCAAAATAATGTACCATTCTTTCATCGATTGTTAGATTTTCTAAAAATATTCCAAATTGCTGTAGTACATTATTAAGTTTTCCTAAAGGTGGATGAATTTGTAATAATGATCTTCTTTGCTGATGGTGGAATTGTCATTCAGATGTAGGTATTTTTTTATGTCACTATATTGTTTTCTACACATAGCTCTATTCACTGAAGTTGTGCCAGTGTCCGGAATATTTTCCCAATACTTTTTTTTTTTCACATGGTAAAGTGGGATAACCACTGTAAAAAAAAGGATACTTTTGTTGACTTCAAAAGAAAAAGTATAAATTTTTGTTGACTTCAAAAGAATGATCGTTTTTCTGTGCTGCATATCGATTAGTCTCTTTAACTGTATGCAATATCATATCATTAGCCATCCTATGAAAAAGTTCAACGGTAGTTTTTATACAATGAATATCTTATCTGCAATATGTTGATAGTTTTGAGAATAAAAAGAACTTGGTGAAAGTGAAAATTCTGGTTCACATTTTTTAAAATTTAGGTGGTTTTGTATTCTAGTTTCAGCACAGATATTTGACAAAATCTCTATAGTTCCAGTAGTATCTCAAATTTCAGGATCATTACATGTTTAAACTATACTGAAATTTGTGAAAGGGTCATATATTTTTTATTTCATCACTGACCATATCTGGTTCTGGTGAATAATTATCATTTGTGGATCATTAAATTCTTCATCAGATAAAGAATTCATATATTCTAGACCTTCCTCCACTGTTAGAAGTTTTCTGGTTATTTTACAGCAACAAAAATGGTGGGACAAACTTGCAAGTTCAAAATAAAGCAACAACTGAACTAATGGAAAGACAAGAAAGCATTAAAAACAAGTTTTATGAGAATATGTTCAATAGCCCACACAAAAGAATGCCAAAGGGGACTGATACCAAGGAATATTTGCGAGCATTCCAACCTTTTGTTGTTCCATGTTCCCTAGCTTGGGAAGATAAAAAGATACATTGGTCAATGAATTCAAGGAATGTGATCTAGAGGTATGGATGATTTGAAGAGAATTTGGCTATGAGACCATTGTCTTATTTATAGAACAGCTGGAAAACATATGTCAAATGCCTGTGATATTTATTTTTTTCATATTTTTAACATCGCTGATGATCTATTAAAAACTATGTATGTCTGTTTAAGAAAAATAATAATTTTATTATTATTTGTTGGGTTAAAACTATGACATTCTTTTACAGGTGAATTTAAAGCAATTTCTTTTAATTATTTTTTAAATTCTGTTTTTTACCACAAATTTATTAAATTTAGTTTATTTATAATAACTTACGAAAGGTTTTATGTAGATTTTGATTGTTTATATTATTTTATTCATATTTAATTCAGCTGTTCTATAAATAGGACCACATTCCAATATGGGTTAAATCTATTTATGTTGTCGATTTTTAATTTTCAGAAATCATTCTTTTAAAGTTTTCATTGAAATAATATATAGAGTAGGAGAAAGAAAAAAGAATGGGTGATTGCTATTTTTTAGTTATTTATTTTCCTGTCAGTGGCATAAAATGTTACCTTAGGGCAAATACCAAAATACTTTAAAAAAATATCAATCAGCATAATTCTTCCCTTCTGCCTATAAAGCATTATAGCAGGCAGTTCTATAAGACTAAAATTGTAATGAAACCTAAATGCCGATGTATAAAATATCTTTCAGCTTATTCAACTTACATTTACAGTCTAGCTTTAGTATAATAACCAACTTTGATTTAATCACTGAACTTATTTAATTTTTAATACTTTGAAAGCAATAATTTTATAAAAACCAAGAAAAGTATTGGAAATACTGAATAGTAAAACATGGTAAAAATGCATTATTATTTAAATTAAATTTTGTTGCATGAGGTGAAAAATTAATTAAATTCTTTGCAGCTAATAAAAACATTTTTTTTGGCCATTAAAAAAAAGTTTAGAAGAATGATTCTGTAAAAATATGAGAATTATTTAAGATTATTTTTCTTTTTTGGTCTTAGCGAATTATAAATACCTATTTCATTTACTCACACAATTAATTAAATTAATTGCTGCTGATGCTTTTATCTGAAAACTAAACCATGTTACTATTTTATGAAAAGCACAATTAGATATATCTAAAAAAAATTAAAAAATCATTTCAAGCATCCAAATATTTCATCCACAGATAAAATATGATTCTGCAGTATAAATGATAATATTTTCATATTTATATGTACGTGAAAAAAGAAAACTAGTATGCACAAGCTGTGTAGATATGTGGTTATATTTTTGGCCAATGCATATCTATTATTCATATAAAAATTTAACCTTTAAAGTTGAATATAATTGTTGCAATAATTTCATTTATTAGATAATGAATGCAATTCTTGTAATAATTAAAAATTACATACATAATCTTTTCATATCATATTTATGAATAACATCAATTAATATTTGCAGATTATAAGAAAAAATGCACTTTCTTTATAAAATGTATTGTTAAAAATATCTATAGCTTTAGAAATTTCAGAATCATCTCAATAGTTCATGTTCATAAATATCAGATGAAAAATTTAATTTTTACATAACAACCAACTTATGGATAAAATCGTAAAGAGAGAAAGAAAATTTAAGATTTGTAATCTATAAAATTATTTACTGCTTTTTTATAGTTTAAGATTAAACCAAAATTCTTGATTAAAATAGTTATACTTATAAAGGGAAGGTTTTTTTTTTTTATGTGTGTGTGTTTCCCTAGAATCCAGAGAAAAATATTTGCAATTATAGCCATGAAATTTGGCATTCAGGTAGTCATTATAGTGACTCAATGCACCTCAAAGCAAGATTAAAAAAATTAATGTGTAGAATGTTTAATTTAATATTTTATGCTGTTTGGGATAATTGTTTGTGTTTTTCCCTATATATTATCATTTCTAGTGGTTACATTAAAAAAAAAAATCAGTGAACCATCATAGATAACCAATTATTGTTGTTTTAAAGAAATTTTTTCTGCATCTCTGATGCAATTTGCTGAATTTTGAGAGATTAAAAAAAAATCATTATTCAAAATTAACAAATTAAGAATAAAATTTAAATTCCTGTAGTCAACATTCTGATTCCACTATCTTTATCATTTTTATGTTATTATTAAAATATTTCTCTCTAATGTATAACTTGAATAATCAAAGATACCCTTTTTAATTGATTTTTAACTAATTATTTTACTGATGAATTCTATAATTTTCTTCCATCACTCATGGCAGAAAGGTTGGACCATTGAGAGAAGTTTTATCATTTTGTTGATTTGGCAAAGAACCAAATTAAGAAATCAGAATTATATGAAGATTCATGGAAATCTTCATATAATTTAAATTCCAATAGCATCATTTGTAGGAAACTCTCTAATTTCTTCTCTCTCTATTTCTTAGTCTTCAGTTACCTGCTTCAATTTTCATTGTCTGTAATTTACATGATACAATTTTCACAAAGAAAAAGGGGGCAAATAAAACCAAATCTATATTTTTACTTATTTTGGTAGCCTTATTTTATGTCATTGTTTATTAATTTTCCTAAGATCCTTCATATCATTGGTAACAATGCTGGTTTTGCTAGTCTAAGGTTAAAGTATCATTTTTAACAGAAGAAAAATAAAATTGATGAAAATATGAACTTTGTGTTAAATTTCAACAATAAACCTTGAATTAAATTTCAAAAATTAAAACTTCTATTGTAAATGATGTTAAAAAATAATTTAAAATTTTTAAAAAAAGTACACAAAAATTGAACAAAAAACTAAAGTTATATCATTGAAAAGAGAATATTTGGTATTTAAATGGTACAAAAACTATTTTTGTGCAATAAGTGCTGCAATTTCACTGAGTTTTTAGTTAAAATTTTATTCCAAATTTTAAAAAATAGCTTCTAGATACACGCTCTCAACTTTCAAACTATATTTGCACTAAATTTAGTAATTTGAAGTCTAATGGTCTACTTTATATTGCATCAGCAGATATAGCATTCTTCTTTAGGATTATTAGAGTTAATTTTATAATACATTAGAAAAATATAAAATAGATATGCAATTCAGTGATTTTGTATTTAAAAATCTTAAAAGTGCATACAGCATACTTTATCTAATAAAAACAAATCATGAATTTATATGGCAATGGAGAAACTTTATATATTTTGTTATCTGTAGAAACTCTAAATATTGATAACTTGGAAATGTCTTTCTTTTCATTTTTCCAAGTAAGTAAAATATTTCTTTCCCTGCTTTTAGAGATTAGAAATAATATTTTATTCTTAAATTGTGACTGACTTCAGGATATTCACTGAGTGTGAACATGGAGGCTAGAACATTTTCTTCTCTCACACTCTTTCTCTGTGTATATATTATTAAAAAACCTGGGGAATTAATTAATATATTAACTTTTCTTTCCTAAAAAAAGACCAGAGAATAATCAAAGATATCTCTATTGAGATCTAAATGTTTAATGTTTAAAAGGGCCCTTAACTTTTCAATGACAAGGTTTTGATCATCAGATCTCTATTAAAGATTATTTAATATTTCTTCTGAGAAACCTAATGAATTTTTTTCCAGTTTGTAAGAAAGGCTGGTGTAGCCTGATGGTTAGGTCTTGAATTTGGAGTTAGAGTTCCTTGTTCAAAAACCAGATTGTACCAAAGAACCATCATGTATCTGTTATTAGTCATCTGCAGAGGATAGTCATATTTTTTGGTGATTCTTGAAATTTATTTATAGATCCAATTTTTAATACATATCAATGTATTAAAAATTTGACTTATTTCTTTCTCTCTTGTTGGCCAATTTAAACATAATGCTCCATAATTATGAAATTTTTTGTAATAACAAGCTGACAAATGCTATTCTATTCATCTGTAATAGATGTTTTGTTTACATTTAACATTAAAGATTTTTTTGAGCTATTTATAAAGTATTTTAATTTTAGAATATTTGTTATATAAGTATATTTTACCAAAAACTTCATTTGCTATGACGTAGTATTGTGAATTTAAATAATTAATTAATTTCAAAAACTGCTTAAAAATAATAAATTTTTTTTACTTATTACAAATTATTGTTATAAGTTTAATTACTTTATTCATTTTTTTATGCTTTTTGTAGAACACTGAACTCTTCTATGTTCCACAAAATGGCTGTTACTACAAGTATGATTACTCTAAGCATAAATATGAACTGTATAAAAAGACTGAACAGACTTGTGATTCAAATGCTCATGATTCATGTGATAGTGTTGCAGATAAAGTTGATAATTTGAATATCAGTGATTGTGAGAATTTTCCTAATAGCAATTCTGAGCAACTTTCAGGAGAGGTAATTGCATTTTTCTCATTTTTTTTAAAACAATTTTACTTAACCTTATATGTTTCATGCTCATAAAGATGAAATTTTTTAGGCAATTTCCATTAATCTACTTGAATTTTGAAGTTTTGTACATTTACTGTTTCTCAGAATATTTAAATAGTTTTAGAATTCTTTGTTATCAATTGAAATATTATTTTTAGAAATGGCACCATCCAGAAATTAATTTGAGAAATATTAATTTTTATATTTCATAATATTTGTAGCCATGAATTTAAGAAATATTTTAAAGACAAATATTTTAAAAAATATATAAATTAAGATTTTTTTAAAAAAAAACTACTTTTATCATTGCATTAAAATGAATATATATATATATATATTTTAAACAAAATAATTGGAGGTTTTAAGAAATTATAAAAACTTGTTACAGATTGAAAAGATTGATATAAATTAAAAAATATAATCACATTTCCATTGTGTTTTAATTTTGAAGTAGTGAATGCTTGGGATTTCATTTTTTCATTGTATTCTATGCAGATTTATAGCCTCTCATATTGTTTTCTGTGACTCACACTTTTATCATTTTTTTTAATCTTCCAGATTTTTTATAAATAGATTATTTATATTTTTTAGTGCATAGATAAAAATGTTTAAAAACTTTCATATTTATTACCAATTTTTAGTTTGTTCAGATATTTTGTCACATTACAGCTATTTATATATTATGCATCAGAGTTTGTGAATATGAATTTATAATTCTAAATTATCTTTTGCTCATCCTTCAACCTATTTTGTCCTATTAATAATTGTTCATTTTGAATAATGGCTATTTCTAATCTAAATGACTCATTTAAACTAAGTGGTGTATGGGTATGGAATATTTATTTATTTGTCACTTTATGATATTTGACTTTAAAAAGTGACTTGTCACAATGCTGCATTCTAAGGTCAGAGCATGCCATATGCCTCTGCTTCTATCGGTAATAATTTAAATGGTCAGTATGTAAAAGACATAACACTGTTGATTAACAAAATATTTAATTTTATGCATCTTAAATTTATACAAAGAAATCTATGAAATTAATAACTTTTTTGCCTTAAATATATGGTTTCTTTATATAAAATATTGATTACTAGTACTTCAGTTTAAATTTTATTCATTTATATCTGTTACTTTTGAATCATATTTAAAAACATAATATATTAATCTCATAATATATGGATCATGTTAAGATTGACCTGTAGTTTATATGGCTGATTACATTTCTTCTTCTTGTTAATTGCAGCAAGTTGATGGTTTCAGAGGTTAATCTACAGATAATTTAATTTTTTAATTTGTCCATATATTGTGTGAAAATTTGATTATACATATATTGTGATGTTAAATGATCAAAAAATTAATTATTAGTGTATATTCTTTTTAACTCACTTTATTAATTTCAATCTAAATTTTTAAAATGTTAAATGATTTTAATAAAAGTAGTAACTTTTAAAAGTTTCATGGCAGAAAGTTGCATCATCTGTTTTTTTCTTCTCTGTGTCTTGTTTTAAATTAATTGTAAACAGAGTATTATTTCCTTAGCTTCTATTAAAATTGGCAGTACAACCTATTTCTTGTCATAATTTATGTATTTCAATATCTTGATTTCTATGTGACAATTTTTGTTAATAACTGTTGAAACTTCTGTAAATCATAATCTGTTATTTTGTTTAAATTTTCTTAAAAATTCATTGATTTATTATTAAATACTCTCCCATTTAAAAAAAATTTAATAATGGAAATTTAACTTGACTTATTTATATGCATAAGCTGTTTCTAGTCAAATTAGTATTTTTGTTAGAAGTAACTAATCTATTAGTTATTTTATATATAAAGAATTAATGTACTGGCCATCATTTGTCTTTGTAAATCAACTTTAAAATTTGTAATTTATTTATTATTTAATAAACAGAAAACATTAATTGTTATAAAAGACAAGAGAGAGAGAGAGAGAGAGAGAGAGAGAAAGAAAGAAAGAGAGAGAGAGAAAAAAAAGGAATAGGGAAAACACAAGAAATGTATTAGTATTTTTTGAATTAAATTTTTATGCACAAACAAAATGAAAATGTACTGAATATTTTCTGTTCATTGAAATAAATGATTTAAACAATTATTTTCAGCTCTTAGAAAGTATTAACCAATTAATTCTCTATATCATGTGAAATTTGATAAGAATTCTTATTACTTAGGCCATACATAATTATTTAAAATAATATTGTTATAAATTTTTTAGCTAATTATAAAGTGCATGTTTAAACTTATTATATTTAAATGAATTAACATAATCAGTTTTTAAGATTATTTGCTGTTGATGGCAGATTGGTTTAAGATTATAATTGAAGAATAAATCTGTCAAAACAATTGCACCATATATATTTTTAAAACTACTTTCCATGCATGGAAGTAAGGAAAAAATCATTAAAATTTAATTTCTAATAATTTAATTAGAAATTATTTTCTGATATTGAGAAGAGAAAATGCTGAGCTGAATTAAAATAAATAAATAAAAGTGAGCAGCATTTCATTACAACAAAAAAAGACAGTAATTCAAATTATATTTAAAAACTAAATTTTCAATTATTTTAAAATAAAGAAAAAACATAAATAAATTTTAGAAATAAATTGACACAGTAAAAAGATGTTTTGATTTTTAAGTGTAGAATATAATTTTTTATGCAAAAGCTTATTATTTAAGAATTTAACAAAACAATAAAATTGGTTTGACTTTTGTTGTACTATAGTATAAATTGGAATCATTGAAAAGCTAATTTTGTAATTTCAAGAAGTATACAAATATTTTTATGCAATAATATTTTTAAAATTATTATGGAAAAAAGCAAATATTATTTTATTTTTAATTAAACAAAATTTTCTTCAAAATATTTAAAAAATGGCTGCAATATGCATTTTCCCATCCTCCGAAATGTGTTTGGCCAAATTTTTTAGCTCTTAGTTCAGTTGTTTTCTCTGTAGAATGCCAGATGCAGATTTCTTTTATAATCAGAAACTAGAAATGGTAATTTAAAAAATCTCATTGGAAAATTACTTTAAATTAAAAGTATTAATACTGAATATTTATATCTATGACAAATTAAATATATAAAAAAGTATTTGGTCTAATCTGTCATAAAATTTTCTTATTCAGAAGCATTATACAATCAATATCAATCTTACAAGTGAAGTTGTTCAGTCACAGTCTACAAATACAGATAACGAAGGTAAGCAAAATCTAATAAAAAGAATTTAATAGTTTTTGAATAATTTTAGGTTAAAAGAATTTTTGTGCCTGAATGAATAATATTTTTAAATAATATTACTTAAGGTTTCAATTTTTATAATATAATAAATGATTGTATTTAATTGAAAATAAATATAATTTCATATTTTAGATTATAGTGTAACCATTGAAATCAACATATTATTACATTAGTTAAACAGTGAAGGGCATATAGCAATCAGAAATAAAATCTATTCAGTATTCAGTTAAGAAAAATATTATAAATACAAAATACTTTTTTTATGTCAATTTTTATATGATTTTTAAAATCTTAGTTCAAATTAAAAGTCATCAAAAAATTAAAATTTTTAAAAAATTTTTTCTGTAAGTAAGATTAACTTTTTTTAAAAATAAAAATTGTCTTTCTGTATCTTTTTTTAAAAAATTCTAACATGTAATTAGTTCTGTTCTGTAATCAGCTGCTATTTAGCTAATTAATTTTGATTATTTTTTTATTTTAAATAATTTTAATTAATATTTAAAATGAAAATTTAAATCTTGCTTTAATTTCTGAAATGTGGAATTTATATTTTGATGCACTGAAATATTTTATTTATAAGCTATTTATACTATCTTAAATGGTTTTATACTGTTAAAAATATGGCAGAGTTTTGTTAATGATATTTGATAGAAATATGCATTGAAAATACAGCAAGATTTTGTTTTAAATTGTATTTTTGACTGAACGCTAAGCATATGACTTTTGAATTTTCTTATCTCCAAAATTACTATGTATTTTTAATATAGTAATGTTAATAATTTCTTTTGATTTTATTATCAATCTTGTATCATTTCTTGTATTAGTATCTTATCATTTGAAAGTCACATTCTTATTCTTTTATATAATAAAACTGTTTAATTAAAAAACAATAAGCATTTTATTGCAAATTAAATTGAGTCTGCTTAAGTGAATGTTGATAGTTGTATTGATTTGATTTGATTTAGTGGAGTTTTGTGACGCAAAAACAAAGAAATTAAAAATTATTTCTGAATGAAACTAAAAAAGATACAATTGTATTTAGAGAGCCCTAATGCTGCTACTACTAAAATACAGATGAACTTAGCCAAATTAGTAAAAATACCAAGTTAATATTAGCAAAAAGAATAAAAAAAGAAAGATATTGAGAATCCGGCCTGAAGACTTTCTCAAGGGTCACCCTCAAGCAGGGATTCAAATTGTTGTTTTATTTCATTTTTTATTGTTTTACTTCTGTAAAAATAGTTTAGTTCTAAGGCCTCAATTTCAGGGGATTTTTGGGTCACAAGGGGTCAATGTTGTTGGACAAAAGTCAGACCCCTCATAGAAAAAAATCCCTTGTTTGGTTATATATTATTATTATTTATATTTTTATTAAAAGGAGTATTTGGAAATCTGATTATATAGAGAATTTGGTTTTTATATTTTTTGAAACAGAAAGTTTGTTATAAAGAAAAATCACTGAAAGTCATTGGTATGCAAAATATTATAAAACTAAGCTGTTTTACTTTCAAAATAAAGTATTATTTGATAATTAATTTAGCACTATATTGCAAAAAATTAGATATTTTGAAAATTTATTTTATTTCTGTATTTGAAAATGAAAACATAAATCACTTGATAAGTGCATTATTATAATTTAATTTTATTCCGAACATATGATTTTTAAAAACTGTTCAAGAATAATTTTGTATTTTTCAACATGATTAAAATAGAAATGCTCTTTAATTTTTTTTTTAGAAATTGTTATAAAAATTATCTATTTAAGTAATTAGTAATTGCAAGGAAAATCCAATATTGTGTCTAGATAAAAAATTTTGTTTGAAAAGTTTTGATTTTATATATATATATTTTTCTTTTTTAATAAACTGGGTGCTTAGTTTATCTGTAATCCAAATAAATGGAGTTGATTGTATCATTGTTTTATATAAAAGGTATTATGATTCACACGTGATTTGAATTTACTAACAATTTGCTCTAGTATTGAAATATTTTTAAATGTTCTTTTGATTCCTTTTTCTTATGTCCTGTTTCTTTATGATGCTTTAGTTTCTGGTGACTTATCCAAAGACTGGCTTCCTCCTGAAGGTAGTAATGTGAGTTCAATTATTTCATTTGTTTATTCTAATTTTTAATAAAATATAGTTATTGATCAATAATCAGAATTTAATACTAAAATAAAGCAGTAAAGTAAAATAAATTAAACCTCTTAATCTGTGTATAAAATAGACTGTTTTAAATAATCTATTGAAATTATGTCTAGATGTTCTTTGTAAAAATTAATTTTCAATTTGCAAATACTTTTGTAATGATATATAATATAGTATTTCTTTATATTGTAAAATAAACAAATTTTAGGAGATGTTGGACTCTTTCTGGCCATTTTCTGAATGCATTCAAAAAAGCTATTCTGAATCCATTCAGCTATAGCTGAAACAACCATTTATCCTGAATGCTGCTTTGTTAATTTTAATTCTTTCAAATTTTTTAGAACTTTCTATGAATAAAAGCTGAAAGTAAATGAAAACCTGAATATAAGTTAACATTTGAAATAATCATACTCCTTCTTTTAAAAATGTCAATATAAAATATCTTTTGTTTCCTTGAAAAGTTATCTTTCTAAGAGCATTTCTAATATATCTGATGTTGTTTTGTGTGTGTTGTTATTTAAAATGTAAATAAATTTGAACCTGTTATTTTTCCTTTGAAAAAAATAAAAAGCTTGCTATTTTAGAGAGTGAAAATCTGAATACTGATATAATTTACTGACAATGATTCTTCCTCTCTGCTTGGTGCTTAGACATATAAATCATTGTTGCATTGTGATGCAGCTTATATTGATCAAATATAAATTTTTGAGGCATCAGACATTCTTTCATTAAAAAAAAATATTATACCTTTATAATTTTTTAACGAAATTCAACAAATATTTGTTTAAAAGTCCTTTTTCTCAAGAGGAAGAATAAATAAATAAAGTTGAATAAACTTATTTTCAGCATTAAAATTTTAATTTGATACATAGGAAATCTTAGGAGATAATCTTAATTTAATAGGGAGGGGGTTAACTGTGAGTTTTTATACATTTCTCAACATTTGTATATGCTTATTTTTAGTTAACTATAATTATTGCTATTTATAGTCAACAATTAAAGATTTGGTGACTGAAGTTGCTGAACAAAATAGTGGAATGTCAGATTATATATATGATGAAAAATGTTCTATGTATTACTGCAGATCCAATGGAAACTATTATGATCCAGTAAGTTGAAATTCATATTTTTGCTCATAAGATATTAGATAAGCAATAAATTTTTAGAGTTTATTTTGAAATGCAGAAGTGATTGTATTATAATTAAATGTTTCTGCACTTTGTTAATAAATATACTGCATAAATTAATTTAAAAAAATCTGCTAAATTTAAAGAGTGAAAAATTTTTAAACATCGTCATTTATTTCTTTGAGAATCATTTTTATCATGAGATCAGAATGAATAACAATTTCACTTAAAAACACCACAAACTTTCTATATATCAGACAGAATTTGATTACTTGATTAATTTGAGTGTCCCCCTCACTTCTAATACACAATTGTAAGGAGATCCTAAATTAATTATTTTTATTTTTACTTTTAATTTGATAACTACTTGAAATCTTTCATGTTTGCATAATACCCTATAAGTCAAAATATTTTATTTTATACAAATACTTTAAAGTTTATGGACACAATTTTTTATTAATTATCTGTTAAATCCAGGGCTTATTATTAAGATTTTATTATTCTTGCTATGTTAAATTTCTCTTTTAAAGTTTTATGCAAGCCACTTTTTATTAAATATTTATTGAATTACAGTAAATAAGATAATATTATTTACGAGTACTATAAATAAAAAAAATATTAATAACTAATTTTTTTATATTTTGTTAATACATATCTTTGTCTTTTTTTACAATTCTTCTTGAAAAAACTGATAAGAAAATGATATAAAATTATGTGAATCATGTTTAATTTATTTTCAATAAAAAATAATAAAATTGTTTTACCCCATCCCCCTGTTTTCTTTATAATTATCTTTTCTTTATTGTAGGCTATACTTCTTTAAACTACTTGAATGCAAGGATAAATATTGATTGTTATTTGGAGCAATAATAACAATTATCCCTCTTTAATGTATTATTTAAGTTATTTTTAGAATTGTTTAAAAACTCTTTTTCTTGAATTTTCTTTGAAAATGTAATTTTATTTACTTGAATTATTAAGAAAGAGCATCATTCAATATTTTGAGTTTTTTTTTTAAATACAGATCTTGTATTGAAATTTTTTTTAAATTGAAAAATGCATGTTTTATAATATCCATTCTGATATTTTTTTAAATCTTGTGACTTTTTTTAGTATTTCAATAGTTTGCATTTTGAAAATATGTATTTTTCTTCTTTTTTCATATACTTTAATTGATTCACTTAAAAAAAATCTTGACAAATATATACATTGCTATTTATGTCAGTTTAATAATGAATTTTAAATTTGTTACTTCTAAACAGTCAGTCAAATAAAATGGTGTTTATTTATTTGATGCACAGAATCAATAAATTTTCATCTTTTTTTTCCTCTCTCCCACATAGATAAGAAAACTTTTATATGATCCTCGGGCAAGAATATATTATTTATATATTCAAGAAACACTCTCTTATGAATTCTATTGCAAGGCCGATGCTATCTCAGATGTGTCTAACCAAGAAAAAAGCACAGATAATAAAGAACGTCCACAGAAACCAGTTAGTAAAGCTGAAGCTAGAAAAAAGTTTTGGAAAAAGAAGCAGGTAAGAATGACAATTTGTAATTTTAAACTTATTGCTTAAATTTTTATCTGTTATGAGAATGTGTTGTCTGATTAAGAAAGTGAAATCTTATCAAGAAAAAATTCTATGAATTTCTTCAAAAGGCACAATACTCTACCTGAATTTTCCATTACAAAATGTAAATTAATATGAGAGAAATAGCTTTAAGTTACTAAAATATTTTATTTCTCACCATTTTCTACTTGACTAGATAATAATAAGAGTTTTAAAAATTGCATATGATTTTTGTTTTTTAAGCAAATGTGTTAGATTCAAATTTTTACTTAACTCTAAACACTGTTAACTTGTACATTTTTTAAAATCGTACCCAATGTATTTGAGTACATATATACAACTTTGATATGGCTTTATTTTTATTGTTAATAATAAAAAAAATACCAGGATCCCTATCTTTCTTCCTACTGATTGTGTATGTAATATACTGATGCAATATACCTTTTTTAAATATTTTAATTGGCAAGTTTGATCGCACCTGATATTTTTTTATTCTGAAATTATTAAGGCAGAATAATATCATTCTCTACTGCTTACTTAAATGTTGCATTTCTACCCTCCCTCTTTTTTGAAGTCTATATATATACATATATTTCATGTTACATAATTTCCAAAAAAAAAATTCAAATTATTAAAAATAATACATTTGCATTTTTTGTTACAATATTTCTTACTAAATTAGTTGAAATTTTCTTTTTAAAATATTAACTTTATAATTTATATTTGTAATTTTAAAAATCAAAACTAGAAAATATATAAGAGATTGAGTAAAAACAAATGATAAGTATTTGCTTGGATGTTTACTAATTCAAGTGACATGATTTATACACAGAAAGAATCAACTGAAAAAGAGGAACTGTCCTTCAACAACAAAGAAGATTCTTTACGAGAAGATGGAGATACTATCAATGAAAGTTTCAGTTCACCTGAAGCTGGGGAAATATTTTCATCAGATTCAGAATCAGAGCTTATGAAAGATAATCCTGTTTCACTAGCTAAAGAAGGTAGACTTCTGAATTAATTTAATTATATTATTTACCTGTTATCTGCTATTTTAAAATCATTCAGTCATTCAATTCAATACTATATTGCATATTGTCACTCTTATATCCAAGTGCCCTATGTCAAATTTGCTGATGCAAAAAACTTCTACATCCGATTTCAATTTGTTATATTTTGTCACAAAATATAGACCATTAGTGATTTTGGTCATTACATCAAAATTTCACATATTTTACTGGGTGTTGTTTTTGGCATCCAGCATTAATATAATAACATTCTGAATGCTTACTTAATTATAAATAATTATTTGAAACAATTTAATATTTTATCAAAATTAAGAAGGAAACCAATTCATGTCCATGCAATATATTTTCAAAATCCATTAATTTAATTTAAACCTTCCCACCTTGCAGGAGGAAAAAGAACATTCTGCCATACAAGGCAATGAATGAAGTACACTCACGTGCACTTGCAGCGAAAGTCTTTAATTGCGTCTCCGTCCTTCCTTTTATTGTAGTGTTGAACTGCGCGCGCCTTCCGCACGTGTTTTGCGTACGCTCACGTCGCCTGTGACGTTTTGTTCCTGATATTTGCATACGCATGACCTTTCTCTTGAATTACGTGTTCATTGTACTGATCGCAAGAACTCCTTTTCTGCAATTTCATGGCTATCTGCTTAAAATTTGCATTGTTGCTTAAGTTTTGCACACCAGTGTATATATATATATATATGTAAAATTTTATTGCAACTGTTTACATTTTTGCTTCTCTCTCATTTTCTATAATGTTTTGACTCAGTTTTCAATTTTTTGGCATTATAAAACTTAAATGTTATAACAGTGGACATTATTATAAAACTCATATTATGTTTGCTATTAAAAATAAAATATCAGATTTGAGACATTACAATTGCTTTTTTTTTTAAATAGCCTATCAGTAGACTGTTTTATAACTGAAACTTTTACTGAAATTACAGAAGATATTCTTTATAGTTAACATAAGTATATAGATTTTAACTCTTAATAATTTCAAAAATCATTATATCAGTTCTTAATGATTTTGATGTGTTGATTTTGAAAATAGTAATGAAAACCTTGATTGAGTTTTAGCATATATTAACTATATTAATATAAAACTACAAGCATAAACATGATATATTGGACACTGGCACCTCAGGATCTGTCTTCTTCTAATTATGGGAAATGCATTTTAAATCACTATTGCACCAAATAATCTGAGCATTAGGTGCATATACAATATATTTTTACTTCCTTCATTTTATGAAGTTACAGGTGTTTCACACATGATATTCCAATCATAGTCTGCTAACAATTACAGAGTCCCATATCTTGGGTAGTATATTGCCATATCAGAAATGTCCTAAGGAAACATTCGGTAAACAGTAAGGAAACAAAACTATAGCTGTAGGAACATTTTTATAAGACATTGTCAAAAAGCACACAAATTATAATTGGTGAAACACACCATTCCCTTCAGCTGTTAATAAAGAGTTACTGCTCAATGGTCAAATGCTCTTTCCTGATTGACCAACTTGCATACACATGCACTGTGTGTGTGATTTATTGGTAATTCTTATATGTGGAATGATATTTCAGCTAAACAAACATGATTCGACACAAATGTTGCAAAAATTATTAATGTTATTCATATACATTCAAGGTATTGTACTCTAAATAAAACAAGAAATAATTAGAGTAAATTTTTCACATGTTTATAATGTTGAATTTCACAAAGAAATGATGCAATTTCTGATCAGTATTTAAATCTGACAACTCTTGACCAAATTATAAGAGGCTATTAGGAGAACTGTTGTGCTGACATAATAATTTATCACCAATTGAAGAACGAAAAGAAAATGAATTACATATATAAATGAACATTTTTGCATAATTTTCAAAAATCAAAACCTTTGTCATTGTTTCATCAAATACTTAATAGTGAATTTTTATTATTGATGTAAACAAAGAAAGAAGGAGCTAATTATTTTGTGCAGTTAATATGAAGAGTCAGAAAGCGTAATCTTTTGTAGTTTAGCAAAATAATACGTTTCTTTACTATTAAAGAGAATGTGCAGTTTGAAATGAATTTCTCATACAATTTTGTTTTTATGATACTATGATGTCATATGATTTGATTTAATTAAGAAGGTTCATGTAGCAATGAACATAGCAAATATAAAGCTGTTAAAACAACACAACTGTAATATTTGTCATAATTTTATGCTTTATTGAGGGGATCATGAATATCAAACAACACATAAAATATTTAATTGAAATTAAAAAAAAATCAATAATTGTGGTAATCAAACTGGTTCCAAAAGCAACTAGTAAATAATTATATTAAAAAAACATTGAAATCTTGCAACTTTTATTGTCTGATTCTCATGAATTAGAGTGATATAAAATTATTTTCTTCAATTTTTGAAACTTCTTCCCCCCTCCCTGATAGAGCAATGTAAATTTTGTTTTTTATTTTTCATTTATTTTTGCAGTGTTCTTATAGTTTTAAATTTTATTTATAGATATGGATTACAATGCTTATTATTGAAAGATTTTATTATCAATGTTATAAAAAATAGTATGAGTGATCAGTTAGGGAACAATAAACAAATTGACTAAAGGACGCTTTCCCTAAAAAGTTTATTTTTAGACAACGATCACTTCAACAGATAGTGAATGTCTTACTCATCAAATATTAGAAAGATCATGAAAAACTGTGTCTTTATATCCTTTGGATTTTTGCATGAGAAGTAATCCAACAAAAATGGGATCCTAATAAACAGCATTAGCAAGTTTTCAAAACGAATTAATGAGAACAGAACTTAAAACGAAATTGGAAGCGAGAAATGATTGTTTATATGTTTACAAAGCACTTCTTTAAAGAGATCCTTATTTTTATATCCATAATATTTTTCTGAATTTTATAATGATATATATTCTCTGATTTATCGTAAATGCTTTCTGAAACTCTTTATTTAAATGAAATGACAATATTATTAAATGCAAAACGATTGAAGTATCAGGTTTGGGAATGATAAGTAGGGTTATTATTTTCATCAATGAATAGTAGTAAATGTTGTCTGAAATTACACAGAATTCTATTATGTTTTGTATCTCCAGATCGAATTTATCAAATTTCTTTAAAAGTCTATGGAGAATCAGCTTGTTAACTCATTATTCATTTTGTCTCTTAACATGAATGTAAACTTATATATAAATACATATTTGTATAATTAAATATTATTATAAATGTATGCTTTTGTCTGCAGAATCTTCACCACCCTGCCCACCATGCATTCGGGCTATCGTTGAGCATTCTTCAAAACTTAAAATTGGATCTTTGATCCTTATTACTTGTACTGGTGCTGTTATTGGTCGAGAGAATTCTAATACAGTTTCAGTTCCTGACATTGGTGTCAGCAAGGTATTTTGAATTTATAATTTCTGTTGTTTTTTTTAATGTAAAAAATAAGTATATATGAAATTATTTCTAATCTAAATGTGTTAGTTAAATAATTCATTCCTGATACTACAAATTTAATATGTAATTGACTTGGTATGTTCATAAATTGTGGTAAAATCTTTTCTTATATATATATTTAAATGTATACATTATTGCTGTCAGTGTTTTTAAAACTGATTCTATACTAAGAAAATTGTTGATTTTATCTCTTTTTTACTTTCTGACTTCCATGGCAATATTATAAACTCATGTTCAGTTGTATTCTTCTTTTTCTCTATGAATTATAATTTAGATGATCAAGATGTCTGAATGAGAGAACTACAGAAAGTGCATTAAAAAAAGAACTTCTAAAAGTTAAAAATAAAAAAAAGCATTTTTTAAAAATTAATTTTAGTTATTAATTTAATTTATTAATGCTTCCATTCAACATGCTTTTAACCAAATTTGTATTTCTCAAGCTAAACTTTTCAAAAGTGACAATAATTTTTACATATTATTATTAGGTGAAATTATTAGAAGTGCATCTCTTGTCCTCTTCCTAAAAATGGAAGAAAAGCCGTTTTTATGCCTTTTATTCTTATTTAATGCCTAACATCTATCCATATATATAAAATGCTAACTTATTACTTATTGCCAAATGATAGCAGTCAAATATAAACAAATCATCCTACGAATTTCGGACTGTTTCATTTAACGTTTTTACAGTGGGATTGAATTCATCGCTTTTCTTCACGAATTAATTGAGTTGTAATATATTATTAAAATTGAGAGGGTTAACTATGTTATCAAAAAATCCATTCAGTCAAAAGTAAGAAGATATAAAAGGAATCAAGAAACAAATGTTCAGCAAAAAGTACAAAACTAAGTCTACCATTGCCAGCTATGCTATGATTTTGCTATGAAAATTGTTTTTAATATCTTCCAAGATAATTATCTTACAAAAATGGCCGATATGTTCTGTTAATTTGTATAATATTTTAAAATTCAATTTAATATGCTACTATTTTGCATTATTATTATGAAATTAAAAGTAGTTCATTAAAATATTCATGCATATGCTTTTGCAATCATTAACTGCATAGTAACTTTTCACTTCTGCTTTTACTTTGCATATATGTACTTTTTAACTTGCAGCAAACTGATTCAATTGAATTCATGTTTCTCAACATATCAAATAGTAAAGCGAATACTTTCAATGATAATAAATTAATAGCCAAAAAAGTCAGTAATCTAGGTAAATAAGCTGGTCACCAAAACTGGCTAGTTTTATTAAATATCTTCTCAAATAATGCAGATGGATGGTTTATTCATGTTAATAAAAAGGAGCTTTAAAGAAAAATCTTTTTTTTATATGCCTTTATTTTCACAACCTAAATCTTTACAATAACTATAATAAGACTTTAAAATTTAGATAATAAATCCTTGGAATGATGAAGGGTCAATTGTGTATAAAAGGATTATTATTATTATTTTTTTTTTTTGCTCTAAAAATAATATTTTTATCAATTATTATTCTATCTGAAATATAATATGCCATTGATTAGCAATTTTATTTTTTATAGTATCAATATATATCAATAATATAATTTTAAAAAATGTGGTGAAAATTTGAACCTTAAGTTTAAATTATTGTAGCATGATAATATTTTAGTTTGTTTCATATATCATTATTTTATTTTTAAAATTTACTCTTAATTATATAGCAATGATAACAACAGCGTAAACATGCATTTATATAATCAAAAATACACATAAGTATAAATATAATAATTAAAACAATGATAAGTATAAATTATACTCTTAAATAGTTTTTAATTTTTTTAAATTAAAGAAAAAATATTATGTAAATTGGTTTACAAAAAAGTTTTTTTTTTTAAAAAAATATTAAAATATTATAAAAATGATTTTTGTGTAATGATACTCCATAATTATTTGGAGGGGGGCAATTGTATAATTTTGATTAATTTTTAATGAAAATTGTAATTAAATTTTTGAAAAGTCCTTTCTTGGTAAGTGCTTATTACACAAGAAATAACTACCTGTCAAATTTGTTAACTACTTATCCAATGTAGAGAGTTTTGACAATTTTTTTCATCACATATATAACGTAATTCAATTTACAAATTCTATGTCAGTTCCTAAATATTACCATGCTAAAATTCCATGCACTACTCAGGAGGATACATTAATTTACTAAAAAACTTTTTTTGGAAGTGCCAAACCAGGATTATTTTTTGAATTAGTGAGGTAAGACAAATAAATTAATAAATAAATTTTCAAAAAATAAGTAAAATTGTTTATGGTATTTCGATTTCATGTAAGATTTAATAGTTGTAAAATTGAGAAATAATAGATTTTTTTCTGAGTTTTACCTCTCTCCTTTTTTTGAGTTTGCAGATTTACCATTATCTTATCATTTCTACTGTACTTATAATGTATTAGATTCTTTCAAGGGGGATTCAGGTGTATTGAAGATTTTTGATTTTTCTACTTCTCGAATTTGGAATTCTCAATTTTATGAAAATGTTGATTTTTAAAATAAATCTTATTCATGTATTTTTTTGGATCAGATATTGCTTAAGGTTTAAAAACGGTATCCTTGAATACTGAAAAATGAGATATTATGCAGACTATGAAATATTATTCTCATCAAATAAAAATACATGTGAAGTTTTTTGGATTGATTTTAAAGGTAGATATTCATAAAGATTTTGGGGATAATTCCTTTAATGCTGGTTAAGTTAAATTATTAGGAGGAGACTTTAGAATAAAGTTACTATGGGCTAAATTAAGATAAAATTAATTAAATTGAAATTAGAGTTGAAATATCATTACATATATATATATATATATATATATATATAATTGAGAAATCAGAAATATATGAAACGATGCAGTAAAACATAAATTAATTATTGTTATTTTAAATAGACGTTTTGTTCCGCTAAAGTAATTGTTGAAAAATATGTGTTTTCATGTAACATAGAAATATCATATTATTACTCTGACCTGTTTGAAATCATATATATATATATATGTATGGAAATTTTTACTCATGGCAGTTTCCTATAGTGTCACTTAGATGAAATTAACTTAGATAATCGTTTGTGTGTATTCTCTAAGCTCATATGAAAGCAAAATTGCTAATTTCAACCCAAGACTTTCCATCGAGAACTATTTTTTCTGCTTATAAATTACAGTTTAAGAAAAAAGATTTTTCCAGACTTAGAAAGATATAGTTAATAATACAATAACTGTTTCTTAACAGTTAATAGTAATAATTAGAACACTATAGAAGAAACGAGCTACAACACAAAGAAAATCATAATAAAACAAATTTTGAGACAACTTATTTACTTTCTTTTTTCTTTCCGAATGAGCCATGATGTTTACACACATAGAGAACAAATTTCGCTATATGTCCTCCTCCTTATGGGAATAAGCATTCCACTTTAATCCATTATGGAACCTCATAACAATCTGTTAGGCATACTGTGCATTAGGGTGGAACGAAAATGGCCTTAAAATAATTTTTTTTTTTTAAATTTTAGTTTGGTAATAGTGTGGAAAAGTTGCCTTTTAGGTTCAAAAACAAGATTTAAAAATTTGGTTGCAATATTACATTATCTTGAGGTGCTGAAAAGAGCTTTAAATTTGTAAAAGAATTGAAACTTTTAAAAAGGGCATTTAAAAAATTGTTTCTTAGATTTTACTTTGTTAATAGTGCGGAAAATTGTCTTTTACATTCAAGAACAATATTTAAAAATTTGGTTGCAATATTACATTATCTTGAAGTACTGCAAAAAACTTAAAATTTGTTAAAAAAATTGAAAAAAAAAAAAGGAAATATTTGAAAATTAACTAAATTTTTTTCTTAGATTTTAGTTTGGTAATAGTGGTGAAAAGTTAGATTTTAGGTTCAAAAAGAATTTTAAAAATTTCTGGTTGCAATACAACAATATTTCTAGGTGCCGCAAAAAGCTTAAAATTTATCAAAAAATTGAAAAAATTATAAATTTTGATAAAACTTTTTTTATGAATTTTTCGTTTATATAATGTTACAAAAAGATGTTTATATAATGTTACAAAAAGATGATTTTAAATACATATATAATCATTACAATTAGAAAAAATTATTAATTACAAAGTATAATAATTAAAAAATATTTTTTTATGTCAAATTTTGCGTTTCTTACTTTGTATCCTTAATGATTGCAAATGTTACAACTGCAAAATATTTGTTCCTACTTCATTGCCCATTAAACTGTTTTTTTTTAAAATTAAATTTTGGCATATTCACATGCGAGTCAATTTTTGCTCTTATGTATCCTTCTCTTGCTATTGAACCACAGACATTTTGAGCTGATTCAGCCACTAGTCTCACAGCTCTTTTCACTGTTTGCATGTGGAAAGTCTGAAATAGAGTGCCCTATACTATTTGATTCAGTTTCAGATGCCTTCTGTATAAAGATTTAACTTAATATTAAACCACACTGGCACTTGGTAGTTTTATTGTTTCTTCTCTGTTTGATTGGCTTCCTCTTTTGTAAAGAACACTGTTGTTCTTCAGCGTTGTCATTGTCGCCAATAATCGTTTCTGATGCACTAATATTTTTTGCCCGTTCTTGATTAAACTTAACTATTCTTTGTAGTTCTGTATTCTTTCTTCCTCAAAGCGCTTATGGTAGCAATATCAATATTGCCATTATCCATTTTCCCGTTAGAGCATTGGTCGTTTAGAACCTTTTATTCCATAACTGGCATTTTTTTTCTTTTATACGTCAGCAATACCAAATAAACATCTAACTTCTCTAAATTCTGTGAGGTTGGAATTAAGCTTATATAAACTTTTTCTGCTTTTAGACTAATAAATTCCTGTATTTAGCATGATAAGCTTTTATCATTTGGGAAATTCTTTTGTTAGAAGCACTGAGAATAGCAGCTCTTGAGCATATTTGTTCTAGTATGGAAACTAAAATGTCACATATTTCGCTTACAGAAGGATCCTTCTCTGAAGCAATTTTGAGGTTATGTCTAATATAACAGTAGCAGTAGATTCGTCAGTAGTGTATTCAACTTCAAGCAAATTATTAAATTTCCCAAAAATAGAATACTCCGATATTTGTCTTGTCTTCACTAATTTAGAGTGAGCCATTTTTATTCACAGTAAAGCACACTAACTAACAAATCGGTTAAACATTAGACTCAGGGAAGACGCCAACTCAACTGAACGCTGCAAAGCCACTGATTTGAAACCAGCTCTGCCACCGGACCCAGACAAATCTCCGCCTTACCTCAACCGCCCCGGCGACGACTCAGTGCCATAGCAGTCTAATAGTAAAACTGTTTTTATTCTTTTATTCATATGACAATATGTAATGAAAGTTTTTTATTTCATAATCAAGGCAGGCAAAAATCCTTAAAAAGTTGCAAAAAGCATGTTTTTATGAAACTTTAACATCCTTGTTGTACCTCAAGATATACTCTAATATTTTTTATAAATTTTATTCGTCTTATTTATACCAAGAGGTAACTTTTTCGCGCTATTAGAAATTTAAAAAATCAAGTTTGATTATTTCGTAAACAAACTTTAAAATGTAGCAAAAATTTCAATTTTATGAAACTTTAACGTCTTTGCGACATCTCAAGACCTACGCCAATATTTTTCATATTTGTAATTTATTTTATCTGCACCAAAAGGCAACTTTTCCGCTCTATTACAAATTAAAAATCAAAAACTGATTTTTTCGTTTCACCCTACTGTGTCTATATACAGCATCTAGTCTTTTCGGATTAAAGTAGAATTTCAACCTAAGGACATGCACTATGTCTTTTTGGATTTGTCGTCAGCTGTTCGCTTCATATGTTACTATTTTTGAAATGAAGTCTTAATCAGCCCTGTTCTATAGAATAATAGTGAAAAATATCGATACAAAAAAAAAAAGAAAGGGGAAGGAAGAACGAAAATGTATCAATATTAGCCAACAATTTCCAGTTTTGTATCAACTTCAAAATTACGCAATTAATTGAGAATGAGTTCTCGAGGGGAACTCGAGTAGGAACATATGTGAATACCCCTTTTTATTTCTATTATTTTATCTTTTCTTCCAACCTTGACTCAGAGAACATTGGTTCTCATTTAAATGTATAGACAATGGTTCTTTATGTCTAAAGTAAAAATTTAATTTCACTAATTTTCTTTATTTATTAACAACACATCGCAAAAGCAATCTTTAGAATTACTATATTGTTAATAGATTGGAAATCAATTATAAAAGTACAGATAACAAAAAACGGCTTTTATGAAAACATTTAATTTATTCGAACACTTCTTTCTGTGTCTGAAGATTTTTGTACTACATTTTACTCTTCCAACCAGATGATACTTTAAAATCTGATTTATTGATGAGTTGGAAAATTATAAACTTCTATAGACCATAGTTTCTCCTGAAATACTTATAGATTTCGATTCTGGAAATTTTTCAGTGCTTCTTTTATGATTTTGAATAACCTTCAATTAATTATTAGCAACCTGGGAATAATTTCACAAATGACTGAATAAATTATTTTAATTTAAATTGTGTTATATAAATTATTATAAATTTTTTGAATTTATCATTACTGATGCTTCTAACATTGAGGAAGAAGATGAATCGGAGGCATGTAAATGAATATTTCCTGTGCTTCCTTCCCTCCTAGAGCACAAAATTGAGTTTTAGTGGCATGAAACTTTTGATTGTTTTCTCTCTATAACTGACTACTTGTTTTTCAAATTCTTCTAGGATTTAGCTATCCACGATTTTTCTGTCTCATCCAAAATTATAGCCAACATCGAATTTCAGCATGGGCAAAAAATGCATTATGTTTGGTCATTGGGC